>JASEVX010000002.1:94301010-94651010 GCA_031761405.1 Serripes groenlandicus
CACGACACGTATACTGGTGTAAGGATAAACTTACCAGCAATACTGGTAGTTTACACAGGTCACGCCGTAACTTGACAACTGTTGAAAGAGGCGTCAAGCACCATGCAAAACAAACCAGTATATTTGAGCGGCTCTCCAGGAAAAACAATTTGTTATTTGTAATTAGTGGTAATAAGGACTTCGCTAATATAGCTAGATAGATATATGTTAGTATGCAAACAAGATGACCAATCCAACAGCATACAATACATTTGGCAATTAAACTCTTTCCGTCTGTTTCTCTCAGCACAGCAGAGCTAATTAACTGACCATCTTCTCCCTTCGGTATGCAATATACAGCATAACAGTATATCAAACACATTTAAAAACATAATAAATGCTTTCTTAGTCGCGTGCACGATTTGGGTTCTTAGTGACCGTAACGGGATCATATATCATATATCATCGTTAGTTGGCGTAATACTACTTGGGGTACAGTTATACTTGGTGTCAAATGGTGCATCTATGACTACTTTTGTTTTATTGGGATTTTACGCCGCTTTCAACATTATTATTTTAGTTATATCACGGCGACAAACCAGTTCTAGGCTAGAAAATGTGCCTTGTCCAAGGGCACTCCGCAATGACCTCAGCGACACGACTGGGCATCAAAGACTAAATTACATGTGTACTGACAGTGAAGGGTCTTGTAAGACTGTGTTTATGCACAGGCTCTGCATGGTTTTCACTACACGTGTGTGCATTAAGACTCAATACGCTAGGCATGGCTATTATATAATGCATTGAAACAGATAAACAATGGCCCGGTGGTTTAGTGGTTGACAAGCTGGACTGTCAATCTGGAGGTCTGGGGTTCGATTCCAGGTCCGGGTTCTGGATTGTTCGGAACGGCTTTAAGTGTCTCCCACTCAAGTACTATTCCTTTCCAGAAAAATGTGCATCGTGTTTATCAGTGCTATACACTGAGCACGTTAAAAAACCAATGGGTCTTTTCGGAAAGAGCTAGGGTATCGCACCCGGAATCCCTTGTTTATGCACCTTTCAGATGCTTGTACATGATAAAGTGTACTCTATCAAACGGGCCTTTATAAGCTAAAACTGTTATGCTCAATCAGAGCAATCTGTCTCTATAATGACATTACATTACATGAAAGAACACTGTTTGCGTGAAGCGGTTCAACTTTACTTGACACTTGGTCGCAGATGTTGTGCTTAAATGTTGACAAAATATTTCTTTTTAGTTCAGTAGATTAAATTTCACGGACTTTATTTTGTTAGCTTACCTAGACAGTTACAAAGAGAAATTCATTCCCGTACACGTGGTATTAACAATTGGAAGTATCATCCCCTCGAAAATGTTGAACTTTGTCTGCCTTATGACCCTTTCCTGATTTAGACATTTGAAAGAAAAAACCTTGAAAACATAGTGACAAAAGAAGAAATTGATCAAAACGAGCAATTTCTCCCTTTCTTCCAATTTTAGTCATAGGTCATCCATTCAATTATAGAGATTTTCCATCTTTTGACAAAATATGATCAAAGTCGTCGGCTGCAGAATTGTCGTATGAGGGAAAGTGTTAATGACTAGAATTAGTTTCAATAGCTATATATCCTATCCCCTCTGTCGCTGAATTCCTGAAACTGATATTGTCATCACTGGTTTTCGACATGTCCTTGTACTATTGTATAGTAGTTTTACTAAATATTAATTAACAAGAAGCAAACAGTACAGTCCAAGATCAAACTGCACGGATCTACAGGTTACTCTTTGTCGATATAGTTCACGATCGCTGTTTTCTTAAGTCGTGTATAACACATAGTAAAGTAGACATTGTTCAACCCGTTACAACAAACAGTTAGACTGCAGCAGACGACTTTGAAAACAACTAGTTAAAATATGAAAAATATCTGTTAATTAACTCGAACTTATGGGATTGGGTTGAATACATTGTGGCAAAAAGTAAACCTGCTCATGATGAGTGGCATCTACTTTTGTCAGATTGTTTTCGGAACTTGTCTGCTGCAGATGCGTCAAAAACCGTTTGCAAGTGGGAAGGGGTTAACATTGCCAAGGACAATGTTTTGTCCCAAAATGGGGGAATGAAGAAGACCCCGTTTGGAATAACGCGGTTCACATTATCTTATCACAATATGTCGTTAAGCCTCTTTCGCGTTAAAGCTTAGAAAACACGATTTCTGGCGACGATACGTAAATAAAGTAGGCAGCCACTACTTAGATTTTGAAATTAAACTTTTGATAAATCTTACACATACCTCACCATTTGACCAGACGAGACCAAGTGTCCAGATGTTCACTTATTTAATTAACAAGTGGTCAGCACGAGTGGTCACTCCAATGATCAGCGTATCGAAACTAAGCAACTTGCAATGGATTGACCTTGCTCTAACAAACGGTTCATTTTGTATCAAATTTTCGTGTGGTCATTTAAATTTTGAAAAAAGCCTTGTTGTTGGAAAAACAATCAAAGCGGAATGGTTAAGGTAGTTTCTGCAATAGTGTAACTCAAACAAACATATTGAAATATAATTTGATGAACGAAGCATCTAGTGTGTTTGTTTTATTTGGGTTTTACGCCGTTTTCAACATTATTTGAGTTATATCCCTGAGTAAACAAACCAGTACTAGGTTTTGAAATTTGCCTTGTCCAAGGACACCTCACGATAATCATTGCGCCGCGATTGGGGATCGAACCCGGGACGCCCGAAGTATCTAGTAGTGTATATATTTAGTTTATGTTAAGCATAAGATTCAACCATTGTGGAAAAAAGAAACATTGCTCAGTGAGCAAAACACCTTTTAACCGAAATACATTCAACTATATACATTAGTTATACTTTAATTTCATTTATAGACAGTTTCTATAGTATCGCCGATAGGATTTCAATATAATTTCCTGCATGTCGGTGTGATGTGGAAAAGGGTTAATATATCGGTAAGAGACGCCGGCGAATGATGCGTGACGCGACGACTTGAGTCCTAATGTTAACCCTTTCTTATACTCAAACGCTTTCTGACGCCTCTGCAGCTACTGACTTTTGGAAACAGTGTGGCAAAAGCAAAATAGTTCTTCTTTTTTCAACTTGATTCAATACATAAACCTACGTTTATAGATATTTATTTTCAATGCAAAACCTTGAAGGAAAAGAAGATATTGCTCATAACGATTAATTTATTCCTATATTTTAATGTTTTCACAATACATTTCGATTTTATATAAATAACTTTATCCTTGTTTACAATCAAATATGGTACACTGTTAAGTGTTGCTCTAAGAAGGTGACGTCATTAGATGATAATGATTTACAGCGTATTCGGTTGTCTACATATCACTTGACTAGGCTTAGTAGGATTGATTGATTGTGATTATAGGATTGGAGTTAACGTCGTTTTCAACAATCTTTCAATCATATCACGGCGGCCAGTTCACCTACTCATGTATTTCCTGACTTTCCCGTACCAGTTTACCCACAACGGATTTTCAAAGCAACTGGCTGCTTTTCCACATCAACTGTTATGTCATTGGTGGAAGACGAATGACGATTGACCAACAGTGACCTTTGTCAAACGTCGGAGAGAATGTTGGCGGAGCTGAGGTTCTAACTCACAACCTCTAGATTGACAGCCCGCTTCGCTACCGACTGAGCTCGCGACTCGGTTTAGAAGGATAAAGAGGTAAATAAAAGGTTAAACGAGAAAAGCGCGTGATTTCAGACAGCTTTTAATTCCTCTCGTTTATTTTTCTTTAACTCACGCCGAATGTATAAAGGGTTTCATTACGAATTTAAAGGAGTTCAATTAGACGGAGATCGTGATAATTTGTCATTGGTCTTTGTTAACGTTCGGATCAGAAGCTGGCGTGCTCTCGGTCAAATTTACACTTACCAAATTTGTCTGAATTAACCCTTTCCACTTTCGACGCATCTGTAGCAGACAACTTTAAAAAAAAAAATTGTGTCAAATGAAGAAAACACACATAATGCTCATAATTGTTCCTTGTTCTATTATTGTATACGCGAACATTAAAGTGTTTCACGCTTTGATCAGTATGCACAGCCGTCGTCTCTCCTCATTGATCGAATGATAAAATTATTTCTCTCTTTTTTTTTCCAATATGTTTTCAAAGTCGTCTTCTTTAGATTTGCTGTGTGTGGGAAATGGTGATGAGGTAGATTTCTATCCCTGGCATGTTAGCGGTCAATTCAACCCTTTACCACATATTACAAATCTGCAGCAGACGACTTTGAAAATACATAGGAAAAAACACAGAGAAAATAAAGTAATAGTTATTGCAAACAGTTGAAAATGTTGTGGCAAAACGGGAAATTGCTCGATAGAGCAATTTCTCCTTGCATTACAATGTTTTCAAAAGTTGTCTGCTGCAGAAGCGTCAGAAATCGTCTATATGTGGGAAAGGGTTACGACTGAGTTTAAGAATAAATAAATAAATAAGATCCGACCATTGACACGCCATGATCTGAAATATACTGCTACATGTAATGAGTTTTATTTGAGGATAAAATATGCTATGAGCTCAAGAAAAGCGGCTTTTTGCATGTTCTAAAATCGTTATTTGACGATTCTTTTAAGTACTCACATCATAGTGCTTAGTTAGATAATAAGAGATATTGTGGGAAAAGAGCTAAACACCCCTCTTTATCTGGACCTCTGTTTTATCATACGACACTCATAGATTGTTTGGTTAGACTGCATGAATGTAATGACCAAACCAGGGATGTTTATGTTCGACACATACTATTTCGTTCTTTCTTCATTTGGGTTTTACGTGATTTTCATCATTATTGCATCATAATAAGGAACGTCTTGATTCAATAAGATTTAATTCGGTGGTGCTATCATACACATTATTTACCCGAATCCCCATTAATTACTGGCATATTTCCTAGCCTAGTACTGGTTTGCTTATCCAGTGATCGTGAATTAGTGAACTGTCGACGTGAGGTAACTAGAATGATGGTGAAAACGACGTAAAACCCAAATTAAAATAATACTACAAATGGGATGTATGTAGATTCTCTAATTAGCGAGTGTTAATCAACACGGTATTTTGATTTGTAAATTCGACTAGCACATGTCGGAGTGCTCAGTTTTCAATCTGAATACGCTTCCAGTCGCGGCTTGTGGTCATGGTGGAGTGCTCTTGGACAAGGCACAAATAATGTTGGTAACACAAAACAAACTGAATACGCTTCGTGTTCTCATCACTCTTGCATTTTAACAAATCCTTAAAATCTTTATTTGGTAGATTGTGCTATGTTGGTAGGAATTGATATAGGAGTAGCGACCAATGAAGTCCACGATTTGATAACACGAATGTGCCGTCTGATCTGAATTTATATTTGTTCGTAAATTAAGTTTATGGTCGTGCATCAGGGTATACGCCAATGTTTATTAAAATCTGGCATAGCAGGATAAATGTGTACAGACAAAACTTGGTTCTACTGAAATGAGTTTATTTATTCATTTTTATTGGTAAGAATAGTTTCTGCTTTGCTTAAAAGTACCAATAAAAGGGAGAGCTAGAAATATATCATCAATGTGCCAGACAGTGTGTGATCATATTATTTCAGAAATTTAACTTTAAAAACCTGATTCAAGTATATTGAAAACAGTATTTGAAAATGAAAAGGAATCCTTTTTTCCACATGTAGATCTGCGACTTCATCAAAGTATGCTTCTTTTAATTCGAACAACAGGGTCCAATTCCCGCGACCTTACGTAACGCTACGTAATACTTAAAAGCATAATTCATCGTTTTTGATTCCCTAATAGTGTGTAAAACGTGAATGGTGGAATGCATTTAAGTAAATAACTAAGTTGACTTAAAACACACCTTGCTGTAAAACAATACGTGTTAAGAAATGAAGGCATTTTTATAAGGGAAACAAAAATGATGAAGTATGCCTTTAAGTCTTTTTAAGTTTTACTAAGCGCTAAGTAAGGTTGGTGGAATTGGACCCTGTTATGCTAGTTTGAGTATCATCTGCTTTGAACAACGTGAAAGGAAAGTGTAATAACTGCTATATTTGGTAATACCGAATTTTGAAAAATATGACAACTTGTTCACTTGAAACAATTTCTCCTTTTACAAAACTGTTTACAAATATTTCGAAAACAGACGCGTCCTAAGTCGTTTGCATCAGATAAAGTGATTATTTCAACGACTTCCCTTCTTTACGTGTCGATTTTGGAGAGTCTACATAAAATATCGTGGGTTGTAAAAGACATAAAAACACACACCTTTGCAGTTTTCAAACATCAAACCAGCACAAGTCGTGTTTATTGTCTAACGGACTAATTCAAGTTTAAAGTCCTATCTTTTACGAAATCATTTAATCCTTTCCCACATACAACACATTTGTAGCAGAAGATTTTGAGGACATACCCGCACAAATATGGAAAATCTCTATAAATTAATGTATAACTATTGAATACGGTTGAAAACATTGTGGCAAAAAGAGAAATTGCTCACTATGAGCAATTTCTCCTTTTGCTACAACCTTTCAAAGGTTTTCTGCTACTAAGGCGTTAGAAAGCGTCTGTATACTAGAAAGGTTTAATGGTAATTCAAGATTCAATAGTCTCTTTAAATAACATCTCATAAACCGAATGCACGATAGACAAGAACTACCATAACACTAGGTCTGTAGCCATTTGTCTCGGTACACAATTGGGCATTTAACTGTTCTCTGATTTTCAAAAAAAACAATCGATTCATTTGTGTTGATTGGTTTGGGGTCAGCAAAGTTCCTTTACGCATTTTGCAACAATTTGTCTATAATACGGAAGTTTCTGCATAGTTATACTTGTATCTTTTTAATTGCTCTCAAGAATATTTCAGAAATCATTCTTCCCTGTAATTGACTTTCTTTTCACTGACCGTTTCTCAGTTTGCGGAACCATATATCGCCGATTGAAATACTATTAATTCGTAAGAAATGGTATAGTTCGGACTCGTGAAACAGAAAAAGCCGGTAGTCGAAAGAAATACTGTATACTTTATTCAACATTTAAAAAGCTTACCTTTTCGTAATTTTGCCACATCAAAAATAAAAATGAAATTGCATGATAATCTCAGTCTACTGTAATAGATGGTTCTCTTTACGTTCGCATACAGCAGGACCAGCATTGTTTGTATCATACAATGATAACGGCCAACTAACTGTAGGCATTGCATTGTACATTGATTTGTAACAGTACTTTTCATAGTTCTTAACCTCTAACATGAAAGAAAGGTGAAGTCTGACCCAAACGTTCAACTGCACGAGATTTTCTCGTTTAGCTCGTGAATTACAGTCGCTCCCACGTGATCGATTTTAAAGAGATGAAACTACTGATTTGCTAATGGATATGTCTGCCGGATATTGTAACCAAAATGACTGAATCAATTTATTAATCGTGTTTCGACCAATCTGATTAAAAACGTTCGGTACATTCTGATTTACCTAACACGACTAGCACTTGGTGTGATAGCCTTTCTTATGTTAGCCTTACTTATGTTAGCCTTACTTATGTTAGTTATACTTATGTGTTAGCCTTATTTATGTAAGCCTTACTAATGTTAGCCTTACTTATGTAAACCTTACTTATGTTAGCATTACTTATGTTAGCCTTACTTATGTAAGCCTTACTTATGTTAGCCGTATTATTGTTAGCCTTACTTATGTTAGCCTTACTTATGTTATCCTTACTTATGTTAGCCTTACTTATGTTAGCCTTACGTATGTAAGCCTTACTTATGTTAGCCTTATTATTGTTAGCCTTACTTATGTTAGCCTTACTTATGTTATCCTTACTTATGTTAGCCTTACTTATGTAAGCCTTATTATTGTTAGCCTTACTTATGTTATCCTTACTTTTGTTAGTCTTACTAATGTTAGCCTTACTAATGTTAGTCTTACTAATGTTAGCCGTACTTATGTTAGCCGTACTAATGTTAGCCTTACTAATGTTAGTCTTACTAATGTTAGCCTTACTTATGTTATCCTTACTAATGTTAGCCTTACTTATGTTAGTCTTACTTATGTTAGCCTTACTAATGTTAGTCTTACTAATGTTAGTCTTACTAATGTTAGCCTTACTTCTGTTAGCCTAACCGGAGCGCGAAAACTTTACTTGTCAGGATAACAATAAGGAATCCCCACTCAATTTACAGCTTTTAAATAATATGCGTCGTTCCGCGAGAAAACCAACATTGTGGCTCTGCGTAAAGTATCAACCCGGATCAGCCTAAGCATGCCACGCAGGCTAATCCGGGTAGACACTTTTCGCCTCCTATGGATTTACTGTTTCAGGAATCATTACTCTATACCTATATCCTCCTATGACGGAATGTGTCGTTCCAGATTAGCATGCGATGACTGCGCAGGCTGATCTGGATCGATACATGTCGTAGAGTCCATAATGTTGGTTTTCTCGTGGAACGGCTCATATGTATTTCCATTTTGAATTTGGTTTCTAATACAATTAACTATCAAATAGTATTTAAAACTTCTTATATAAGTTAAAGAACAATTTCAAATGAATAGACACCTTCAAATCGATCAAATTTACCTAGTACAGTTCACGTGTTATATATGGTTACTATTCAGTATTAAACTTGAAAATAATTTGATAAAAAATTAAATATTCATAATTCTGCTTAGTACAATTCATTGCATTATGTTTGACTGATTTAACGTTTTACGTAGAAAGAATAGTATAAATAATCATTTAGTCATATGTTGTGAAAGTCGTATTTGCCGCATTAAACAGTATCTTTGTGAAATATGTGTGCAAATAAAGTTCGCGTTGCAACATAAAGATAATTTTCTGTTCAAAATGCCTTCTACATCAGTCATTCTTCAATGTAACATTGTGTCTAACACTGTTTAAATAGTTTCTTTCAAGATGTCCTCTTTTCTAAACAAAAGACGGTTTAAGTGAGACATTCTTTGCAAAATGTGTATTAATTAAAACCAATATAACAAACACAATATTAATGTATTTCAGACTTATTTAACAATATTTTAAAATAATTTATAATTTTGCATCGATATACACCGTTATCAACAAGAGCAGGAACATTCCCTGACAAGAGTTAAAAACTAAATGTACACCCATTTAATCCAATGAACTGTCGTACACTGACTATGGTTCGACTATCACAAGCGACTCTTGAATACGTTGCAGTAAAAAGATACAAATTCCTCATGTGCAACTCTTCGTTTTCAAACAAAGTTTTCTGAATAGTCTCAAAATGATATATATCTATATAAGTTGGCACGATGACACGATACTACTGGGTAATGTATTGTGAGAGACACAAATTAACCACGTCAAACGAAATTCGACCCTCTGGAACTTTGCAAACAGCGAATATCTCAATCAGCATGAGCCGCCGCGCAGTCTGATCAGGATACTCAATGTTCGTCATCCTGCACACTAGATGGATGCATCTTGAGTACGGTTATCATAATGTAACATAAACTGTACGATGTGCCAGTTGAAGGGGGTTATCACAATGTAACATAAACTGTACGATGTGCCAGCTGAAGGTGGCTATGATTAATTTGGAAATCTTGTCGGAATGTCGGATTGTTGTGGTTTGTCTAAAATTATAGGAACCACTGCTACATCTAACGGCTCACAGCCTATGGCAGTGAATAACCTTCCCGGCATATAACAAGCCTGCAGCGACGAATTTGAAAAAAATGTAGGCAAAATTGTGGAGATTATCTATCACTGAAAGCTGATATCATTGTTGCAAAAGAATAATTGATCTTTAAACAACTTTTCATTCTATATCGATGTGATCTGCTGCATATGTATATAGGTTGATAACGATTAACCCCTTCCCTCATACGATAATTCTCCAGCAGACGACTTTGAACATATTTTGTCAAAAAATAGAAAATCTCAATAATTGAATGGATAACATATGACTAAAAGTGGAAATCATTGTAGCAAAAGGAGAAATTGCTCGTTTTGAGCAATTTCTTCTTTTGTCACTATGTTTTCAAAAACCCATATGCTGCAGAGGCGTTAGAAAGCGTATATATGAGGGGAAAGGGCTAACCCTTCCCACATACCTTCGCTCTCTGACGCCTAGGCAGCAGTAGGGCTTTTTAAAACAGCGTGGCAAATATGGAAATTGCTCATAGTGAACAATTTCTCCTTTTGCCCCAATGTTTGTAACTACATTCAATAATGATATACTTATAAATAATTTTCGCATTTCACTCAGATGTTTTTAAAGTCGTCTGCTGCAAATTTGTTGTATGTGGTAAATGGTTATGTAACTCTACACCAAATAGTTGGCTTAGTCGATATCCCAAGACGTTACCAAAGTATGTGATAATCGCGTTCAATATCGTCATACAACATCATTAAGAATATTCATAATTGTGGATTGAAATTTATACGTAATCCGGGATTATTCCATTTCGTTACAAAAAAAGTTTGAACAAATTGCGACATCACTCGGCTGCGAAAAAATCTTTTAAATATTGTTTTAACAAGTAATATTTGGTTGTGTATGTTTAATTTCATTGTTAGATATTATCTTACATGAGGTCTAACGTGACTTTCATTGAATTATAGCAGTATTTGTCGATACTATCATTTGAAAGTCACAAGACAGTAAAGTGTGTTTATATTGTCATACGTAGTTACAGTTTAACCATCAAAAGGCGCATTGTGATTCGTAATATTTAACTCCGATTCTTGTATTTGAATTTCGATAGCAATTTATTGAATTTAATCCTGCATCTGACACAGACAAAGTCCGATGAGAATACAGCAATTATTTTTAAAAACAAATATGATAAACATTGTGGGTAACAGACCCAAAAAGCTCAATAGAAGCAGCATTTATTTCCCATAATATTTTTATTTCGCATCTATTGCCAGAGTTTACTTCCGATTATCAAAGTGTTAGTTTGAGCTAAGGTACTTTGAAAAGTAGGCGACTCTATAGATATGTCGTAGCAGGGTAATATAAATATATGTATTCAGTTTAGAGCTGATAAGTATTTACTAAATACACATTTACCTCCCTGTTATAGTGAACAAAACACTAACATAATTGTAATAATCAAATAAATTGTAAGTTTTGTTTTCAATAATTCAAGTGAATTGTTTGTATGTATATATATATCCACTTACTGAACTAATATATAACAGTATATAATTAAATGAGCCCATATGAACCAATACATTGGGAACGGTACAAATGATTAGCATGTGCATCCGCAAAGACGGGAACATATATCCACTGTTTACATATAGCACTTAGATAGCTTCTTAACAGCTTCTGTTAGCTTGTGAAATTGTTAACTTGTGACGATTCTGATCAGACAGAGCATATGTGCAGGGTAATCTGAACCTAGAAGGTTCACGGATGCCAACATATATCTTTTCCGATGAACAGACCTAACTCAAAGAAGTCTGATATTCGTCCAAACTAGACATAGGATATATTCATATTTACCTAACATAAAGGTTTTCATAAATTGTTAGCTTACTCCGTCAATCTAATAGCATATTTTAACTAACGAGATATGTTTGTGTTTAGTAAAACTGAATACATCCGTGAATTACGATGTACTAGTGTAAACACTTCTTACATGAAATATTACATTTTTTGACTAGAAATTGGTAAAAAAAATAAATAGATTTAACATCCTTGAGAAATGATCTTGATCGGCACTGATCGCTTTTCGACACTCATGGTTATGAAACACATCCGACATACACTGTACAATAGGTTCAGATTGCGCGGATAAGCAAGCCGATCCTCTTCTATAAATGTCGCTGGTATAGATATACAATGGTTCGTATTCCTAGAGAACCGTTCTATTATATAAGATACAAGCCTATAAACATTTTTGTTACGAATCATCAATTATGAATTAAAATAGCTTTACCTGTACTATTTTGTCTCCTGGTAAAATCAACAGGAAATTGTTCACTGCTCGTGCTTATCTCGTGCGCGTCCTGCTGTTCCAGCACGTGCATATCTGTTTGAGTAGCGGCCGCCATGCTGAGTTGCGGACAAGATTAGTGCGCGACACTTTAGATTACAAGTTATTATATCAACAGTTTAGATCCCGCAGGGGTCCGCCCCGAAACAAGACAGTCACCGCCCCATTCTCTGTCATTTTGTGTCTCCGAAGTTTGCTATAAACGATCTTTTATTTTCCGTCATTTACACACATATGCTTTTAATTTAGTACATTTTTTAAACTTTTCATTTAGTTTTGTTAAAATAGATGAATTAATGCTACATTACACGAAATAATATACAAATCAAAACAGGTTTCATTTTAAAAGAAAAAGGAAAAAACACCAGAATCGGATCCGTTTGATGCCATATCGTAAACGTATTAATTCTCTGACAGAATCAGTGACAAACGCCACGCCTTCATCACGTGACATATTGGTGTTTGTTGATACATCATCAATAAACCACGCCCCCTCGTCGAGTATCCGATTTCTGATGGAGCTTCGGGAGGCTGGATAGGTCTATTGATAGCTGTATCAACAATGGCGGTTTTCCAATAGTAAAGCGGTGGTAACGCTGTTAAAGGAAAGGAAAAAGTAATTTAACCGCATCGTACATAAATGGTCTAATGAAATGTATCCGGTCTGTCAACATGTTTTATTATGTGGTGTTTAAAAAACGTTTTCGTCGTGCATGTACCTATTATCGAGAAGGGCAACCCCAAGGGTGCCCTCCCCAACATTCCGGTCAGAAACAACCCGCCGAGATAGCTATTGGCGAAACTAGAGTCAGCATAGACGCCTTTAACCCTTTCCCTCATATAGACGCTTTCTGACGCCTCTGCAGCAGACGGCTTTTTGAAAACATAGTGACAAAAGAAGAAATTGCACAAAACGTGCAATTTCTCCTTTTGCCACAATGTTTTCCACTTTTTGTTATAGGTTATCAATTCAATTATGGAGATTTTCTATGTTTTGCCAAAATACGTTCGAAGTCGTCTGCTGCAGAATTGTCGTATGAGGGAAAGGGTTAAAGCAGACGGCGTTTTGAAAACATAGTGACAAAAGAAGAAATTGCACAGAACGTGCAATTTCTCCTTTTGCCACAATGTTTTCCATTTTTAGTCATAGGTTATCCATCTGACAAAATACGTTCAATTAGTCGTCTGCTGCAGAATTGTCGTATGAGGGAAAGGGTTAAAGGCAAACTAATGTTCAACGTGGAAATATAGGGATGTCTGCTGTGTGCTAGAAGTAGTTTGGACAAAGTTGGGACATAAATCGATAGATGACAGATTATTGGATTACTTGTCCATTGCACTTTTTTGTAATTTGTTAAAAAATTGTCTTCTCTGATCAAAAAAAAAAAATGAGTGATAGGCTCTATTCTAGAAGTTGTCATATAGTTAAATAACAGTTTGAATGGAGTTTCAAAAGTATTTCAGTTAGGTCAAGGCATATATCTGCTATATTACCAGATTACTATTTCCGTGACCCCCAATATCGAATAGATTTCGAGAAGTTAATTCTGTCCTGGGTTGTTTCCGAAGTAGACGATTCCACAAATCTGTAACAGACGACTTTGACAAAATGCATAATAATGAAAGTAATTGTTTAATGAAAGTAAAATTATTGAACGGAGTTAAATTCATAATGAGCAATTTCACCTTTTGCCACAGTGTTCTCGAATGTCGTCTGCAGTAGATGCGTCAAAATCCGTCGGCACATGAGAAAGATTTAAAACAGCATCTTCGGAAAATGGTTCATGATTTCGCGACTAAAACAAAATGGCATATTAAAGGGGTTTCGAAACGTTCACGCAGTCTCTTCAGAATCTTCATCGTTCACCTATTTGAAAGAGAACACACTAAAAATGGAAATTATACAAACAATCTAGACAAGTTACGTTTCTCGGCTTCATCCGTAATACGATATCGAAAAGACGGAAGCAAAAAACACCTTTTCTGTCTGACGCAGTTTATCTTTTTACCAAAACGGCGAAACAAATGAGATTCATGCCTCTTGGCTCTTCATCGTATTGTGGCAGCCAATTCGTTATAAGTTCCATCAAAAACAGATTGAATCCAAAATTGAGCCATGTCAAAGAAAAACGTTTTAAAATGTTTGTTTTTTAAATACAGACCAGGTTACTTATTTGTACATTGTTCCTGCGATTATAAGCGATGTAATGAGGCTACTTCAATGATTGGTTGTCTGAAAAGCGATCGAGTGAGGCCTTAATCAGATTGTGCAGACACTAAATTCAGACTTTAGGTGAGTCACTTTCTTATGCCGCGGATTAAATATCTTGACATAAGGAAATCTAATATCCCTTAACCCTGGTCTCGCTTTTCGCGACTTTTAACAACATTTATTGAAAACTTTAATGTAAACTGGCACACGCCTGCAGTTTCATCTCGATCTGAATTGATTCTGTTTATAGATACATATTTAGAAAGACAAAAACGGTTCCAGGATCTAGAATGAAAGTTATATATGCAATAGGATATCAGCAGAACATGGATTACGTCGCTTAATTAGGATGCATACCACATACAATGTGGAGATTAAGTAGTAATAGTAATAGTAGTAGTAGTAGAAGTAGTAGTAGTAGTAGTAGTAGTAGTAGTAATAGTAGTAGTAGTAGTAGTAGTAGTAATAGTTGTAGCAATAGTAGTAGTAGTAGTAGTAGTAGTAGTAGTAGTAGTAGTAGTAGTTGTTGTTGTTGTTGTAGTACTAGTAGCAGTTGTAGCAGTCTTATGTCATTATTATCATCATACTTTTATATCATTATTATTATGACTATTTTGTATTATCATTATTATTATTTTTATTAAAAATTATTGTTATTATTATCAAAAATTATTGTTATTATTATTAAAAATTATTGTTATTATTATCATTTTAATATAATTAATTATTAATTATTATTAATGTAATAAATATAATTAAATAATTGTTATAATTAGAATTAGTTGTAAAAGGACTGCTGTACCCACCGCTTAACGAGATTAAGACGGTTCAGTAGAACGATTATGATGTTAGTTTGCTTTACTTCAAGCGAGCTATGTTAAGACATTTCAAATCAAATCTAATAAACCACGCTTCCAGAGGCACTTTTCTTCCTTTTCGTGGAGTCGAGACGCGATAACACAGCCGTATTGACAAATCCTATCACCCTAAGGGTCGTTAGTTCGATCTCCGACTAGGCAATGGATTCTTTCTGACTATTGACCAAAGACATTGTGACAAGCATAATAACTCTTCCACCAAGAAAATGTGATTTTATATTCGTGATGTAACCGAAAGACTGATGAAAACGGCATACAATTCCCAAAAAGCGTTTTTCGTTGAAATTAATAGAAAGCAAACCATGGTAGACCTTTTTTCATGAGAAATGCTTCTGCAATACTGCTACCTGATCCTTGTAGACATTGCAGGTCAGTTGTTTCGGTGAAATGTTTGACCTATTGGTGGTGGACAACGTTGACTAAGAATATACTGCGCACATCTGAAAACACCAGAAGCGGCTCATAAATATACTGGAAGAAATTCATAAAAAAAAAACGTTAAAGGAGCATGCTATCATGTGGACTTAACCATATCGCTAAACCAATCAGACAGTATAGGATATTTCTTATTTTTTTAAATAAATTAAAATTGAACCGTGCTTGAGGAAAACCAACATAAACCTTATTATTACACGTGTTGAAAAAGACTTGCTTGTGCATTCATGCTACGGATCCAACTGGATTCTGCTTTACAACAGCTTCTTGAACCCTTACTATGATTAAAAACCAACAGTGCAGAGCATCATTAGAATTTGCAGGTGCGCTTGTTGATCTGGCTCTACATTGTTGGCAAATCCATTACAATTGGTTTTAGTAGCTTATCCTAACAGTGTTAGTGAATAAAGGTTTAAACCCACGAAGAGGTTGTCTCATAATTAACTTTATTGTTTCTGAAACTCACCTTTCCACACGCAAGACCGAATGTGCCAAATATGACATCTCCTGCTCTTAATTCCGTGAACCTGTATTGTTTCTGAAATATAGATACTCACCTTTCCGCACGCAAGACTGAATGCGCCAAATTTGACATCTCCTGCTCCAAATTCCGTGCATCTGAGCTTTAAGCTAATTTCCTCGTGTCTCCTTCAAAGCCAGGATGGTTCGTGCAGTGCCATTGAGACAGGTTAATTGGATTTCATCAAGTATCATTACATAATATTTCATGTTCAAACTGGATCTTTAATGAGCTATTATTTGAGACACCCTACACGATACAAGACATTCGGAGATTAAGAAGATTCACGAAGGCGTTCAGGGTACGTACTTTAAAAGTACGACTTTTTGCCATAAAAAAGGCGTTCATAATTTGAAAAAATAATTAGATTGCTGCTTCCCGGAAAGGGGAAACCCCTAGTCAGATTGTGTGATATCAATGACAGGGCTAATGTGTGTCTGTGCTGGTCACAAAGTCGCGAACATTGGTGTTCCATTAACATCGTGTTTAAACTGTTTGAACCACGTGTAGCCATTTCAAATCTTGGAAAAAAGAACCATAGTTCAAGATATTCCTATATTCGCACTGTTTCCCGAGAGTAATCACTGTGCGCCTTTATGTAATAAGGTCCTAGTTACAAACTATGGCGGAATGCCAGAATCGTTGCCAAATGGCTTGTCACCACTGTTCAAATATGGAATTCCAAAACGGAAATGCAACAAGAGGATGCATTCCCTTACGCAGATTCAATCGTTTAGTGTATTTGTTGCTATTGTTAATGATAGATTGAACACAGAAAACAGATTTGGCGCCAGGTGCGTTTTTCAGCCCTGGAACAATATGATGAAATTCTTTGTTCATACACATATTAAATATTCGATCATGCTAAACAGTTACAAGGGTATATTTACTTTAAATACCAAACATTCTTTTCATACGTTTAATTCTTTATAAACTATGTACGATGTGATGTTGTCACGCACCGACTGCACCGTTTTGCAAGTGCATCAGTTAAAAATACAGATAATTGGAATTAATTTGTTCCGTAATTGACACATCTTTTCATCTTCTTTTTTAAATGAGCAGTGTTTCTATTCTTGATACATATTTCCAAAGTGTTTAGTCTTTCTGTGAACATTTATGTCAATCATACATTATGTGAAGCAATATTTCTTTCGAACTTGTACCTTTTAAATTATTAACCAATTGCACGGTTTCTAACCAGTTGGTCATTGAGTGAGATTCATTGCATCAATGGTTATTCTTACAGTGATGCTTTTATTTGGGATCGAACAATAAACGCCTGATCTCTAGTTTTCATATTTCATAGAACATGTTGTAGCAAATACAGTGTAAGGATAATGATATAAAATGAGTTGTGTACAGAAAAGGGCGATGCATGTCGCATATATGTAAGTGATTGCACCAATTTAACGTAAACAAATGTCGTCTTTGATGATGGCAGTGTTCACAAAAAGCGATACCATACCAAGACATGAAGTCTGAGGATTTTTTAAAAGGAGAATTAAATATGTATGACACAAAAACTGATAGGATCTGACAACGTACTGACGTTTTGTGGCTGTCGATTCGAATGACAGCGGCCTACTTCAAAGAGAATTATAATGTTAATCTGAAAAGAAAAGAAAAAACTCCACTGTGAGAAAGGACAATAGGAATATTGCTCTTCTGGTTTCACTCCTATACGAGGTCTCCCATTGGAAAAGGCACATCATGGCATTTGCGATCAGTGTAGATCCCGATCATCCTGTGCATTTACACAGTGTGCTCAATATATATATATATATATATATATATATATATATATATATATAAATACAAATACAGTTCGAAAATCACTTACAAATGACTGTGTCAGGTTTCTGTTAAGTTTCGTAGATCCTGATGAACTGAGCAGACATACCTTCCTGCTTTGAACCTCCTACATTGTTCCAAATTGCCATCTTCTACTTTGTTTCGCATGGAAAGCTTCATTATTTTTCCAAATATTTTCTGCACGACCCCTTTACCGTCCTACACGGGTTTTTACCTCAAAGACAATGATAAACCAAAGGTTTTACAAGGTCAATGACATCACCTCTGAAGATGAGTTATTTGACAATGTACACAATGTGAGTTGCTGTTCTTTTAACGTTTGTGACGTACAGGGGCATTTGCAGCCAAACTGCTTTTGTCACAATTTTATCAACTCCATTAGAATATTTTAATATCATATTTAGTGCATGTAGGAACAGTTTTTAAGCTCTTTTGCTCGCCTCAATGCTTTAAAATATATATGTTTGCTCGTCCTTGTATCAGAACATTTTGAAGTACTAATAGTTTTTGTGCAATGGATATTTGTGGTCGTCATTGATTTGTTTTTGTCGTTTTTCAGACATCAACATCTTTAACACAGCGTTTATCTTTTCCCGGGAACAGGTAATATTGACGCCTCTGTAGCAAACATTTTTTGAAAACATTTTGGAAAATGGAGAACTGCTCCAATATATGTATATGCAGAAATGCTTTTTGACAAAAGGCTTGAGTCAGCCAATATCGACGTATTTATCAATTGTGTATACAAATACATTTTTAAATTTTAATCATACATATACTCTGGTTGAAATATAATGTTTATTAGATTGATCTTGAAGCATTGTGTGATTTATTGAGGAAGAGTACAGAGCGAAAGGTAATGTAATTTCACGTGGTTTGTCTTCATAGAGCACGACTTTTCGTTCAGTTGATAAGGGCTTAATCCCTTAAAACAAACTAAACTACAGCCGATGACATACAATACAATACAATACAAATCGTAATTGTCTTTATTTTTGGAGATATCATAGAATAAGTTTTGCAATACACAAAGAAATTATACAATTTCAATAGAAGAAAAAGAACAAATATATTAACATACAGACAATTACTGACTACTAGGTCTACAAGTTCAATAATAATTTACATTTGTATTGAAAAATCAATGCTTAACATCAACCTCCGTTACACATAACAACATGAAAGATCACAACATAAGACAACATAAGACAACATAAGACAGCTGTGGCGTTCCACACTCAAACATAGTGTGCTTAAGTTTGATGTTAAACAATACTGATTGTCGTTTAGAATTCTGACACTGTTAAACTGGCGAATATTACTGGACACAGCGAGTCACAAAAGTGAACGTGAGCTGTAATAACATTCTGTTGGTACTCAAATTGACGACTGGTGGTAGTGGTGCGCTCATAATGCGGAGAACCTGCGCAAAATGGTCTATAGCATAAAGCTCGTTAACAAATTGAATATCAAACAGAGAAAGCATGTTCCGTTTGAGTTCAAAGCGTGCTGCATTCGTGCACTAAGTGAACTAATTCCTCTTGTGATAGCAAGCCACATTTAATGTAGACAAAACTATTTGGTGTGACCTTGAACATAGTTTGACAATAATAGTCATAGTTGATCTAAAGGGTTGATCTAAAGGCGCTCAACTTGGAAACTTTGTAGTTCGATCATTTGCTGTAGCACTTGAAAAAAAACATGTACTCTTGGTTCATGGTGAGGCGTTGTTCTTATAAGGAATACTCACGCACAGTAATCACTTGACGAACTGTAGTATTCAATGCTGATTTAGTGGACAGTGAACTATCCCGGAAATAATTGTTCAATATGTCACTAATTTAGGTTGTATTTTGCTATTATTCGGCAAATATCCGATATGAATCCAAGATTGATTAAGCATTGGTCAGCTAGTTTCGTTGTATATTTACTAACAAATATTTATTTTGTTATACATGATACAGGGACAAAAAGTATTTTATGTAGGCAAATTTCCGCTTTTCGATTTCGCTGTCTAATCTGTGAAGACCGAGCATATACTCAGCTATGTCCGATCGCGTTGTAACTGAAAGTCCTTGAATCTTCTTTGCAACGAAATGCTGGAAAATCGTTAAGCTATTGTGATCAGTGTTCGTTATATTATTCCAAAGCTCTTATTCGTACAAAAGTGTTTGTCGGTCAATTTTAAAGTACAGATTGGCGGAAACTAGTTGGTTTACACCTTGGGGATGAAGAACCTGCCCAACCATGGCAAACAGAGAGTTGCGAACTTTTTGTATACGTTCTTTTATACGGACCGATAATTTCATACTGGAATCATAGGTTATACCCGATTGCACAATTGTTTTCACCTGCGTAAGAAACTGTTCTCCATACATTATGCCTGCGCTGGATTCATTACCTTTCGGACAAATGACTGTGCACTTTCGGATTGGTCTCATGGATTTGATTTATTGTTGGAGTAGGATTTTATGCCGTTTTCAGCAGTAGTTCAAGTATATGACAGCTTCAACATAGAAAATCATGATATCCGAGTCAATAACACGTGCGAGGCTCGTGATTCATTGAGTCTCAATACGATCTATGTATTAAAAAATAAGAATTTCGAAATGAAACACTCGAAGGATGTATACGTTTAAAGAAATATCCTATGGGAAAACCAAATATTAATGATTACTAATCTAAATAAACATCTGTTTTCAAAAGGTGTATAACAACTTTTGTGACTATCTGAAATAGAGTGAAGATCTAAAACAGTCTACACAGACAAGCAGACTGATCTGAATATTCAATCGGTCGTAAAGATCTTTGCTCATCTTACTTTTTTACAGCTTACAATAGAAATTGTATTAATATCAATCGGCCTCGATAGTCTTAGAGTTAAAGTATATCGAGGGCTTGGCGTGAAATGGTTGTAACTAAAATTGCTATTATTTTACCAAGGTTATTTACCTCGCCATAAAGTCTTTATAAGCGTTAAATCATTTTTCTTGGTAAACAATGGAAATTTAGGTGCCATTGCTCGTTCTTAGCAATGGCACCTAAAATTGCTTTGTTTACAAAAGGGTCAAAATTGCCCCTAATCCAGGGTTTTCAAAATAGGTTTTGAGTTACAACCGTTTCACGCCAAGCCCTCGATAAGCTTCTGGAACGGTAGGTCAACAGGTTCGAATCCCAGCGTTAACAGTAGGGTACGTTCTGGTATGGCCAGCTAATCAATTTTGGTGTCAGACGGTCTACCTCCTGCCTTGTGCCTGGAATAAAGGATTGGATTCTGAAAGGTAAACTAGCTATGGTGTCTCATGAGTCAGACATGACAGGCCCTTTCTATAATGGGGGACGCTATAATACACATCCGCTTTTACTTTGTTATAACAGGGACTGCTCCAGGTATAGTCTATAATAAACCTATACCAGTTTAAAAATAGCAAAAAGAAAACGTTCTATCCACGTGAAGACACTAATGGACTTAACGGGTGATCAGTTGAGATATAATGGGCCAGGTCACACGACAATCGATCTTTGGCATATTACAAATGTAGGGGTTAGCTGATTAGATTAAAGACTAGTTCAATGTTCATATAATACCTGACGTTCTCATATAACTTTGAGAAAGTTTGCATGAATGTGTGAGGAAGCGAGCTGACATTGATTAGACTTTGCACATACGCCGGTTAATCTAGGTCTTAGCAATTTGCAAAGTCATGAATAAAGGTATTTCTTTCATGAAATATTTAGTTTGATGTGCGACATTTATTCTACTCCCTCTTCCTTGCTTATTTGTGTAACACGTATGATCCTGTTATTATTGTAAACGTTTTTTACTTTTCTATGAGCTTTGTATTTGTTACTGTTATAATCTAAAGTAATCATAAATTAGTAGACAGAGAAAGTAAACCAGGAATGTCAAGATAATGCTCGACCTTCTGATCCTTCGTTGCGTTGTTCACGAAGGATAATTTCTGAAATGATATGAGCCGTTCCACGAGAAAACCAACATAATTGACTCTGCGTAATGTATCGACCCAGATCAGCCTGCGCAGTCCACAGAGTCCACAATGTTGGTTTTCTCGTTTAACGGCTCATTTATAATTAAAAAAGATATTACTGTATTGACA
Organism: Serripes groenlandicus; assembly: GCA_031761405.1. Lineage (NCBI taxonomy): Eukaryota > Metazoa > Mollusca > Bivalvia > Cardiida > Cardiidae > Serripes > Serripes groenlandicus. The sequence continues at coordinate 94,322,992 of JASEVX010000002.1, forward strand.
ATATATATATAAAAAATACAAAAACACTACAAAAGTAAGAGAATATATAGGTAAACGCGTTTGACTACAAGCTCTCTTAACTTAGAACAAGCCGTTCCATTTTTATAATATTGTAGAGGCATTTAATGTTTGTTCAGAGTATATCACCCTTGTATAAGCAGGTTTTTTCACAACATAGAACCAAGTTTGAAAATCATTAAAATAATAGTAAAACATAGTGAATTGTGCAAATTTGCTACTGATAACAGAGCTCACGTGGTTTCCTTTATGTTTGAAGATAAACTTGCTGAAGAAACGCATGCCATACTGTCGTTTCGTGATGACAAGGGGGTGAAAGACTAAGGATTATAATCACCCAGTAATCTGTTAATCGACATTTCCCCCCGTTTAATTTCCGATTTCTCAATTGTGCTCAATAATTGAAAAGGTCCACAAGACATAAATGTTAAAAGACACGCAATGAAAGGCCGAAGATCTTGATTCGAACAAGTCCGACTCACGCAAAAAAGGTCCGCTTCCTTCATCATTTCGTTTGTTATCTTGTTTACTAGAGTTGCATTTCAACTTGTAGTCTATTGACTATTTTGAGTCACCGTATTCAAAGCTTGAGTATGTGAGAGATGTTCCAGTAAAAAAATATTTACCGGCCTTTGTATAGTTGTTACTACTGCAATTGTAATGTAATTGTAGAGATCAACAGCTCTTATTGAAAAAAAGCTTTGGAGCTTCTATATGTCCATTTGATAGTGTACTCTTTATCAAGAAAAAACATCTGACAGGTGCATATATTTTCAAGAGACATATTTAGATACCCTATCTCTATTCGAAAAGACCTGTTGATGTTTTAACGTGCTCTGTGTATAGCAACGATACACGCGAGGCCATTTGTCCTGAAAAAGGACCAGTGCTTGGCCTCAAGTTGAGTGGGAGACCATTACAAGCATCATATATATATGTCCAGATCCCGAACCTCTGGATCGAAAGTCCAGCTTGTTGCCCACTAGACCACCGTGCCACTCACTAATGTGGATAAAGGCATGCTAAAGGATAAAGTTTTTCAGAGGTTTCTTGAGGCTTCTTTGATTAATTGACAACAAATGCAGAGCCAGATCAAGCTGCGCAAAAGACCCATGATTCTGTTTCTGTTCGCGACTCATACATAACATATATTCATTGGGGTGCAACGCCAGAAGGAAACCGCGTCTTATATCAGTTTGGACAACAGAGACTGTGTATCACATACAATAAACGTTAGGTTAGATAGTTGGGCAAAACCGGCTCCTGCATACAAATGCATCATTAATTCCAGTGCACCAACCGTTTGTACCTGCATGTATCAGTATGTAAACTCAGAGAGTTTCGAGGTAAATTAACTAAGCGATTCACCTTAAATGCAACATATTCCGGTATGGGAACACATTGGATTCCCATTTATTCACAAACAGTTTATGGCAGCTATAATATAATCCATTGACGGCTTGATTTCTACAGTCGATATTTTACGACAAATTAACGACAATAACCCTTGTTTTAACACCACCCGCTTTACGGCTCCATCGCAAAAAGAAAGTAGTCTTTAACTCTCGTTTGCTCACGTTAATGTTAGATCAGGTTTAGTCGGAACAAATATACGACTTTATATAACTTCTTTAGAACATAATAGTAAATTAATACAAAGGAATGCATTGACTGAACATCCGAAAAAGAACACATGCCCTAGACAGATAAGAAGATACTTTTCGGAAAGAGTACAAACCATAATGGGACAGAGGGGAAATTGCTTAGTGCACATTGGTTCTTTTTTATTCTCTCAAATTACTTTACAGTGGTAGGATGCAGTTAAATCAGTAGGCCCTTATCTCGCTATAATGGCTTAAGCAACATTTTAGAGGTGCTGAACTCTCGATGGTGAACACAATTTTGAAATGTTGAAACTTCTGCAAATATTGCTAAAAGTGACAACAAGATAAGTAATAAGTAGTTCAAAACTGTTTTGGCAGTAAACGTTTGAAAACTGTCAACGGAAAGTCATGAAAATGTTCACAATTTGGCTTACTGGGTATTGAAGCATACACGATCAATATTTAGATGTTTATGGTACTGGAATGTGAAATTAATACTCTAATTTTATCCCAGAATTATGATTCTAATATTTCAAGACAATTTTTGAACAGGTTCAAAACTTTGACTATAGTATCTATTTTCTGGAGCTCATCACCTTTAAGTATGTCGCAATGATCGTCTAGAAACTACATTTGCGGGCAATGTATATCAAGATCAGTCGGTACATATATGCAGTCTTATCCTCGTCTATGCTGTTGGCTACTCATCAAAGTACATGCACGTGCAAAAGCTTGTTGCCTTGGATGAATTGTGTGAGGAATGCTGGTAAAATGAAGCCAGGAAAGACACGAGAAATTGCCCTGTTGTCGTGATTTAACTAAAATACTGTTGAAAACGGCGATTCAAGACATTACTGCGAATAAGTCGATATTCGAATTTCGAAAACAATTGAATTGGAAGATCAAACAATTAAGTTGGTGGTCCATACAAAATGAAATAATAAATACCATATGTAAATTTTAGTAAAATGTAAGGATTTTGATGTTGTAGTAAACACATTTATCGGTTCTAAATATACCTTATTTAAAACGCACCAAGGACAATGTAGGTGGTCGAGAGGAAGGTCATGTCGACCGGACCCAACTAGAAATTGGCCTATACATTGTTATCAGCCAAGTTACGCCCCAGGCTAATCGATGTTAAAGAAGTTCGACTACATTTCTAGTCTTTTGACAGTCGATACATTTCGGATTAAATATTACCGCTAAGCGGGCGCGGAGGACTCTGGTGAGACTATGCGTATGCACAGGCTAACCTTAGTCTTCACTGTTAGCATCTGCACTAAGACCCACTGTCGCCTGTTTTGTCTTATTTGTTCAGTAAGTAATGATTAGAAAAAAGAAATTAACAAATTTGTAAAAGCAGGAGACAATTGTGATATGTTTCGGGGGGAGGGGAAAAGACAGATTGTGTTTGAAACGTTCATTCGGCTCCCTGTCAGTTACTGTAATAAAGTTCCAACACGTTAATCGAATGATTTTACAACTCTGACAAATAAATCCGGAAACTCGCCTGTTGTCTATTTCCTGTGCGCGTGCGGCTGCTTTCTTTCTTGATTAACCAATCAAAAACGTTGACACGGGATAGCATTGTAGCAAAATTGAGTGTTTCTATTTCCGATATGTCAGGACCAATGCTATACATCAATGGGATTTTAAAGACTTTTTAATTTCGCATCTTTTTAGACTCTCGACATCGGCAATGGATAACCATTTTTCTTTTCCTGTCTCTTTTTTCTCTCTCTCTTTTTGAAAGAGGGAGGGGGGGGGGGGGGGGGGTATTAAACAGTGTATATGCTAGTCTAAAAGCACTCGATAAAGCTAAATGGTACTTTTAAGCAAATATTTTGATACTTAGTGTTGGACATAGACGAAAGTTGTCGTTTAAGGAAATTTCCCTACACTTGATATCCTAGATATGCTATGTTGATAGTCGCTTGAGTAAGACTAATTGTAATATGAGCCGTTCCACGAGAAAACCGCTCTGTTAACATAAATATCTTGACGTAATTGGTGTCAAAAAGTCGTCCTTATCCGGTAAATATATAATTTTCTTTCATTTTTGTTCATTAATTTGTTTTATTGAGTTTTTACTTCGCCGTATTCGATAGTATCAACATCTATGTCAAGGTGACATAATTCTTATTCATGATCCCTTGGTGTCAAACAAGATATTATAATAAAGCGTGTGCTTTGACAAAGGTCAATCAACCATGACCGCCAATAGTGGAGATCGAACCTAGGACCGCCGGTCCCAAATTCACAACGCTAACCACTCACTATACTATAAGTAACATGCGAATATTCAGACCTTATTCAATTTTAACCGCCAATCACAATATTTAATGTATATGTTTATCATAAAAACAATCCAGCTCTCAATACAATGGTCCTCGTGGCTTTGCTGTGACCTTTTGATAGTAATCATCATAGTGTGTTCGTGGACTAAGCAGATATATCCCGTCTAGTATTGGTCCAACAAATAGCAAACAGTCACAACTTAATCTCGCAACGACTCTGGTATGTGCGAGAACCCAGTTTATTTATGTCACCTGACTGCCACTTGAATTTAATCGAGTGCATTATTTAAATTCAGAAACTATAACAATGATCTCGATCTGTATGCACAAACGGTTTTGATTTTACATTCTTATTCATTTTTTTAAACATTTCGAGGGGTATTTCTATCAAATGTATGACTGTTTAACAATCAAAACACCATCCACCCCCCAAAAAGGAATATATTTATATGTATGTGTGTGTATTAATTTACATCTTAAAATAGAAAATATATCTATACTAGCTATGAAAATATGCGCACAATTAACAGTATTTCTAATTCCTCATAGACCCCCGTCTTTAATACAACAATTTATGTTGGCTATGTTCGAGGATTCGAGGAAATCCGCCCACATAGTATATGTCGCCTGTGTAGATCTGTCTCTATAGTCATGCCATCTCATCCCTACGTTCACGGATTACACGCAATGTTTTAAAGCTCTGATGGCCATTGGTGTTATGACAAGATCTAGATCAGACAATGCGAATGCACACACTAATTTAGATATACACTTGTCCGTAATGATGTATGTGTGGTTTTCCTGAGTCCTGCTCATATATGTAGAATTCTAAGAAAACAAGCATGTGAACAGGTCAGAATGATACACGATCCGTTCGAAGATAAATCATAGAATAACAGCATAATATAGCCATAAACAGGCCGTCATTTTACCCCTGTCATCGGATCTATACCATAGGAAAACCATTACAGCAGTCAGAAAATACCTCGGTTGAATATATGCATTTGCGTATTTCGATCAAAGTCTTCACATATATTTCTATAAATACTTTTTAAATGGACAGGCTGATCAAAATCATTTAAAAACGGCTCCGTATCCGATCGCATAGCGTACAAAGTAAATCATAATCCTCGTTGATCGTAAATAGCCCCGGGGTGTGGGGGTGTTTTTACAGTGGTGTCGTTCAATTGTGAATGGATGGCGAGGCTTCCATCGTTGCTATCCGTCAAACTTACACGTGCGCGTAGACGGCACGAGCCAACGATTCGGAAATTACCATTACTGCTAATAAGAATCGTATTACTTCCGATATTCCATCGCGTCCTGAAATAGAGGGAATGTGGAACTGGTGGTTCCGCGAACGTTTTAAAACATGTTAGGTTTTTGCTTATTCCATATATATTGAAGATAAATGTTAACAGTTTAAACAGTTCTTGTAAACTATATCACTTGGCTTATTTATAATTATAACTTTTCATCATGCTGTGCACATCATATACTGATTTAGCTGTAAACTCCATTTCAACTTACTATTGTTATACTGTTATTTTTGTAAATATAAACTGAATAAATATGTTTAAACTAATATGAATGATGTCATTCATTGTGCATAGAGTAATTAAATATGTATCAAAGTGATATTAGTTCAAACATATCAAAAACATGCATATACCTTAATGGACAAATACCTCGTCCTTTAGTGATTAAGGTTTTTAAATGTTGTCCTTTATATGTGTAAAGAGTTTGAAACAGGCTCTAAGCCTATACGTTATTATATATGTTATAATGGCATGTATTCAAACACAAAACTTAGATGCATATTCATTCATTACAACTTGAAGACCTTGTCCTATAGGGGTTTTAAGTCGTTGATAGGAAAAGTGAAATTTAATAGTAAGCAATAAAATCAACTACATGTAATCCAGCGTAACAGCATTCAAGTGAAATAGAATGAACTTGGACAGTATTAGTATATCTGCTCACTATACGTTTAACAAAAATCGCTCAAGAGTCAAGTACGGGGTTGACTGTACGTTAGACTAAAAGCGACCACTTTGTGTGCCTCCACACTACAACGGTATCCAATACAAACTATTTGTCTTAATTAATTCGTTGTCAACCATGATGTATGCGACATTGGGTCGAGGCTAAAACCATTGCGGGTCGTATGATTTCACAGTTCTGTTGTTTCTTTTACATTAATATCCCAATATTGTCCTGATTATCAAATAAACAAAAAGAACCCGGATAAAGAAATAGAATCAACACAGATTATAAATCTATATAATGTCAAGAATGCTAGAATTATTTCGGTCAAGTAATATACAGTAGATGACCGACGGCATTGTGTCAGTATTTTACTAGTAGTTCACTAGTTCTAAGTTCTAATCGTTACAAATTCACCTTAACCCTTTCCCACATGCATACGCTTTATGACGCCTCTGTAGATGGGGGCAGCAAAAGGCTCCGACGATATCGTGTGATAATATCATGTATGAGCTCCCCCGAGGTTCTACTACTCCTGCATAAAACAATACCCTTTTCTGCCCGACGCGGACCCAGTTTACATTATCATCATGTAGAACAGAACCTGCTGCTGGCCGTGAGCATGTGCCTAACCCTTTCTCTCATACGACAATTATGCAGCAGACGACTTTGAACATATTTTCTCAAAAAATAGGAAACCTCTATAATTGAATGGATAACCTATGACTAAAAGTGGAAAACATTGTGGCAAAAGGAGAAATTGCTCGTTGTGAGCAATTTCTTCTTTTGTCACTATGTTATCAAAAAGCCGTCTGCTGCAGAGGCGTCAGGAAGCGTCTATATGAAAGGGAAAGGGTTAAATGATCCTATTTTGGCGTGATGCTTACTTTAATACAGTCTTTTACAGATCGTTTCATTTCTAACACCTTTATCTGCCGTTATATAACCTTGAGGTGTTTAGATCTAATAGATTTTCATGATACATTAATTAATATGATATTCTCTAATTACCCGCGACCTGAAGTCCTTAAGCGTCAACGATATGACTGATAAAACGTCACTCGATTTCTGTTAACTAAGGAAGAGATAGTTTCATTGTTGCAAATCTGAAACACCTCATGAAAACCGACCTTCGGATCTTAAAAGATATTTTTGCTATTGCGATCAGAATAACACACGTATGTTTACGCAAGGACGTCCGTGTGACCAAAAGGGACTCTAGAATTTGTAGAATCACTGCAGCCAGTTCACCTGCAATTGCGTTTCCTGGCTTTCTTTCACCAGTACTCCCCACAACATACTTTCCAAGCAGCTAGCTGCTTTCCCACATAGACTGTTAGCCCATTTGGGAAAGACGAATGTCAGAGTCAGAGTGAGTTTTGTCAAACGTCAGAAATAATCATGACCGAGCTGGGATTCGAACTCACAACCCCTGGATTGACAGCCTGCGTCGCTACCGGGATTCGGCTTAGATTTTAATTATTTTGATAACTCAAATGCAAACAATGCTATTTCAGGCGTGACAGCTCGTTACAAAACTTATACGAGTCAATTTCGCGTTAACACGTAAACACCATTAATGAGTCGTAATTTTAATTTAACTTAACAGATATATATATTGGCATAAAAATTCATCATACGAAAATACATGTAGATCAATTATATTCATACATAATTGAAGAAGAAAAACATGCATACACATAGGGGCTACTATTGGTTTGAAGAAAAAACATGCATACACATATACTATTGGTTTGAAGAAGAAAAAAACATTGACGCTGAACAAGAAAAGGAAAGGACAACTTGTCTTCGTATCGCCACAACCTTCATTGGTCGTAAATAGGAAACGATTCATCGACTAAACACGAACATGATTAAATCTGACCATGCCACAAAATAGTGTAGAATTTGTCAATTAAAGGGGGCTTCCCTGCAACCGGCTCGCCCGAGCATCGCTTCAAAATTCGCGTTTTTCTTGAGTTAAGGCTCAAATGTTTTCCAAATGACAACGACCCTTAAATGGCACATCAAGTAATGGGTTAAGCCAACGTAAAATATTCGTTGTGCTTGCGGATAAAAGACTGTCTGATTCGTGACTGAATCGAAACAAGCTAAATATGTTCCTGACGTTGTCGTCTTCATTTTACGCTGGAATGGTCTAAGAAATTGAAAAACAGATAAAACGTTCCGTTTTACTGTCGTCCTCTTAATTATTCTCATTTTTGGAATTTCATCTCTGCAGGGAAAATGCCCTACGAGGCTAGTTATTTGTTCGTTTGGAATTGTATAAATATGGATGTAATCACACGCTTTGATGCTCAGTCCCTTCTAGCCTAGTCCCTACAATTAAGGCAAATTCCCCCTCTATCACCCACTGGTTTTCTTCTCACTCCTCCTGAGAAATAGTATAGATATATCTCAAACTCGAATCTAATCTAATCATTGAATTCTTTTCATTATCATTGCTGAAAAAATTCAAATAATACATACAAATATGTTCGTGTTGATAACATACAAATGTTAAGTTCATTTCAAACTATACCGTATCTCATAGTTTTTTGAAGTACTGCAATGACAATGCGCTGAGCCTTCTAGCTTTTCTTCCCCTCTTAATTAATACATTAATTCCCTATTTATGCTTTAAGTTTCGGTTATATTCTACGACTGGTTACCGATGCTTAAGTAGCATTCCTAACCTGGGTATAATTGACAATTTTCTGTGTTTGTATGGTGTTTTACACCGCTTACAAGATTTTGTCAGTTATATCACGTCGTTTCCTGGGTAATTTACCAGTACCAGGACCATTAATCCTGACACCAGCAAGTCAATCGTAATGCTTACCACACAATCCTGAGTGCACAGAAAGGAAAGCCATTGCTAATTGTTTGGGGGAATGAACCGCCAGTGGATCCGAAAACAACTCTGGTGTAGTTTAGAAAACAGGTCAATATTTTTGACAGCTATCTTTCGTGTCGAAAGAAACCACATAAATAAACAATATTTCATTCAGTACAAAACATTCGTCCAATCTTCCAAAAGTGTTTCCAATTTTTCGGGGAACCGCGTTCGATTCGATTTGTCTGCGATTTCGGATTCTGCGCACTGTAGCCGAACATTAATTCGTAATTCTGGGAACCAGCGCGACAATCATGTGATCATGTAGCGTACTTGATTTATGCGCCATTTATCTCCCCCGAATGATGACTCGATGAGGTCTTCTTGATTTAAGAAAAACCGCTCGGAAGACAGGCGAATACGTTGATGGATAACTTTAAGACGTTTTAGGACTTAAAGAGCCAATCTCGGCTCCCGAGGGAATGGCATCGTGAAATTATTAGTCAAATTGAAAATCAACGCAGATTCGGCGAAACTTTGTAACCGATGAAAATCTGATTTAGACCTTTTTTCTCTCGCGAGGGATATTTCTTTATTCTGCAAATGTGTTTTGAAATCAATAACTAAATGAGTAGTTATAATACTTGATTAATAGCATCACTATGGAAGAATGAAGAACTACCCTATTCAAAAGTGAAATCATTGCTCGCTAAGAGAAATACGGGTATTTTTCAACACTTTAATACAGGGGAAGCAATGGGGACTACGAATAAGGGTGAGATTATCAAATTGCCCGGGGGAGGGGAATCCCTAATCAAAAAAGAGGCTGATCAATTGCAAAAATCAGAGCTTCGGATTTCGGTAATAAATATGCATGGGTTACCATCTCAACCTGCTAAATTGATCAAGTTGACCTTCCCATCTTTGAATTTCGGTCATTATTTTACGCTCTCAAAAATATAACATACACTGAGTCGCAGGATTGGTTTGATTGATTGTTTGGTACGCCGCTTTCAACACTTGTTCCGTTATATCACGGCGTGTCCTGGGTACCAGTACTACTGGTCCATTTATTCTGACACCAGCCGGTCAGTCGTAATGCTAACCTCCGCAACCCTGAGCGTCAAGGAGGGCAGCCATAACTACCATTGTTAAAACATTGGAAACGCGAGACTTTGGGATCAAAGAAAAATCCAAAGCAGTCTTTGTGTTCGCTCTGTCTGATCAGGACATTTCCTGTTCGTTAATTCATTCAGAAATCTTTTTGAAAAGTCTTTTTCAAATTTAGGCCTTAGATGTTCGTGTATTGTTGAATAATTACGCATGTGATGATATTACAAGTAAGTAACGAGCATGGGTCGTGGCTTCGAATCCCTGTCTTGGCAAAAGAAGATACTTTATAAACAGTAACACTAGAATTTGAAGATAAATCGAAGTATGTTTTTTCACACATAAGGCTCTATTTGTGAAAACGAAAAGTCTAGTAGTGCTAATGGGTAATTTGTTATTTCAGAAAGGCTCTTTGGAAGACACGTCAAACGTTGTACAGTCCGTGAAGGGTTAACAGAAAGACGGTAGCAAGGGCCGGGATTAACAAACGTCGCCAAAAGGAGGCGTATTTGATTCAGAAGCTTTTCAGTCGGCATTTTTCATTCTTAATAGGATTCTGGTAGACAGTAAATTGAATCAGTGCTTCAACGTTTATTTTTTATTTCTCTCTATATAGCCCTTTCTCACATATAAACGCATTTTGACGCCTCTACAGCAGACGACTTTTGAAAACATTGTGACAAAAGGAGAAATTGCTCAAAATGAGCAATTTCTCATTTTGCCACTATGTTTTCAACTTTTTTCAGTAATTATAATTGCTATTATAGAGATTTTCAGTATTTTTAGTACACATTTTTAAAGTCGTCTGCTGCAGATTTGTTGTATGTGCGAAAGGGCTATATAAACAAATCAATCCATAGTTCTGCATACTCTACAAAACCAAACAACTTCTTATTTGCTAACAGTTTAGATAAATATCAACCTATGGAGTCGCACAGTCTGATCCGGGTCTTCACTGTTCGCAAATTAGTTACAGACGGTTTCAATAAAAAGCTGAGACATATAATTCAATTGAATCAAATTACAAGGATGTGCAGTCATATATTGTTCTACACGTAAATATGCTAAGGTTGGCTTTTCAAAAGCTTGACATATTTATGGTTGTGTTCAATATCTTCCATCATTCTGTCGTGATTTCTGATCAGTTTATTGAGTTATGCAAATTAAGAATGATGAAAACAAAACTGCCAAGAAAGATTTTCTCTTCCTCTATCTGTCAACATCAACATGATATCAACATGACATTTTCTTATTTAATAACTTAAATTTAAAAAATCACTTTAACCCCTTTCCCTCATATAGACCCTTTCTGACGCCTCTGCAGCAGACGGCTTTTTGAAAACATAGTGACAAAAGGAGAAATTTCTCCTTTAGCCACAATGTGTTCTACTTTTAGTCATAGGTTATCCATTCAATTATAAAGATTTTTGATTTTTTTGAGAAAATATAATCAAAGTCGTCCGCTGCAGAATTGTTGTATGAGGGAAAGGGTTAACACACCAGTATGTTGTCATCTTTAATAATTGATTTTTTATTTATTTATTCTATTTATTATTCATCCTGCTCGTGGGAGATTCGTTACCATCAAGATAAACTATAATATATACGTGCGCAATATGATACAATGAAAAGAAAGAAATACAGTTAGATCATAGCGACACTACGAGTGAGATGTTCAATAATTCCATTACTGGTTGTGATATGTTGATATTACAGTATCAACATTACTTTTCCTTTTATTGCAATTCATATGCAGATACGGTGCTTCTTACAAGCGTGAAAACAAATCTGTAAAACTCACAGTTCTGCACAATGAAACGTTCGTCCTGTCTTGCGCCTATTAGTGCACAAGCAAAATCATTTTTTCCCAATCTGATTAGGTACATATCATTGTCCCTTTAATAGATAAACATACGTTTACTATATACAGTGGATTCGCGATAACTCGAACATTGAACAATTCGAATATATCGTTTAACTCGACCATTGACAAATTCGAATATATCGTTTAACTCAAGCATTGAACAATTCGAATATATCGTTTAACTAGACCATTTCAAACAATTCGAATATATCGTTTAACTCAAGCATTGAACAATTCGAATATATCGTTTAACTAGACCATTTCAAACAATTCGAATATATCGTTTAACTAGACCATTTCAAACAATTCGAATATATCGTTTAACTCAAGCATTGAACTATTCGAATATATCGTTTAACTGGACCATTTCAAACAATTGGAATATATCGTTTAACTAGACCATTTCAAACAATTCGAATATATCGTTTAACTAGACCATTTCAAACAATTCGAATATATCGTTTAACTAGACCATTTCAAACAATTCGAATATAACGTTTAACTCGACCAATTCAGTTATGGTAAGTTATGGCCCCGTCGATCCCTTCTATCGAGGTGAATGACTGGACTATGACAGTGGCCAAATGTCAGTCAAATAGGTATTGGCATTCCAGAATATCACCAGATTATAACTATACAGAAGCTGACAGTCCGTATATCGAGGGCTTGGCGTGAAACGGTTGTTAACTTAAAATTGATACCTTTTTACCAAGGTTAATCACCTCGCCATAAAGTCTTTATAAGCGTTAAATCATTTTGCATGGTTCTGAGCAATGGCACTTAAATTTGCATTGTTTACAGAGGGGTCAAAATTGCCCATAAACCCGGGTTTTCAAAATAGGTTTTTAGTTACAACCGTTTCACGCCAAGCCCTCGATATGTAAAATGAATAACTTGGAAACTTGATTATCTTTGTTTTGTTCTTTTTCGTGTACACCTTTTTCACGACGGGGCGACGCATTGTTAAAACAATCATAAACTGTCTGCTACATCTTAAATCATATTCAAAAATCAATATATAGGGAAAACGGTAAAAGAAAAAATAATGATGCAGACGATAGAATAGAACCAGGAATCTGATTTTATCAAAGACTGCGAACACATGTTTTTGACAGCAACTTCCCATGGACAGAATGAAGTAATTCTACAGCCATGTCATCCGAAACGGTGTCCATGTCAGCAGCTGTACAAGGACATTGAATGCTCGTGCAATCCCGTGCATCTGAGCAGTCCCACGAGATACATTCACTGCACGCTAGTTACGTTATTCAGTTAATAAGTGTAGAATTAGTAAAATAAAAAGTATATCCCCAAAATATGAGCCGTCCCGCAAGAAAACCAACAGTATGGCCTCTGCGTAATGTATCGACCCAGACCAGCCTGCGATCCGGGCCGACACATTCCGTCTCAAGGGGATAGAGGTATAGAGTATTGATTACTGAAACAGTAGTATTACGCCAACTAACGATGATATATGAGCCGTCCCGCGAGAAAAACCCCAAAATTATGGCCACTGCGCAGACTGATCATGGCCGACATATTTCGTCTCGTGTTGATAGAGGTATAGAGTATTGATTACTGAAACAAAAAATCCACATGAGGTGAACAGTGTCAGTCCGGGTTCGCCAGCGCAGCATGCTTAGGCTGATCCGGGTCGATACTTTACGCAGATTCGACAATGTTGGTTTTTTTCGCGGGACGGCTCATAGCTGTGTGTAATGTAGACTCATAGCTGTGTGTAATGTAGGTTAATTAGATGAGAATACAGGATCGTTCAACGTTTGCTTCACACACCAATTATGTAGCGGGCGACTTTGAAGACATCTAAACAGATTTGAAAAAAAATATCTTTAAACGAAGGTATATTTGAGCAATTTCTACTTTTGGCACAACGTTTCCAAACGCCTTTTTGCTGCAGATGTGTCAAAATACGTCCGTAAGTGGGAAGGTGTTAGTGAAGGAAGTTGTGGTGTGATGGGAATGTAGTTATTTAAATAGCAGGGACACCGCGGCTGTTAAATCTTTCAATGATACAGGCGACACCAAAAGCCTTTGTAGCATACAACATTTGAAAAGTGTAGGAAAACGAGAAATTGCTCATAACGAGTAATTTCTCTTTTTCAAACAATATTGTCAATATTTCTCAATTTTCAAGATATATAAATGTTGTCCCGCATAAGTTTGAAACGCTTCAATATCATATCAGGTAAGTAGTCAATCGTTAAATCGAAAATGAAAACAATCAATATTTTCAATCGTTTGTTCGTCAAAGTTAATTTAAACTCGTAAGAAGAGGTTGTGTCAGTTGTGATGCATTCATGATGGAGTTGTCCTTGCGTACACCAAATTGTATTTAACCCTTTCCCTCATATAGACGCTTTCGTGCAATTTATCCTTTTGCCACAATGTTTTCTACTTTTCGTCATAGGTTATCCATTCAATTATGGAGATTTTCTATGTTTTGACAAAATACGTTCAAAGTCGTCTGCTGCAGAATTGTCGTATGAGGGAAAGGGTTAACCTGCTAGTGTTTACCCTTTCCAAGACACACCCTTTTTTGAAAGTACAGATTTAAGAAAGATGTGCTTTCCAGAAAGAAATGCCCCAAACCGCAAGGTATGTAAGAGATCAATGTCAAGGTCACAACACAAAACATTTCGGTATCATCAAAACGGTCTTGTCACAACGAAAAACATGTTCAATGTGAAAGCCCCACTTCCAAAGGATCAAAAGGTATAGACATAGCTCGAGTTTTTGCTACAGACCGACAGTTGACAGCATATCATGTAAAGAATGAACCTGCTAATCAAGAGACGTTTGAAGGGACACATGTATCGTCTGCCAATATATCGAAAGCAAGTAGCACACAAATAAAACAAGAGGGCCATGATGGCCCTAGTTCGCTCACCTTAATTATACAATGTACTGCAATGACAAGAAGATTTTTAAAGTTTTAGCAATGTACATATAAGGAAAACAAGCCCCGCCCCATTGCGGCCATGTTTTTCAATGGATCGGATGCCGCAGCAACCAAAGTTCTACTTGGAATTAAATTATTTGAACAACATTGAAAGGGGACCACCTTAGGACCATTTCTGTGAAGTTATTTTGAAATCTGGCCAGTACTTTTGGACAAGAAGATTTTTAAAGTTTTAACAATGCACATATTAGGGAAACAAGCCCCACCCCCTTGCGGCCATGGTTTACAACGGATCGGAAATATTTGAACAAGCTTGGTAGGGGGTGCCCCAAGGAACATTTGTGCAAAATAATTTTTAAATCGGGCCAACACTTGTGAACAAGAAGATTTTTTAAGATTTGGCAATTTTCCCCTTTTCTGATGCTGCAGCAACCAAAGTTCAACTTGGAATGAAATTCTTTGAACAACTTTGAAAGGGGACCACCTAAGGACCATTTCTGTGAAATTATTTTGAAATCTGGCCAGTACTTTTGAACAAGAAGATTTTTTAAAGTTTTAATAATGCACAAATAAGGAAAACAAGCCCCGCCCCCTTGCGGCCATGTTTTCCAACGGATCGGAAATATTTGAACAATCTTGGTAGAGGGTGCCCTAAGGAACATTTGTGCAAAATAATTTTCAAATCGGGCAAGCACATTTGGACAAGAAGATTTTTTAAGATTTGGCAATTTTCCCCTTTTCTGATGCTGCAACAGCCAAAGTTCTACTTGGAATTAAATTCTTTGAACAAGTTTGAAAGGGAACCACCTAAGGACCATTCCTGTGAAGTTATTTTGAAATATGTCCATTGGTTTAGTAGAAGAAGTCATTTGTAGGAAATTGTTAACAGACGTACGGACAGACAACGACGACGACGGATGCCGGACATTCAGTGATCACAAAAGCTCACCTTGCACTTTTCACTATAGCCATATAGGGCAAAATAGCCCCGCCCTGTGGCGGCCATGTTTTTCGAACAATCAACATGGCTTGGAATCTGATAATGGGTCACTTAAGGAACATTTCTGAAAAATCATTTAAAAATCAGCCTGACACTTTTGTCGGAGAAGATTTTTTATGTTTTCACTTTAGCCATATAAAGCAAAATAGCCCCGCCCCCTGGCGGCAATGTTTTTCGACCAATTAACATGGCTTGAACAAATCTGATAGAGGGTCATCCAAGGAACATTTCTATAAAATTATTTGAAAATCGGCCAGCCAGTTTGGGAGAAGCAAAATTTTAAAGTGTTTTTCGTTTCGTAGCCACGGAAACCAGGATTCTCCATGGATCCCAAAATGTTTAAGGAATTATGGTGAGATCATTGAGAGGATGCTGTCTATGAATTTTCATCCAAATTGACCCACTGGTTACTGAGAAGAAGATGTTGACGGGCGCATGACGGACGCCGGACAAAAGGCGATCACAATAACTCACCTTGAGCACTTCGTGCTCAGGTGAGCTAAACAACTTGTGGAAAAGAAAACAAAAGTACAGTTGAGTTGTAAACTATAAATTGTTTTCAGTGGTCTGCTGCAGAGACACAAAACGTCTTCTGTATCATAGAAAAGAGTTAATGTGAGTTAAATGATAAACGGGAAAGTTTCGTTTCATAGTTGATTTTAATATACGGAAAAAAAAAGACTGTCAAAATATAAAACCTCTAGAAACTAAAACAATGAATATATCCACAAATGTATAACAATTACATCGGCATATGACTATATAGACACTTATCATACGTGTATAGGCAAGTTATTTAAAACCTCTAAAAGTGCATACAATGTATTATATAAATTACTCTCCGACAAATAGGTCTTAACCCTTTCCCACATACAACAAGTTTTGCTCATTATCGGATCAGAATGAAAAGTGAAAACATCAGACATTATTCCAATGATTGACTAAAAAAACAATTTAGCGATAAAGAGAAAATTCTCCGTTACCCATCATATTGTCTATTTCAAGTCATCAACTGTAGCCTGTCATTATTTTTAAATAAATCATCTTTTTCTTTTAAATTTCCATATTTGTCTTTATTATCAGGACGGTCCCTGATATTACCAGTTTAATTACTCACTTAAAACTGCAGCAGACGACTTTGAAAACCTCTAAGCAAAAAAAATGAAAATCTCTTTAGACAAAATTATTTAATGAGCTATTTATTCTTTTGTCAATCTGTTTTCAAATTTCGTCTACTGTACACTCGTCAAAATGCGTCTATATGTGGTAAAGGGTTAACTGGGTTTTTAATATTTCAAATGGAAGAGCTCAAAATTACATCATCTATTACAGATATTGGCCATCATTCAATACACAAAAGTGAAGGCTATTAACCCTTTCCCTCATATAGACGCTTTCTGACGCTCTGCAGCAGACGGCTTTTTGAAAACATAGTAACAAAAGAAGAAATTGCACAAAACGTGCAAATTCTTCTTTTGTCACAATGTTTTCCACTTTTAGTCATAGGTTATCCATCCAATTATAGAGATTTTCCATTATTTGACAAAATATGTCCAAAGTCGTCTGCTGCAGAATTGTCGTATGAGGGAAAGGGTTAAGAACAGTTAAAGATAGGCTCGAAATTTCATATAAATAACGAGAGCGCCTTGCAGCAAATGCCAACGCTTGTCTGCATTTTTGAAAATCAAAATAGGGCTTTACTTAATAATTATTTAAACCAGCTAAATTATGTAAGTAAAGTAAAGTTATGTGACTTGGTATAGACATGTGTATTGTTTCTAGGAACATGTGTACCAAGTTTCATTTGAAAATGTTGAAGTATTTTGGAGTTATGAGGTAAGGACTAGCTAAAATACAAACCGTTTGGAAAAGTATATTTTCAATCTGTGTTGTAGTGTACGGTACAAATTGATATCATTAGCATGACATATACAAGAAATCCATATACCTTAACCCTTTCCCCCATACAGCCAATCTACAGCAGACAACTTTGAAAACATCCTGGCAAAAATGTGACAAATCACTATAAATAATGGTATAATAATTGAATAAAGTTAAAATCACTGTGGCAAAAGGAGAAATTGCTTGTTTTGAGCAATTTCTCATTTTGTCAGTGTTTTCAAAAGTCGTCTATATGTGAGAAAGGGTTAAACCAAAAGTACAAATGCCCAATTAAAGGTACCTGGCACAAACCACAACCACAACTATCAAACATGTAAATAAGCAAGATACCATAAATGGAAGACATATCTGGAAAGTTTTGATTTAAGCTTATTCTAAAAGGTGAAATACAAATACAAATAGGGTTATGCATGCATTTGTAATTATCTACTGCACTAGTACATATCTATAACAATTTTTCAAAAAAAGCATGTAACATGTACATATTCATAAAAAGAAACGATTACACATCAATAAAAAAATAAATTTCCTAATCAGGGTTTCAAATATCACTGAAGGTGATGAATACCCACAGCTGGTGCCTGACAATATACATAGGTATGAGAAATTCAAGGGGCAATAACTCATTTAAAAATAATTCCAGTGCAACACGCCGACAATATGCACAACTAGGCTTGGTATCAATCATTATTGTGAAGTTATATTGAATTCTGACCAAGGGTTGCTTAGAAATGGTGTTCACAAGAAATGTCCACAGACCAACAGACCGACCGACAAGTGTGACTCCTATATAGCCCTCATATACTGGTATCAATCATTATTGTGAAGTTATATTGAATTCTGACCAAGGGTTGCTTAGAAATGGTGTTCACAAGAAATGTCCACAGACCAACAGACCGACCGACAAGTGTGACTCCTATATAGCCCTCATATACTATGTATCTGGGGTTATAATCATCAACATTGTCATATACGTATATATACATGTTTGTTTTTTTTCTAAATCTAGTCTAGGCAATTGATTACTCCTATATATAAGAAAGATTGTCTAACTGTGTGGCAGCCTAGTGAAAATCAAAATACAATTCCTATAGTGCTATTGCAAGAATCATCAAGTCCCTCACTGCTCTTTCAAGATCTATCAAAATTGACTTAATGCTCTTGTCTGGTCTATCAAAATTGACTCATTGTTTGCACCAGGTCTATCAAATTGACTCATTGTTTGCACAAAGTCTATCAGTATTGACCCATTGTTTTCACACAGTCTATCAAAATTACTCATTGTTCTTTTAAGGTTTATCAATTACGCAAAGTTTATCAAATTCGACTCAAAGTTGACTCAATGAGATTGTAAGGTCTATAAAAATTAATTCAATATTCTTGTAATGTATATAATAAATTTATAAGTGTCACTAAGTGTTCTTGAATGTTTACTTATTGTATATTACTTACTGGTAACCTTTAAAAAAAATGCAATCATTGTTAGCCACTTATTGAAGTAAGTTTCCCAATGAACTATTGAAGAGTTAAATTCATAATCACAAAAAAACACAAATTGACATCATAAAAGATAAAAGGATGCCGATGAAAGGATTATTATATTTCAACCCAACTTTCTATTGAGAATAAAAAGAAAAGCATACTTTATTTCTTGTTTAAGCAAGGCATTCAGTTATAAAGGATGTATATATTTTCACCTGCAATTTCACTCTTGATAACATCAAACAATGGTACCACCTATCCCATCCTTCTGCTGATGATGAAACTTGATTGTATGGGGTTTAACGCCGTTTCAACAATTTTTCTGTCATATCATGGAGGCCAGTTCACCTACTCATGTGTTGCCTGGCTTTCTCACACCAGTAATCCACAGAACGTTCTGACAGACAGTGGTTTAGGAGAAAAAGTTCTTGGACAGATGCAGTCGGATGGTGAGTAATTACAATAGGTCAACCAAGCACTTCATGCTAAGGTAAGCTTAAACAAGAGGGCCATGATGGCCCTGGATCGCTCACCTGATTTTTTTTTTTCCACTTTAGCCATATAAGCCCCTCTCCCTGGCGGCCATAGTTTATGACCAATCAACATGGCTTGAAGGAATCTGATAGAGGGTCACCCTAGCCATATTTCTACAAAATTATTTGAAAATCAGCCAAACACTTTCGGAGCAGAAGATTTTTTAAGTTTTCACTAAAGCCATATAATAAGGCAAAATAGCCCCGCCCTGTGGCGGCCATGTTTTTCAACTAATCAACATGGCTTTAAGGAATCTGATAGAGGGTCACCTAAGGAACATTTCTACAAAATTATTTGAAAATCGGCATGACACTTTCATTACAAAATTACTTGTAAATTGGCCAACCAGTTTAAGAGAAGAAAAGTTTTTGGTTTTTGGTTGCCATGGAAACCAGAATTCTGCATGGATCCCAAACATTTAAGGGAATTCTGGTGAGGACATTGAGAGGATGCTTTCTGTGAAGTTTCATCACAATTGACCAACTGCTTACAGAGGAGAAGATATTGACGGACTACGCATGATGGACAAAAGGTGATCACAATAACTCACCTTGAGCACAGGTGAGTTATAAACCCATTTAAAACTCTTTTAAGGCACACTTTTCAAATTTCAATGGTGAAATTATTGACCTGAAAAAGGAAATGCACCTGAGTACAAACTTCAAACAAGAGGGCCATGATGGCCCTGGATCGCTCACCTGATGTTATTTTTTTCACTTTAGCAATATACGGCAAAACAGCCCTGCCTCCTGGTAACCATTTATTTTTTACCAATAACCATGGCTGGATGAAATCTCAAGGGGAACATTTCTACATTTTTTTTTAAAATCAGCCAGACACCTTCGGAGGAGAAGATTTTTTTTAACGTTTTGACTATATGCATATTAGGCAAAACAGCCCGGTCTACACCCTGGTGGCCATATCTTTTTACCAATCAAAATGGCTTGAAGGAATCAGATAGAGGTACATTTCAACAAAATTATTTGAAAATTGGCCAAACACTTAAGGAGGAGAAGATTTTTAAAGTTTCGACTAGAACCATATAAGACAAACAGCCCCGCCCCTTGGCCGCCATGTTTTTTTTACCAATCAACATGGCTTGAAGGAATCTGATAGAGGGTCAACCAAGGAACATTTCTACAAAATTATCAGCCTTACACCCTTTCGTAGAAGAAGATTTTTTAAGTTTCCACTATAGCCTTTATAAGGCAAAAAAGCCCCGTCATTTGCGGCCATGTTTTTTTACCAATCAACATGGCTTTAAGGAATCTGATAGAGGGTCAACCAAGGAACATTTCTACAAAATATTTGAAAATCGGCCAACCAGTTTTGGAGAAGAAGAATTTTAAAGTTTTTTTCGTTTTGTCGCCACAGGAACCAGAATTCTGCATGGATCCCAAAAAAATTGAAGGAATTCTGGTGAGGTCATTGAGAGGATGCTTTCTATGAAGTTTCATCCAAATTGACCAACTGGTTACAGAGAAAAAATGTTGACGGACGACAGACAAAAGGCGATCACAATAACTCACCTTGAGCACTTCACATTTTTCCTGAAGAAGTATTAGTATTAAAATGTTTTGAAATTCCTTGACAAGCAATAAATTATCACGATAAAAAACAAGAATGTAATCTAAATGGTCAGTAAATGGAAGTATCATGGACAGACAGACAGACAACAGAAAAGTTATACCTGTATATGTGTATCCCTGCCAATTTAGACGACACAAGGAAGCAGCTACTCGAATCTACTGCATAACATCCCAAAGTAATGCTTATATGAAGAACAGTAATGTAAGAACAGAATAACACCTAAAATGAAGCTAGTTAACATCACAACAACCAGGAATCTGAAATATTAAAACAAGAAGGGTTCATGAGAACAACAAAAAGCACCATATGTCATGATAAAGAAAACCCAGTCCAAAAATAAAAAAACCCAATCATTCTAGAATAAAAAATACTATATACATATGGCATTATATTAAAAACTGCTATTTACAGTCTGCTTGTCCTTCATCAAAGCAAACAAAGCAAATACTCAAAACAACCAATTGCACTTCTTTTCTCAGCTTTATCCTGCTGTTTAAATGTGTGTGACTTAGCAATCTTTTCTCAAACATTTAAATAAAAAATATCAGCCTAAACAAATAGTAAACAAGAGGGCCATGATGGCCCTGGATCGCTCACCTGATTTTTTTTTTTCACTTTAGCCATATAAGCCCCTCTCCCTGGCGGGGCCATAGTTTTTGACCAATCAACATTGCTTGAAGGAATCTGTTAGAGGATCACCCCTAGCAATATTTCTACAAAAATTATTTGAGTTTCGGCCAAACACTTTCGGAGGAGAAGATTTTTTAAGTTTTCACTAAAGCCATATGAGGCAAAATAGCCCCGCCCTGTGGTGGCCATGTTTTTCGCCTAATCAACATGGCTTTAAGGAATCTGATAGAGGGTCACCTAAGGAACATTTCAACACAATTTTTTGAAAATCGGCATGACACTTTCAGAGAAGAAGATTTTTAAACTTTTCACTATAGCCATATAAGGCAAAATAGCCCCGCCCTGTGGCCGCCATGTTTTTCTACCAATCAACATGGCTTTAAGGAATCTGATAGAGGGTCACCTAAGGAACATTTCTACAAACATTTTTGAAAATCGGCCTGACACTTTCAGAGGAGAAGATGTTTTAAGTTTTCACTATAGCCATATAAGGCAAAATAGCCCCGCCCCCTGGTGGCCATGTTTTTCGACCAATCAATATGGCTTGAAGTAATCTCATAGAGGGTCATCCAAGGAACATTTCTACAAAATTATTTGAAAATCGGCCAACAAGTTTTGGAGAAGAAGATTTTTAAAAAAAAATCATTTTGTTGCCATGGAAACCAGAATTATGCATGGATCCCAAAAATTTGAAGGAATTCTGGTGAGGTCATTGTGAGGATGCTTCCTGTAAAGTTTCATCCAAATTGACCCACTGGTTACTGAGGAGAAAAAGTTGACGGACGATGGACGACGGACAAAAGATCATCATAATAACTCACCTTGAGCACTTCGTGCTCAGGTGAGCTATAAACAAAACAAATATAGTCTAAATTACTAAATTAAACAAATATCAGTAAGTCAAATATGTGGAAGTTCTATCTAGCAATGCACCATTGTTTGTTCCATAAAAAAAAAATGTAAATTTCAAAAAGAGCATAACGAGGGCTTTGTGTGAAACGGTTGTTACTAAAATTGGTATTTTTTTACCGAGGTTAATCACTCATAAAGTCTTTATAATCGTTAAATCAGTTTTCTTGGTAAACAATAGAAATTTAGGTGCCATTGCTCGTTCTGAGCAATGGCACCTAAATTTGCATTGTTTACAAAGGGGTCAAAATTGCCCCTAAACCACGGTTTTCAAAATAGGTCTTTAGTTACAACCGTTTCACGCCAAGCATTAAGGCCTCATTTTACTGATGATTAACAGTTATCCCTCTGAATTTCTGCCACTTGTATCAGCAACATTGATTTTAACACTTTCCCTCATGTAGACGCTTTTTGACACCTCTGCAGCAGACGACTTTTGAAAATATTGTGACAAAAGGAGAAATTACTCAAAACGAGCAATTTTTCCTTTTGCCACAATATTTTCAACTCTATTTTATAATTAAATTCTCATTTATGGAGATATTTCAGGTTCTTGCCAATATATTTTCAAGGTCGTCTGCTGCAGAATCGTTGTATGTGGGAACTGGTTAAGAAAGTTTAATACATCTATGTAGTATTTGCTTCCAAATGTCAAATGAGTAGCAAACAATATAGACCTAGAATAGAGTTTTGAACTACATTGATCAGAAATACAGTTTATTACATTACAGTGCATGTAAATAATGTTTAACACTTTCCCACTTGCAGATGCATTCTGACTTTCAAAAACAATCTGGCAAAAGGAGAAATTGCTCCTAACAAGCAAATTCTCAATTTGCCAAAATCATTCTAACCTTATCAAAAGATCATACAATTAATTCATACAGAAATTTCATATCTTTGCCTATATATTTTCAAAGTCGTTTGCTGCAGATTTGTTGTATGTGGGAAAGGGTTGAAATTGTGTATAGTGGTAAAGATATTCCCTACGACGGCCATTTTCATGGATTCAACTGTGACTGTCCCATCTTTAATCTAAATCGCTGACCACTTCAAATCCTTTCACACATATAACACATTTTGACGCATCTTAAGCAGATGACTTTTGAAAACACTGGCAAGGTTAACATTTCTTACAATGAACAATTTCTCCTTTTTCCACACTGTTCAAGATTTTCTACACTTTCACCTGAATGTTTTATACGTCTGCTGCAGATTTGTTGTATATGGGAGAGGGTTAACAAATGCTCATTCAATAACCATTAAAAAGTATGTATAACTAAACAGCTTTTGAATCAAAAGAGTGTTCAAAGGATCCCATGTGTTGCCTGCCATTAGGTCAGTAAGTTAAATCGTGATACACAGATACACATACATACAACAGAGAATATATTCCTATATGTCACCCTCCCAAGGTACACAAGACAAAAACCTTTGATATACAAGACGGATATGCATTAACCCTGTCCCACATACAGATGCTTTCTGACAGCTCTGCAGCAGACGACTATTGAACTCATTGTGGCAAAACGAGAAATTGCTCATGATGAGCAATTTTTCCATTTGCCAGAAGGATTTCAACTCTATTCAAAAATAATAATATCATTTCTTGAGATTTTCTGTATTTTGGACTTCATCATTTCAAACACATCTGCTGCATTTTTTTTGTATGTGGGAAAGAGTAAATCAAAACGATTTATAGAACTATTAAAATTATGATTAAAATGGGTTTTTTAACAAGGTTTTCATAATTATACAAAACAACAAATTTGCTAAACATTCAGATCTATAACACCGACTCTCGTGATGCCACAATTTCTTGAGGGTTCAAAGTCTCAACTTCTTCCTCTTCTTTCCTCTTCCGCGTATAGGAAGTGTCTCTTCCACACCAGAACCGAGGCAAGAACAATGTCCAGAGATAGATTGCCACACATGCCCAGCTTGATCCCATTTTCACCCACACAGCTGCCCAATTAAGTCCAAACCTATTTATGTCCGACTCTGCTGGTCTGTAAACAATTACAATTATGTAGATATTTGAGCAGTGCTCCAGGAAAAAACCCAAACCATATATCAACTGACAAGCAAAGATGAGGATCATTTGCACATCTAGGCTACCCGATCTAAATGTACAATACATGTATATGCAGGAGAGTTTGTGAATGATTGTTACTTGTTGACAGACAATGCAGTTTCTGGTCAGAATCCATGGTTATGCAGGGTGATCTGAATTGAAACTGTTTCAAATGCCCAATTGTTGGTTCCATGTACTGTACCGCATTTATATTTTGCTAATTTCACATCAATAATATGAGCCGTTCCATGAGAAAACCAACATTGCAGACTCTGCATAAAGTATCAGCCTAAGCATGCCGCACAGGTTAATCCAGGCCGACACATTCTGTCTCAGGGGGATGATTCCTGAATCAGAAAATCCACATACATGGCATGCTTAGGCTGATCCGGGTCGATACTTCATGCAGAGTCCCCAATGTTGGTTTTTTCGTGGAACGACGCATATGAGGATAGTCATGCCAAACTGTCAAATTACACCTTCAAGAGACTACACTTATCAACACTAGCAATATCATGTCAATAAAAATGCCCAGGAACAGAGCAATATGGCTTCTTTTTTTTTACCATTAAATTGAAGGACGGTTTTGTTCAACTGTTTTGCAACTAATAAATAATATGCGAAAAATATGTGTTTGTGAAACACTTATTACCCCTGGGCTGCATGAGGGTTTTCTAGAAGGAGGTCAATGTAGTTTTCACCAGATCAAAGATTTTCGTTTGACAGGAAAGGTTGTTTCTCAAGGAATACACATGGCTAGTATCAAAGTATAATGTTATGTCCAACAGGTAAATAAGTTATGGCCAATGTTAAAGTTTCCCTAATGACAAACAGACAGGGCAAACTCTATAACAAGAGCACCGTAGAGCGAATACCAGCGCTCGTCTGTGTTTCATGAATTTCTAAGTCCAAAAAGGGGCATAACTGAATAATTATTAAAGCCAGAGTTATGTGCATTAGAATAGACAAGTGTTTTGTTCCTTGGAACATTTGTACCAAGTTTCATTTGATTATGTGAAACTGTTTTTGAGTAATAAGGACCGTAATATTAAAGTTTTGTGATAACGATGCCAAGGATATCACAATAGCCTGACTTTTTTTTTCTTGAAAAACAGACAGGCTACAAAATTATGCTTCCAAATCCAAATTCCGTTGACTTACTACAAATACAATGCTAAATATGCTGTCCTTAATTATTGTACTAAGAATGATAAATTTTTCAATGTTATGCATTTGAAGCAAATATGGAACGCGATTATTCGTAATAACTATAATAAAACATGATCGTTTTACCTATACCAGTTGGTTAGCTGCATCATCACATAGAGACTGGCCAAACAGAAAATAAAGTGGAAGAAACTGTAGCTATATTTAACTCCATCTGCTTCATTGTAGATTACTTGTTGTCCACCAATCTCTGAAGGATTATGTCCTGATCAAAGAGAGATAAATCGTTGTATTAGCCCTTTCCCACATATAGAAACTTTCTGACACCTCTGCAACAGACGACTTTTGAAAATATTGTGACAAAAGGCGAAATTGCTCAAAACGAACAATTTCTCCTCTTGCCACAATGTCTTAAATTTTTTTCAATAATTATACCTTAATTTATAGAGATTTTCTATGTTTCTGCTTATTAAAGTGTTTTCAAAGTAGTCTGCTGCAGATTAATTGTATGTGGGAAAAGATTAACCCATTCCCTGATATGTGTGTTTCAAGAGTCCCATGCTGATACAACATCCATGAATGGAAAGGGCTAATTTGCTAAACCCACATGTTTATCGAAGACTTAAATAGTCTGAAGTAACCATCCGCTTCCATAATATTATCGGGTCAGACAAACAGCAATAATGGCAGCGCCCTGCGGGTAAAGAGTAGCAAGCAAAAGGCAAAATGGACAACATTTTCTTTATCGCAACTGGTTTACCCTTCAAACTCCAAACCAGTTGGCTTCATTACTCATGTATTGCAGACCTATAGGTAAAGAGCGGTTTTGCATGTTCTCAAATCCTTATTTGACCGTAAAACCCTATGTTGTGGCTACTCAAAAGAATCGTCTCATTGAGACAATTCTTTTGAGTACCCACATCATAGGGTTTGGTTGAATGATAAGAGAGTTATTGTGGGGGGAAAGAGCTGTATACGCCTCCTTATCTGGACCTCTGTGCATTGATTCAAAACATCAAGTTATATTGGCTGCTCTAGAGTTTACAAAATGCATTGTATATTTACTAATTTACCTAATATGCAATAGCGATATATAAGAGGTGACCGATCTAGTCACGATTGTTAATTCATGACAGACTTACTATAGTATGCAGGGTACCTGACTTAGACTGTATGAGATGTGCTCCACAGAAACCATCCATATGTCATGAGCAACTTATACCAATCAATATCAACCTGTACGCCCATGCAAGTTTCATCTGACTCTGCACTGTTCTTAAAGTAGACACAGAAGGTATCAAGAAACTTCTGATATTGTCCCTTTACATCACATCATATGGATACGCAGGCAAATTTAAATCTACTACAAATACAATAAATACGCTAAAGTTTTTGTTTTCTTGAGATGTCTCCTATATACTTACTCTGTCTGGTTCTACAGCCACAACACCAACAGTCATGAGAATTTTCAGTCTGAAAGAAAAGATCATATGAGTCAAGTCATACATGAACTGTGTAATAAAAAATTCATAATTAAAGGCAGTTACTAATAAATTGCATACTTTTATATATGTTTTATATATGAAGATTGATCTGGATCTTTGCTGATTGCAAAGTTCTAAAGGACAGATTTCGTGTGGTGAGAGCTGTATAGATTTTAACTCTTTCCCACATACAGCAAATCTGAAGCAGATGACTTTGAAGATATCAAGGCAAAACGTAGGAAAATATCTTTAAATGAAAGTATGGTTACTGAAAAAACTCAAAAACATTGTGACAAAAAGAGAAATTGCTTGTTTTAAGCAATTCCTCCTTTTGCCACAAGTTTTCAAAAGTCGTCTACTGCAGAACGGTCAGAAAGCGTCTATATGTGGTGAAGCCTTAAGTTAGTATATCATTTGATTTTTATGGAGTTCATTTACACCACAATGATGATTATGAATTTTGTCATTTACATGCCTGAAGCATGAAGCATGAAGCATGAAGCCTGTAGTATGTTTCTACCATAGTGTTTTAAGTTACTGTAAGCACAGGATTTGTCAAAGGATACTTTTGATGTGACAATATCATAATATTCAAAGATTATTATATTAAGAGATTTTTGCATCTGTACACATGTATAAGGGGTCACCTAAACTTAACAGGACTTTCTTTTTATTTGTTGTATTGTTGAAATACTTTGATGAAAATTTGTCCTATGTATATTTGATTGATTGACTGATTGATTGGGGTTCAACACCGTTTTCAACAATTCTGCATTCATATCACATCGGCCAGTTCACCTACCCATGTGTTTCCTGGTTTTCCCCCACCAGTATTCAACACAGTAGTCTTTCAGAGCAACTGGCTGCCTTTCGAAATTGACTCTTAGCCCATTGGCGGAAGACAAATGACGTTTTGTCACATTGACTTTTATCAAATTGGCCAGGCTGGGGTTTGAAATGTATATTTGTATATACTTGACTATTTTGTGTTGACTCAATATTTTAAAATACTCTCATAGGTGCAGCTATATAATGTTGTTATAGAAACAATATGAAGCTTAGGTTAGGAAATATCTTTATTTAACCCTTTGCTACATATCAACGCATTCTCAATTTCTGACACATCTGTTGCAGACGACTTGTGAAAACATTGTGGCAACTGGAGAAATTGCTCATGATGAGCTATTTCTCCATTTGCCGTAATGTTTTTAACTCTATTTTATAATTGAACTCTCGTTTATGGAATTTTCAATTGTTTGCCAGGATGTTTTTCTAGGTGTCTGCTACAGATTTGTTGTATCTGGGGAAGGGTTAACTCAATAGTACAATGTTAAACTGTAAAAATCTCAAATATACACCAACAGAAAGATTACACAAAAGTGTAGATCTACTGTTTGTTTAATGATATTTTGATGTTATGTTGTTTTAATTTCTAAAATTATTATTACCATCATAATAGTAAAATTGAATACAAATATACAAGAACGCCATTCACGCATTTGATCATAACCCTTGCCTACATACAGAACCTTTCTGACGCCTCTGCAGCAGACGACTGTTAAAAACATCATAATGAGCAATTTCCCCTTTTATCTGGATGTTTTCACCTCTTTAAAAATATTATTTGTTCTTATTTTTACCTAATGTTTCTACATTTTTTACTATATGTTGTTGTCTGCTGCAGATTTGTTGGAGGTGGGAAAGGGTTAAATATACAATGTATTGCTAACTCTGACACAAAAACCTATAGCATTGATAGCCTTAACACTTTCAATTGTGATTTTTTACAATTGCCTTGCCAAATTTTTGCATTTGGAAAAGTGCAAAGTCAATTCTAGCAATATCAAACAGTATAGAGTCTAGTAAGGCGGTGCGGATTCGATGTGCCAGCTGGCTTGGCTCTATACTGGAGGCACAGTCCTTCAGAAACAAATAATACATAGATCCGATATGCAAATAAAATGCAGTATTTTAGCCAATCAAAAAACAATTTGATATATTTTGTCAGGTATACTCGATTGTCAAACGCAGTTTCTGCACCACATATAAAAGCCATGTGATGCATGAGATCTTGATAGTTTTGAACGATTAACTGTTGGTTAGTTTGTGATACATGATACCATCTTAAATACAATCTTGAATCTTAGAATTGGTTCAAGCAGACAAAGGGTTATACTTGGTAAATATTATACATACGGTTTCTGATGTTCTTCTTATTCCTATCTTTTCATCATCAACTGAACTCTGGAGGCTGTGATAAAAAGAAAAATATATAAGCAACTCCAGCACATCTACAGCATTCAACTTTTAAAACTCGTTTTGAGCAATTTCGTCTTTTGCCACAATGTTTTCAAAAAGTCGTCTGCTGCAGAGGCGTAAAAAAGCATCCAAATGATTGAGGGAAAGTGTTAAGCCGATTGGTGAATGTTAAATGACGCTTTTGTCAATCATTGAAAAGATTGAATGGAAGAGCTGTGGTTTGATTTCACTTTAAGCTTCAATTTTTTAAGAGCTGTTCCAGTTATAAATGTCGGGTTGGAGGAACGACCATCAGTTTTTAGGGTAGCACCTATCAAATTATTATTATTTTTTGGGCATTTTTTTCTTTTAAATTAAACATTACTCCCCCCCCTCAACCAAATAAAAGTAGATTGTCATTCCTCACCCCTAGATATTTTTTCCAGAAACAGCGCCAATCTATTCAATAACTTGAAGATGTTTGAAAGTTGTCTGATTTAGATTTGTTGTAAGTAGGAAAGGGTTAAGATGTATCAAACAAACATCTGCACACTGGGGAAGACAAGAAAATAATTGTTTGTCTATTGACACCTCCGCAGCAGACACATTTTGGGATGGTTACCTTGGGGCAGACTTATAAGGTGATACGTGAAATGTTTTCTACCACTTAGTTAGCCTTTACAGCACACAAAGATGAACATTTACCATCATATCCCTTTCCCACATAAGACAGATCTGCAGCAGCCGATATTGAACTTATCTCTGTTAGAATGTGGAAAATCTTTATAAATGGGAACGACTACCAATAGTAGTACTCGGGTACTCATTTACTCCTCTGATCGAGTACTCGGGTACTCACAAGAAATCAAAATGTGTTAACATGTTCATCAAAAAGTCTTGTCTCTCGTAATATTCTAGCCATCGTTCACTTATTTTCAATTGTCTTTTATAAGTACCAATGTGCGCTTGTGTTGGCCTCTATATTAATATTTGATATTTTAAGGAAACAAGTTGTTTTATTTTCAAGGAAAATACAGCAAAACCAACAGCTATTTGTAAACAAATAGCAGTGATAAACAACACTACGCTTAATAAGTGAATATTAATATAGATCAACAATTAGAAGTGGTTTGTACTTTCGGTTAATTAATTAACCGGTGTCCGTAATATTTACATGACTAAAAATATACAAGAAAAAGGGCTGAGTTCGTCAAAAAGGAAACCTAGATCTCACATTTGTTTATAATTAATGCGTTCCCATTCCATTCGAATAAATAAGAATGATAGAAGATAGTTCTAATGATTTGACGAACAAGTTCCTTTTCAATAATTGTAGCGTCTTTTTCTTACAACTATCCAATTAAAATGCGATGACAATTGAAATCAAAATAATGAGAAAGGTATGAAATTTTGACATATTGTTGCAAATTGACTGGAGATAACATTCAAATTGCTTCCTGTTTGTCACGTTGATCTTCAGTGACCCGTGATTGCAACCAAGTTGCCATTTAAAAAGGATTAAAATGGATCAAATAGAAAACAACGAATTAATTAATTTTTAAGTTTGAATTCATTTACCTTTAACAGATGAAAAACAGAAAAAATGGCGAAATTATAATCGAGTACTCAAATACATATTTTGATAACCGGTACTTGGACGTTCGATCGAGTAGTCGGGTATCTGGTCCCATCCCTAATAATAATTGCATTTTTTTTGTTAAAGTCACCAGCTGAAAAGGCGTCAGAAAGCGTCTGTTTGTGAGATAGGGATAATGGAATGTTTAGCGTTTTAATCAGGATTCTGGTAAATAAAGAGAACTACTTACCTCGAGTAAATAGCCATTACAAACATTATCAGCAGCCCAGCATAGGCTGCCATCATTTCTGTCTGTGGATCTATATTACTTGGTCGACATATCTGGGTAACGTTGGTTCTCGTCTCTAACATGTGTTCCCCTGGTCCACTCACTAAACCAATCTATAATTATATAACATATGTTAGTCTACAATCAGACTCTACATTATCCCGCATACAGCCAAATTCCTTCTTATGTGCTTAACAACAATGGGTCAAATTGTGGGAGCATAACTGGTGAATATCAATGCTCCTTGATTTGCTCCACATTTTGTTTTTCTTATACAGTCTTACGAGATTTTCCAGTTTCGTCTGACTGAGAATAACTAACTGTGTGAAAAACACAGGCTTTTAGTCAGAGCGCATAAAATAAGAACAATCTGGATGGATTAAACTGGAATTTATCAACCATCCATTGCATTCCATCGACGGTCTGGTCATTTTTAACATAAACTCATCATTAATCATTTTTTAAGTCTAAAAGGTTTTCAGCAATTTGTTAATTTTACTTTTGATTACCAATCACATGTTTTGAACTGCCAAAAGTTCTTGTTGCATCCTGTGGTTTCATAAATTTTTTTTATAACATCACAGAAGAGAAGAAAAATGGTGGACATTTTTATACACAGAATGTTGTTTGAGGGATTGTTAATGACTAGTTGCCTATGGGTTGCACCTTTTTTTGGTCAGATTGCAGGATTAAATATTCTTAAATATTGGTAAGCAATTATTTAACTTTTAAATTATTGTATTATTTGGATTCCCCATCCAAATGATTAGGGGAGCATATCCTCAATAGTCATGGATATATATGGAATTTATTGAAACATTACTAAGTAGATAATTTCAAATTAAATCCCATCTTTTACCAATTGCAATATGTCTTGTAGAAGTAAGATAGCTTATGATCTCTGGAATATTTCTTATGTGTGACCTCAAGGTTTATCAATTTCTGGATACCAGAAAGATTAATTTTTACCTGTTACCCAATCTAAGCAACTCATGAAAATAAATATCCTCTTTGCACTGACTGAAAATATATAGAGAATATTTGTTTGTTTTGAGTGGATATGGAATATATCTCATCGAGAAGTGATACAATGTTAAAACTATATCACTTCTAGATGAGATATATTCCATATCCACTCAAAACAAACAAATTTTATTTTTATTTTATGCTAATTGATGACAAAAGAATGGAACTATTTAGTATCTTTGTACCTGTTCAGTTGCGGACGAACCTGTGTGAATGTCCTATTCAAACACAGTTTGTCCGCCATATTGAAAGGTAAAAGAAAGCAGACGAAATGTTAAAGGGCCAACTCGGTTCTCCAGGCAACTTTTATCAGTTATCTGCTAACAGCTATAACATCGAAATTTAATGGCCATTACCCCAGCATGAACTGCAGGGGAGCAATGAATTTGGTCAGTGTGTGTTATTACATGTAGAAACTTCACACCAGGCATGTACACTGTATAAATATTTCTGAGAGAAAACAAAAGTTGAACTCTGAATCTCCACTTTTTAAATTTTAATAATATTCACAAAGAACAATAATAAATACACAAATGTAAACTAATTCAGCATTACCCTTATTATGATGTTATGGTATTTGTGTCACATTTTAAAAAACAACAAACATGCAACTTTTTTTGTAACACAAAAGAAATTACAACAGTGTAGGTTTGTTAACCCTTTCCCTCATATAGACGCTTTCTGATGCCTCTGCAGCACTCTGCAGCAGACAGCTTTTTGAAAACATAGTGACAAAAGAAGAAATTGCTCAAAGCGAGCAATTTCTCCTTTTGCCACAATGTTTTCCACTTTTAGGTTATCCATTCAATTATAGAGATTTTCTATGTTTTGACAAAATATGTTCAAAGTCGTCTGCTGCAGATTTGTCGTATGAGGGAAAGGGTTAATGTTTCCATGTCATTATGCAATCACTGCCATTTGTGGTCCATATAAGGCATGTCCTTCGGATTAGCGTATAGTGTTCTTAGTTTATGCAGTATGCACCTAGGCATTACTTCTCGTTTGTGCTGTACTGCCCATTCACCTCCATTTGCACGAGCAATCTTTACCGCTAGATATCTTGAATCTTTCCAAGCTCCTAGGTTTGTCATAACTTTCCAAAAACTGGCATATTTGACTCGACGTAAGGCACTAGGTCCTTGTCCATTTCCTAGCCAGTGATATTCCTTAGATGCTACACATGGATTCTGGAAGCAATGTTCACATTCCCTATCAATAGCTTCTGGATTGGGCTGTTCTGGTCCCATTTCTGGCACAGGTTCTCGTGCTCGCTGTGGTTGCGGCTGCATGTGCTGTTTCAATTTTCGCTTCTTTGTATGCTTTCT
This sequence comes from Serripes groenlandicus, assembly GCA_031761405.1. Taxonomy (NCBI): domain Eukaryota; kingdom Metazoa; phylum Mollusca; class Bivalvia; order Cardiida; family Cardiidae; genus Serripes; species Serripes groenlandicus. The sequence goes on from JASEVX010000002.1 coordinate 94,356,856, forward strand.
CTCCACTGAAGTTATATTAGAACAAGGTTTGTATAAGTACAAAAGCTGACATTATTTTGTATTTCATTTTTTTTTTAATTATGTCCATGTTACTTTTTTCAACAATTATATGATTATTCTTTAGTGCACACTTACTTTCTGTTATGCATGTATTCGTTATTATAATATTAAAATCTTTATTACTGTTGATACAAGTAAAACAAGTTTCAGAAATTGAAATAATTACCTGTTTGATCCAACACTTTATAGTCCCATTCATTATGGGCAAACAATGCTTTTATTGTGTCCTCTTGTTCTTGTGTCACTTCAAGTAAAACAGTTCTTGTCGTCATTGTGTACATGTATGCAGATAATTCTTAGCAGAAATATAATCAGAGCTAATGTGCTGCTGCATGTTCAGGTCAAGTGCCGGTCACCTGCTGATGGTCAATCATGATAAGCTGTGTTTTTTCTTAGAATAAAACGAGCAGACTGTTTGAATTAAAGATTTTGACAGTTGCTGTCAGAAAAATATTTCAAATTATCTCTTATGGATATCTAGATCTATTTAAATAGAGAAAATAGAAAGTTGTGAATTATTTGGAAATATTCTACCATTGCACCGTAGTGTTGACATTTTCCAGTACTAATTTCCATATCATGAGGATGTTATATACATAAACTGGATAAGGTGATAACGTTTACATACATTGTTTACAAAATACATTTGTACTAGCATATGTAAAAATGAGTTTAAAGGATATCACTAACACATGTGACTTCAAAGGTGTGATGAAAAAGAAAAGATTAGTTGATGGAAGTATAAAGGTCTACAAATATGAAAGATCCAGAAAAACATTTGAGATTCAATTTGAAAACGATGCAGAAAAGATGCAGTTTTCGAACAAGGTTGAGTTGTTCAAGAAGCAGCATGGACTCAAATGTATGAAGGAATTACTAGAATTTTGCATTACTGATCAAACGGATACTTCAAAACCAGAGCAACTATCTAAAAGTTTTATACTGGAGAAATGTGAACATGATAACTTTATTTGTGAAAACAAAAGTCTTGTTGATCTTGTTACGAATGTACAAAAACATTCAAGAAGATGTGGATGTAATCTGGTACCGGAATCATTCGCACATAAGGGTCATGTCCTGGAAACAAAATGGCAATGCAAAAATAGTCACATTATCCAATGGAATTCATCAAGTGAGCTTGGCAAAAATTACACGATCAATTATCGCATTATGTTAGCATACCTGTGTTCTGGAATAACTCAAATACAATATGAGAGATTTAGCGATTTTGCAGAATATGGAATATTGACTGAACATTTTCGTCTGAAATCTGCACTAACATGTTCGGCTGTGATAGAAGTTCTTGCTGAACAATCCATCTCATTTGCACTGTCTGATGAATGTCATGCAACGAAAGATAGGGGAGAGGACGGTATATCCATAATGACTGATGCCAGACACCAGTGTAGAAAAAATTCGTATGTATGAGCAATTTGACAGGAAAATATAAAAATAAATGTACATGCACACGACAGGAACATGTCAGTAAATAAGACTGTTAGAACAAGAAATGATGGTGTTAAAAACTGTAACGAACGTTGGCACGCTACCAAACCATTGACTAAAGGATTGAAAAAAATATCTCAAGGTGCAAATAAAAACATGGGTGTGACATGGCATCCAAGCCTATCAGACAAAGGCTCTAGACTTAGAAATCACTTGTATTATGCAATTGATAATTGCAATGAAGATGAACATGTATTAAGAGATACAATAGATTTGTGCATTTTACATTTTCAAGACATTCACGATAGATGTTCGGATGACTCTGCCTGTAAGGAAGCTGGGTATGTGCCAGACTTCACCGTGGTTCGGGAACCAGTTGCAATTAGGCTTCTAACTGAGTTTCTACATTCATTAACATTGTATAAAAATGCTAAGGATTATGTATATTCAAAGGATACTTATTATGTGGAGAGTTTTAACAATTCAGTCCTTATATATCTCCAAAAAAGGATACACTATAAAGACCTAATGTATCGCTTGCGAATGAATTTAGCAGTTCTAAACTGGAACGAACACGTTGATAGGCCCTTTACATCCAGAAGTTCCTCTGAACAGGTACACCACAACCGCAGACATTTGGGAAAAAAGCGACATAAGAAAAAGACATATATATTTGTAAGTGACATTTGGGAACTTCTAGTCGGTGCTCTTGAAGAACGAGAAATACTCCCAGTGCAAAATGTGGGTGGTTTTGACAATGACGATGGACACTACGATGAGCTTACAGATGATTAACTGTATTCTAAGGTGCTATATGAACAATGACAAGACATATACTCACACGAAAAAGAAAGTGTGCACTTTTAAATTGGGCATAACTTTTTTGTTACAAAGTTTACATATACGGATTTATCATCATGAGTGAAGAAAATAACCCTTCACACATTGCACCCATTTACCCAATATTATGCAACTTTTCGCTCGTGCTACCCGTGCACGTAACTTGACAATATCCGATGACAAAAAAGCAGTTACAAAACATTACAAATATGCAACTTTTACTTTTCACCCCTACGTTATTCACACGTAAAATAATGTTCTGATAATTATCAAATTTCAATATAAAGTAAAACATCGTATAGCCAATACATTTTTGCACATTTTGATACCAATTTTGCCTATATTTTGCTTCTATAAGTATAAAACAATTCCCTCTAACCAAGTGCACACTTTCTTTTTCGTGTGAGTATATGTTTTACACAGTGGATTCAATTATGTCAAGTCAATGGCTATTACATTGAATGTAGTTTGTGTATTCAGTGACATTTTGAGCATAATATTAGTGTTGAGTTGAATGCTGTATTTGATTCGACTTATAATATTTCTAGAGTATATTATAATTCATTATACATGTATATTGTTATCATCTTTCAATGAAGTAAATCTATATGTAATTTATTGTAAATACATTTATTGTAAATACATGTATTGTATATACATGTATATTTATTATAAATTATTCTCTGTCCATTTGTTTATCCCTTTCCCTCATATAGACGTTTTCTGAAGCCTCTGCAGCAGACGGCTTTTTGAAAACATAGTGACAAAAGAAGAAATTGCACAAAACGTGCAATTTCTCCTTTTGTCACAATGTTTTCCACTTTTAGTCCTAGGTTATCCATTTCAATTAAAGAGATTTTCCATTTTTTGGCAAAATACGTTCAAAGTCGTCTGCTGCAGAATAGTCGTATGAGGGAAAGGGCTATATATAGATCTATATATGCGCAGACATTTACAGTTAAAAATAAATAAATTACAAGTATCACATTCAGAATTGCCTTATATTTATGTTTATTCTCTGAGATAAACCCAGATGGTCAGTGAGCAACCATGTCCAGCAGTATTGTCTTAGCATGTGCCTGGTAATGGCCCATCATCGAAATGAGATAAACATTCTGATATAATAAGCATTAATGTCAGGGAAAACCACACTACTCTGGGAGCTAATTTATAGCCAAGTCGGCCCTTTAAGGAAACAAAGGGAGGCCACTTGTATATACTGGAAGGCAATATATCAACACAGTGGCCTCCCTTTACAAATAAAAAAGCAGTTCCGGCATACCTATATCACTCACATTGTGGGTGATATCAGTGCAAATATGGATTTTATTTCACTGATAGAACACAGTATCTCATCTAGCATAAAATAAATCTATATCTTCATCGAACAAATAGTTATCTTCTATATAAACTTACATGTAAGTCTTCATTTTCTTCAGGCGAAACTAGCTTGGAAACACGTGTCCTTACTGTTTCTATGAATGACACTGAAAATTGGGAAATAATATTAATAATATTTATTTCAAAATGCTAAAAAAGACTTTAAATCTATAATCAAAATACAATTTTAAATTTTACAAATATTTTTCTCCGCTGCGACTGGGGGATCGGATCCGAGACACCCGTTTCCAAATCCCAGATGCTACACAATCATCCATGACAGATTCCTAGGTGACCATATATAAAAACAGAATAAAGTCAAATACTTTTGAAATTGAAACAGTGATTATGGAAGAGACATCATTTCAAACATAATGTTGAGACTGGACTAAACTTATGCCATAACAAGGGCTTGGCGTGAAATGGTTGTAACTAAAAACCTATCTTGAAAACCCCTTTGTAAACAATGCAAATTTAGGTGCCATTGCTCAGAACGAGCAATGGCACCTAAATTTCCATTGTTTACCAAGAAAAATGATTTAACGCTTTTAAAGACGTTATGGCGAGGTGATTAACCTTGGTAAAAAAATACCAATTTTAGTCACAACTGTTTCATGCCAAGCACTCAATATACACCCAATGGTTCTTAAAGCGCTGCATGAGAACATCATGCTCAGATGATCTAATTATACAAATCAGTGAAGATAGCTTACCTTCCTCTGGAGGTTCACTAGTAAGGGCCGACCAAGTCAGGTACATGACATACACAGAGATAACAGAAGACTGTAACAGGCCTGCATTTTGATTACCTGGAATATTTAAACACTTTAATTAGTTCTACTGATTAACCTGACAGAGGACTAAATAAAGTGGAGTAAACTGGTCTTTTACAATAACTCTCTTATTTCTCAACTTAACCCTATTTTGTGGGTACTCAAAAAAAATCGCCTCACTGCGAAAATTCTTTTGAGTACCCACAACATAGGGTTTGAGGGTCATATAAGGATTTGTAGATGTGAAATACTCTTCTTATCTAGAGGTCTGTTTAAACCATATTCTTGATAAATTATTATATCTTAAGAGTTGTCTACTTTGAGTACACATGTAGAAAACATCAAAGGGTTTTGGGAGTTTATTGATAGTTTGGGGCATAACGCCATCTTCTCTTAGACAATTAGACATACCCATTTGGATGTGTATTTTCTTGGAACATTATCATCAATGCTCTCATGCATGTTCACTATTTAGAAGATTATTACACAACAAAGTTCTCATTGCAAAAACGTCTGTTATCAATCCAGTTTGTGTTTTTATTTCTTCACATTGCACTAGGGCTGTAACGAATACACTAGGTGGCGAATACGATATGTATCACGAATACAGGGTAACGAATATGAATATTTATTCACGAATACTGTCATGTTTTTAAAAACATGTAAACACAAAAGAAATCATAATACAGATTTAAGAAAGTATAATGATTGACTAATAAGTCTTGTTACTCTTCTGACAAATAAAATAGAACAGTATAAAAGTTAATTACGTATTTGACTTTTAATCCCCAAAAGAATATAAACTCATTTACTTCAAGTACTTTGATTTTACAAGAGAGGTAATTTTGAATTTAATGTAGCATTTAACTAAATTGTTAACCGATTTCATGTCTACCAATTTTGATAGTGAGCAATGGAAAGTCTCCCTTGAGTCCTTTTGGAAATCCGAAACTTTCCAAAACAGCTGACATATTTGGCTGGAGGTCTAATATCTTCAATTTCCACGGGGTTCGCCATTTTTGTTGTTGACGGGTTTTGGTTGTCATTAACTGGGAATTGTCCTAATTTTTCAATTGAATTATAATTCAAAATTAATTAAAAACACATTTTAAACACACACAAACTTATTTCAAAATACATAGTAGCGAACACAACATCAAATATATTATGAGAAAATGAATAAAAAATATGTCGCAAAATTAGTGGTCAGCTGTTGTGGGGTACTTAATTTGGCCGGAGGTTCAATAGTAATCTCGAGTTCCTTGTGGTTCGCCATTTTTTATTGACGCGTTCTGGTTTTAGTTTGTTGGGAATTATCTGACCTTTTCAATCGAATATTATAATTCAGATTTAATTAAAAACCGATTGTAAACACACTAAAACGTATGTCAAACACATCATCAAATATATTTTGAAAAAAAAAAAAAATTACAAAGTATGTCGTAAAATCACTTGTCAGCTGTTGTGGCAGGGGTACAATATAAATATAGCGTCGAATGCGCTATGAAATTGAATAGGTTTGCAAGTCTGACAAAAGGTTTGTTATGTTTGTAGTTTAATTAAATTGATTTTAGTTTAGATTATACAGGTTTGGATTATATTCGTGAATACTCGAATATGGGTGAAGCGAATAACGTTACGAATACGATTCGAACATGCCTGTATTCGATTATATTGAATATTCGAATGTATCGTTACAGTCCTACATTGCACTCAATGGATCAAAAGACAAAATTGGTAACTGTTACCTTATCTGACAAAACTACTGATGTCAGATTGCTCAACAGAATTTTTACTAAGACCTTTTGACAATGACACCAAGACTTGAAGATTTCTAGTTTTACCATTTTCCTGAATTAGCCAATTATGAAAACATTGCAAGGAAAGGAAATATTGCTCATTACAACATTGTCATTTACAAACATCAAAAATGCATGTATTCTAAAAATACATGTACTTAAGACATACCCATGACATTTGACTGTAAATTAAAGAAGGGCGACATGAATATTTGATTTTGCTTCATTTCTAAATGCCAGGCCCATTTGTTTCAGAAATTTCTTGTTCCATGGGTCAAGTGGGCCAACTGAGATAAACAAGAAGGTGCTTTCTGATGTTACTGCAACAGACAACTTTTAAAACATTGTCCTTTTGCAACAATTGATTGATTGTGGTTTAACACCGTTTTTAACAATTTCTCTCAGTTATATCACGGTGGCCAGTTCACCTACTCATGCATTTCCTGGTTTTCTCACACCAGTACTCCGCACAACAATCTTCCCAAGCAACTGGCTGCTTTTCCACATAGACTTAGCCCATTGGTGGAAGACGAATGACGCCTGTCGCATTGACTTTTGTCAATCGTCGGAAAGAAAGTTGGCCGAGCCGGGATTCGAACTCACAACCCCTGGATTGACAGCCAGCGTCGCTACCGACTGAGCTACCAGGGCCCGACTCCTTTTGCAACAAAACTTTTCAACTGTATTCAATTATTGATCTTTGTTTATAGATTTTTTCTGTATTTTATAATATGAAGATGTTATCAAAGTCGTGATTTTTTGTATGTGGGAAAGTGTTAAGAAGAACCTCAAGCTCTGACATTGACATCTATAACGCTTCTAGATGTAAGTCAACAGTGCAGACAATATGGACTGGTTGATCTGAGTCCTCACTGTTTGCAAAGTTAACAAGACCCCCATTTTGTCTGAAGTAACAAACTACATGTCTAGATTTCATATTCATCACTACAGATGATGTTAAATTTCGAGAAATCTAAGAATAGCATATGATATCAGGTTATTAGGCTTGATTAATCTTTTCTCACATAAGACAAACATTCGAAAAATCAGTATAAATGAAAGCTTTATTATCTAATAAAGTAGGAAATATTGTGGCATAAGGAGAAATTACTCTTTATGCCAAAATGTCTTCAAAGGTCGTCTACTGCGTAAGTGTCTGTATGTGGTAAAGGGTTAATGGGTAAAGTTACTCACGATTATGAGTGGCAGGCAAAAGAGTAAGAAATGAGAGTATTGCACAGAGTCCAGCATTAACGCCAATAAAAATCTTGTTGGTGAGACATCCTTCATATCGTGTGTAGTTGAAGAAAAGGACAATGGCTCCAGCAATGGCAACCATGTAAAACAGGGTAGCACAGAGATAGGTACCTGTAAATATTAACAGTACATTCTAAATAAAACAAGTAACTGGATTGCAAGCAATACCATAGTCCCCTACCGGTTTGCACTAAGTCCAAAAAGGGGCATAACTCATTAAAAAATTGACGAAATCCCAGGAAACGCGAACTTGATCTGTGACACATGATTACAAAGGCATATACAAAATTTCAGCTCAATACCTCAAAGCATGTAGAAAACAAGAGTTGTCGGAGGACAATATAGCTCGCCTATCAGGGCCATCGTATATCAGGGCCTACTTCAGAACAGTTAAAGTATTAGGTTAAGTCGCACAGTATCACCTATTGCAAGATAATACACCTTTTCAATACTTTTGACAAAAATTCTAAGTTCAACTAGAATAGAGTGCTCCCCGGAGCACGTGTGTCACCTGCCGGCGCCTTGTCAGGAAATTTTAATTTTTGATAGAAAAGGGGCAATAACTCTGATATAAAAAATATTTGGATTATCCCCCTTTTGTGAACCCATCACAAAAATTGATATAAACATGTGTCAGAAGTTTCAATTCAATCCTTTGAGCAGAAAAAAAGTAATTTGAATATTTGAAAGAAAAGGGGCAATAACTCTGATATAAAAATATTTGGATTATCCCCCTTTTGTGAACCCATCATACACATTGATATAAACATTTGTCAGAAGTTTCAATCCAATCCTTTGAGTAGATTAAATTTTTGACAGAAAAGGGCCAATAACTCTGATATAAAAATATTTGGATTATCCCCCTTTTTGTGAACCCATCATACACATTGATATAAACATTTGTCAGAAGTTTCAATCCAATCCTTTGAGTAGAAAAAAAGTTATTTGAAAATTTAAATTTTTGACAGAAAAGGGGCAATAACTCTGATATAAAATTATTTGGATTATCGCCCTTTTGTGAACCAATCACACACATTGATAAAAACATTTGTCAGAAGTTTCAATCTAATCCTTTGAGTAGAACAAAAGTTATTTGAAAATTTAAATTTTTGACAGAAAAGGGGCAATAACTCTGATATAAAATTATTTGGATAATCGCCCTTTTGTGAACCAATCACACACATTGATAAAAACATTTGTCAGAAGTTTCAATCTAATCCTTTGAGTAGAACAAAAGTTATTTGAAAACGTGACGAAAAAAGTGTGACGGACAGACAGACAGACAGACGCCGGATAAAAAAAAAAATAGACAGACAGACGTCGAATAAAAAAAAAAGTAACATTTGTCAGAAGTTTCAATCCAATCCTTCGGGTAGAAAAAAAGTTATTTGAAAATTTAATTTTTTGACAGAAAAGGGGCAATAACTCTGATATAAAATTATTTGGATTATCCCCCTTTTGTGAACCAATCACACACATTGATATAAACATTTGTCAGAAGTTTCGATCTAATCCTTTGAGTAGAAAAAAAGTTATTTGAAAACGTGACGAAAAAGTTAGATTTTTTGACAGAAAAGGGGCAATAACTCTGATATAACTTGACCTTGACCCAGGGTCAGGACGGGTGTAGTGGGGTGCGTAGATGGACCAATAGTTCCTAAATGTATAAACTAAATATGAAAGCAATCAATGTCATAATAGTGAATGCAGAGTGATATGTTAAACGTTAAACGCAAACCTTAAACCTTGTAACTGAACCAAGTAGAAATGACCTTGACCTTGACCCAGGTGCAGGACGGGTGTAGTGGTGTGCGCAGATGGATGACCAATAGTTCCTAAATGTATAAACTAAATATGAAAGCAATCAATGTCATAATAGTGACTGCAGAGTGATATGTTAAACGTTAAACGCAAACCTTAAACCTTGTAACTGAACCAAGTAGAAATGACCTTGACCTTGACCCAGGGTCAGAACGGGTGTAGTGGTGTGCGTAGATGGATGACCAATAGTTCCTAAATGTATAAACTAAATATGAAAGCAATCAATGTCATAATAGTGAATGCAGAGTGATATGTTAAACGTTAAACGCAAACCTTAAACCTTGTAACTGAACCAAGTAGCACCAAGTAGAAATGATCTTGACCTTCACCCAGGGTCAGGACGGGTGTAGTGGTGTGCGTAGATGGATGACAAATGGTTCCTAAAGGTATAAACCCTTAAAACCCAAATTAAAACCTTAAACACAAACCTTAAACCTAGGTGTCTACGCCACCGCCGACGGTGCCGACGGTGCCGACGCCGGGGGTAACACATAAGCTCTCCTGTACTTCGTACTGGCGAGCTAAAAAGTGCGGAAAACGAATATTCTAAGTCCAAAAAGGGGCATAACTCATTAAAAAATTGACGAAATCCCAGGAAACGCGAACTTGATCTGTGACACATGATTACAAAGGCATATACAAAATTTCAGCTCAATACCTCAAAGCATGTAGAAAAAAAGTGCGGAAAACTGATTTGCCGGACTGACTGACTGACGGACGGAGTGCAAACCTAAGAGTCCCCTTCGGCACGCCGGTAGGGGACTAATAAAAGCTTTTGTTCAGAAACACAGGTTTGACAACCAACTGCAAGACTGAAATAACTATTTTAATTAACAAGTTAATTAATAATGCTCATTTTGAGAAAATGTTCCATTTTCCACAATTTTTATCAAATGTTGCCTGCTGCAAAAGCTGGAAAACAACCAGCACTGGTGGACTTTGGTGCTCTCTATCTATTTATATGTAATTGTTCCAGACAAGTTTAATACATGTATAAACAAAAAATTCATGAAAATTGTGTATTCAATAGAGCAGTTAAGAATTAGTTTGACAGACTAATGTTCTGTTGGAACCATTTTTTGTTTGTTTGAAACATGATATATCGCTATACTTCGCGACATCTGTACAACAAAGGAGAATAGCATATATATAAAGCAGTTTTTAACCCTTTCCCTCATATAGACGCTTTCTGACGCCTCTACAGCAGAGGGCTTTTTGAAAACATAGCGACAAAAGAAGAAACTGCTCAAAACGAGCAATTTCTCCTTTTGACACAATGTTTTCCACTTTTAGTCATAGGTTATCCATTCAATTATAGAGATCTCCTATTTTTTGACAAAATACGTTCAAAGTCTTCTGCTGCAGAATTGTCGTATGAGGGAAAGTGTTAACCACCCACAGAGCTCTAGATAAGATGAGTACTTCAAATTCTAAAACCCTTATTTTACACTCAAACCCTATGTTGTGGGTACTCAAAAAGAATCCTCTCAGTGAGATGATTCTTTTGAGTACCCACAACATAGGGTTTGGTTGAGTCATAAGAGAAATTTAGGTGAGAAAGGCCCAGAGTACTCCTCCTGCATCTAGAAATAAATATTTATGAACCAATGGTTTCAAACTCAAACTCAAAATATGTGTAGGATGAATTAACCCTTTCCCTCATACGAAAATTCTGCAGCAGACGACTTTGAACGTATTTTGTCAAAACATAGAAAATCTCTATAATTGAATGGACTTAAAGTGGAAAACATTGTGGCAAAAGGAGAAATAACTCATGAATGATAATTTCTTCTTTTGCAACAATGTATTCAACTCTAGTTAATAATAATACTTTCATTTATATAGATTTTCCATTGTTGTGTTTGGGTTAATTTTAATTAATACTTACAAACAGAACCACATGTGTTTCTTTTCCCAGTCTCAGATCTCAAACCAACCCTGAAAATTATTCGAAAGCAAATTTAAAAGTAATTGCACTGTGCTATATAACTTCTTACAATTGACATTATCGATCAGTGTACAGCCAGATCAATCTGCACATTTTCAAAGTGTAAAAAGTAATCTTCACCAATTAGTCAAAGTGGCTTTTTAGAAACTTCTGATAAACATTTACCTGTTTTGATTAGATGGTTGGAATGACAGTTGGGTAATGATCTACAGGTGTCATAAATACCCAAAGGTTGGGTTATGACTTTTACGGAGCATGGCTCATTTGCATTTTGCTTGGCATGCAAAAAGAAGATGGGGCGATGCACTATGGTTTGTATCAAACCAAGGCTTCTTCATTAGCCTCACTATGTCAAATGCTCTTCTGGAATTCTTCAAAATATAAATGTCTGATAAAGTATTAACCCGATACATTTTCAGAGATGTGGACATTTGGAAACATATGAAGAACATAATTTAAAATCTTGAAAATTGCAAGCATCGTTTTAAAAAGCAATTGGTCACCTCATTTATTTTATATGATTCATAATGCCAAGCACAATAACTCATTCGAGGCCAAACTAGAGGACCAATAGTGCTCCACTGCTACAAAGTGAAACAACCCAACGGTATGTTGTCTGTCAAATTGTTTGGAGATTAGCCGACCAGGTTTGGAAAAGAAGAAGTTTAAAGTTTTTAAAACAACCATACAAGGCAAAACAATTATTTGAAAATCGGCCATACACTTTGGGAGAAGAAGATTTTTAAAGTTTTCACCAAAGCCATATACGGCAAAACAGCACTATTTAATCAACATGGGTTGAAAGAATCCAATGGAGGGTCACCAAAGAAACATTTCTACAAAATTATTTGAAAATTGGCCAACCACTTTTAAGTAAAGTTATTTTTGTTTGGTTGCCATGGAAACCAGAATTCTGCATGGATCCAAAACATATGAAGGAATTCTGGTGAGAACAGTGAGAGGATGTTGATGTCAAGTTTCATCCCAATTGACCCAATGGTTACTGAGGAGAAGATGTTGACGGACGCACAACGCACGCCGGATATAGGGCGATCACAATAACTCACCTTCAGCACTTTGTGCTCAGGTGAGATCAAATCTTAAAATCTTTTGGATAGAGGAGAAATTACTTGCAATGAGCAAGCAAGTTTTTTCTTGTACAATATTTTGCTGAGTCCTCTGCTGCAGAGATGTCAAATGTTGTTTGCATCAGTGAAATGTTAAGAAAAGAAAAGTATTAGTAGAAAAACTTAAGAGTAACTTTGATAGAAAAGTTTGTTCGGACATTTTGCGAAGCCACTTAAAAAAAAAAAAAAATTATATCACAGCGTTTAATAGGTTAGTTACCAGTCCTATTTGTCCATTTATTCGAACACCATTGAGGCACGAGGTATAACCCTTGATAGACAGAAGAAACCATTATGTAATTTATGGGAAAGGTAAACATTGCGAACGTAAGCAATTTCTCTTAACCCTTTCCCTCATATACGCTTTCTGACGCCTCTGCAACAGACGGCTTTTTGAAAACATAGTGCTAAAAAAAGAAATTGCTCAAAACTAATCAATTTCTCCTTTTGTCACAATGTTTTCCACTTTTAGTCATAGGTTATCCATTCAATTAAAGAGACTTTCCATTTTCTGAAAAAATATGTTCAAAGTCGTCTGCTGCAGAATTTTCGTATGAGGGAAAGGGTTAAATCACATTGTTCCACTTACTCTGTATTTATTGTTCATATATCCAAATATGTATGTATGTATGAGATTTTTCCAGGTGAAAAAATTTTCAAAACGTAATACGTATTTGAAAATAAGAAGAACAATTTTGATACAAAATGGAAATCCCAGTGCTAAAAGTATAAATAAGTCATCTTTAGCAACATCATTCTTTTTAACCATGCTGTGTACTGATGATATGTCCAAAGTAATTTGCATTATATGAGCCGTTCGATGAGAACACCAATATTGTGGACTACATGGACTGCCCATTCTGATCTAGGTCGCTACATTAAGCAGAGTCCATAATGATGGTTTTCTCGTGGAAATTATGTTGATAATCCAAGGACTCTAGATAACTGTCACTTCTCATGTTTCTAAATACCTTATTTGACACATACCATGTTGTTATATATAATATGGTTTGGTTGAGAAATAAGAGAGATCTTTGGAGTAAAAACTTTAACCCTTTCCCTCATATAGACGCTTTCTGACGCCTCTGCAGCAGATAGCTTTTTGAAAACATAGTGACAAAAGAAGAAATTGCACAAAACGTGCAATTTCTCCTTTTGCCACAATGCTTTCCACTTTTTGTCATAGGTTATCCATTCAATTATGGAGATTTTCTATGTTTTGACAAAATTCTTTCAAAGTCGTCTGCTGCAGAATTTTCGTATGAGGGAAAGGGTTAAAGCAGTTGATGCCCCCCCCCCCCCCCCTTTTCTATTTCCTTGGATAATCCTTTCTTACCACTTAGCATTCCAAGCATGTGTAAAGTCAACCAATAAGATCAACTGTAGAACTATGAATAGAAACCCACCAACCATCCCAACATACATCCAATCTGAAAGAAATGTTAACAATCAGTCAGTTTAATCTAGTCTATTTCATAACCTTTAACCCTTTCCCTCATATAGACGCTTTCTGACGCCTCTACAGCAGACGGCTTATTGAAAACATAGTTACAAAAGAAGATAAGCCATTCAATTATAGAGATTTACCATTTTTTGACAAAATATGTTCAAAGTCATCTGCTGCAGAATTGTCGTATGAGGGAAAGGGTTAAATAGATTGCTGTTTGTGACTCTTTATTATCTGCATCACTGGTGTATATACCAATAGTCGTTTAACCATTTCCCACATACAACAAATCTGCAGGAGACAAATGAAAACATCTAGGCAATTCTTTTTTTTTTAAATTAAAGAACAATTATCGAAAACAGTTGAAAACAGTGTGCCAAAAGGAGAAATTGCTCATGTTGAGCAATTTGTCCTTTTTGCCACAATGCTTTCTAAAGTCACATGCTGAAGAGGAGTCAGAAAACGTCTGTACATGGAAAAGTGTTAAATATGATCATGTCACAATAGCAAATAGCCCTCACTTTCTAAATTAAGAAAATATTGCACATAACAGGAAAACCAACTTTGATAACACAAGTGACTTTTAATATAGTTCAAAGAGGAAATATTTCGCATGCTTTCAATAGACTGTCAACAAAAATATTATTTGGTGAAAATAAATGCATGACATATGATTGATTGATTGATTGGGGTTTAACGCCGTTTTTAACAATTTCTGTCATATCACGGGGACCAGTTCACCTACTCATGTGTTTCCTGGTTTCCTCACACCAGTACTCCACACAACCATCTTCCCAAGCAACTGGCTGCTTTTCCACATAGATTTAGCCCATTGGTGGAAGACAAATGACGCATGTTGCAATGACTTTTGTCAAACATCGGAAAGAAAGTTGGCCGAGTCGGGATTCAAACTCACAACCCCTGGATTGACAGCCCGCCTCATTACCGACTGAGCTACCGGGACTCGGGGCATGACATATGAGCCGTGCCGCGAGAAAACCAATATTATTTCTGTGTAAAGTATCTATCCAGATCAGCCTGCGCATGTCTGAGCATGCTAACCCGGACAGACTCTTTTTACCTCCTGTGGATTTTGTTTCAGGAATCATGATTCTATACCTCTATACCCCTGAGACGGAATGTGTCAGCCCGGATTATCCTGCAAAAACTGTGCAGGCTGATCTCGGTCGATACATTATGCAGAGGCCACAATGTTGATTTTCTCGTGGGAAGGCTCATATATTTGTCTCCCTTGACCCATAACTGGCAGAAAATCGAACATAATCTATACAATAATATGTTTTAGAGTACAACAAAGAACTCACATATACTGTACTCTTGAGGTATAAAAAAAGCTCCAGCACAAAACGCAGCAAAGGAAACAAACTTAAACAGCCAGAATCTGTTTGAAAAGAACAGAAATAAGGAACAAACTAAATATAATGTAATGGCATGCCAAATGTATATACATGTATTTCTTTTTCTATTCATTTTTTTCTACATTTTCATTGAATAGAGTTGAAACTAGAACTTTGAGTGAACTCACAAAAGAATACCCCTCTACGAGACCTGTCGCCACATATGGACAGACAGACAGGGTGATTCCTATATACCCCCCCAAAACTTTGTTTGCAAGGGGTATAAAAATGTCACAAAATGAGAAACTACTCAATATGCAAAATCTCCTTTTACCATAATATTTTCTAATGTTGTCTGCTGCTTCCAAATGCATCTTTATGTGGGAAAGGGTTTAATTATCAAGTCATTAGTTCAAGTACTATACATAGTGCAACTGTACACGAACATTCAAGAAGCTATTTCCTGAATTACACACAACCTTAACACTATCCAACAAACACAAAATTTGCAGCAGACTACTTTGAAATCAAATTATCATCCAAGCAAAAACTGGAAATTGTCTATAGATAAAGGTATAATTAATTTAAAAAGGTTTTGACAGATAGAGAAAATGTTCATTATTTTATAAGCAAATTTCTTCATTTGCCACTAGCATTATTAAAGTTGTGTGCTGCAGACGATACTACAAATGTCTTCTGTGTTTGGGAAAGGGTTAACTCGATACTTCACATCATATTTCAAATGTTGTATACTTTACAATCAACAGATATACAAGTTGAACTAGAAATATCACTGAAGGTGATGAATACCCCCAGCTGGTGCCTGACAATATACATATGTATGAGAAATTCAAGGGGCCATAACTCATTTAAAAATAATTAGAGTGCAACACGCCGACAATATGCATAACTAGGCTTGGTATCAATCATTCTTGTGAAGTTATATTGTATTCTGACCAAGGGTTGCTGAGAAATAGTGTTCACAAGAAATGTCTACAGACCAACTATGTATGAGAAATTCAAGGGGCCATAACTCATTTAAAAATAATTCCAGTGCAACACGCCGACAATATGAACAACTAGGCTTGATATCAATCATTCTTGTGAAGTTATATTGAATTCTGACCAAGGGTTGTTGAGAAATAGTGTTCACAAGAAATGTCTATAGACCAACAGTTACTATGTATGAGAAATTCAAGGGGCCATAACTCATTTAAAAATAATTCCAGTGCAACACGCCGACAATATGCACAACTAAGCTTGGTATCAATCATTCTTGTGAAGTTATATTGAATTCTGACCACGGGTTGCTGAGATGTAGTGTTCACAAGAAATGTCCAGACCAACCGACGGTCAAGCGTGACTCCTATATAGCCCCCATATATTACGTATCTGGGGGTATAAAAATCTGGAAAACTGGAAGTAACTTTTTGACAAAGAGTTGAAAATATTGCAATTAAAGGTGAAATTGCTTGTTTTGAGTAATTTCACCTTTTATTGCAATGTTTTCACAAGTCATCTGCAACAGCAGGCGTCAAATGTCGCCAGTGTGAAATAATGGGTTAAATGAGAATAGAGATCATAGATCAATCAAATAATAGATGATGTCATACACCTTTTTATCTGATGCAGACCATTTTTTAAACCCATTGCAGTCAGTGTGATTTGAAAACATTGTTAAAAAAGAAGAAACAAATCCTTCTCTCACAATCTTTTTTTTACTGGAACTATAAGTAGGACTTCATCTGTAGAGATTTCCAACAAACATTATATGAATTTGTCTTTTCATTCAAGAAGAGTGTTAACCCTTTCCCTCATACGACAATTCTGCAGCAGCAACTTTAATCTCTTTAATTGAATGGATAACCTATGACTAAAAGTGGAAAACATTGTGGCAAAAGGAGAAATTGCTTGTTTTGAGCAATTTCTTCTTTTGTCACTATGTTTTCAAAAAGCTGTCTGCTGCAGAGGCGTCAGAAGGCGCCTTTATGAGGGAAAGGGTTAACAAGAGGACACAAGGCCCTGGATCGCCCACCTGTCAGAGAATCAATGTGTTCTCCAAGACAACATCAATATTTAGTTATATACGGAATACTGAATTATTCTGGTTAATGCAGCTTAACCCTTTCCCACATACAACAAATCTGCAGCAGACGACTTTGAAAATGTCTACTAAAAAGTATGAAAAGTCTCTATAATTGTAGGTATAATTAATGAAAAAAGTTGAAAACATTGTTGCAAAAGGAGAAATTGCTCGTTTTGAGCAATTTCTCCTTTTGTCATGATGTTTTCAAAAAGAGTCAGCTGCAGATGCGTCAGAATACGGCTACAAGTAGGGAAAGGGTTAACACTTTCCCATTTAAAGTGAATCTGCATTATAAGTGCAACATGTGCTTTTCCCTAGGGCAGTAGGGCCCATGCTTCTAGCCCAATTGAATTATAGCAGTGATGCATGAACTTATTCGTTAAAGTAAATGATAACGAAAGTATGATTTTCAGAATGAACCTAAATTAACCATTAAGGGAAAAGGAGACTTTACTAATCGCATCTAATTGACTAACCCATTATGAATATTTCCTCTCCAGTGGTTGCTATTTGGGACCAAAATTGTTGCCAAACACAACAGAAAGTTGAAGGCTACCATGCCACAGCATATTCTGTACACTGCTTTATATCCCGTTAATTTTGAACAATTATCTCCCATACCAAACTTGACACATGTTTTGTTGAACCCAGACACCTGAAAAGAGATCATTGTGAATAAGATGAATATAATGGAAGAATATGAATGATGCACACTGAGAGCCATATGCAAAATTACTCCAACAGCATCTATAAACCCTTTCATATATACAAGAAATTTGCAACAGGCAACTCTGAAAGCATCATGGCAAAATTCAGGAAAATCTCTAAAAATGTAAGTATAATTACTGAATCAAGTTGAAAGCATTTTGACTAAAGGACAATTTGCTCACATTTTTTCACACAGCAAATTTTAGATTTTTGTCTAATATAAAATTAAGGGTCACTGTTACCCAATTCTGATATACGAGTGTGACAAATCCTCTATTTCTAACAAGTAACGAATGCACACACCAAATTGTGTTACTACAAGAAAAACAGTTTCGGAGATATAATAATAATTATATGTGCAAGCTATTTACAGAAGTGAGGTTGAAGGTCAAGGCCACAGTGCCTTAATGAAAGTACATAAATTAACTACTTCCAAAATGTATGCATACATGCCATCCAATTTGCCCAGACAGGATCTTATTCTAAGTACAGTCAAAGGTCACAGTGATCTAATTCTGGTATGCAATATACTGACTTCCCAAAATGTATGTAAATGCTACAGAATTGATTACTGTACATGTAGGTGTAAAAGTGTAGGAACTATAATGGCCCATACAATATTTGGGTCAAAGGTCAAGGACACAGTAAAACAAACAGAGGTCAAGCTCATAGCGACATTTTCATTTTGTAATGAATTTGGTAACTCTAGGTTCCAAAGCATAGGAAATATGAACCATACAAGCTTTTCTTTAAAATGGGGTCAGAGGTCAAAGTGATCCTATTTTTGTTAAGTGACAATTTGTCTTCCTAAGATGCATCTTCAAACAACATTTGTTATATCTAGGTGCCTTAGCATAGGATATATGGTCTGACACGTTTTTTCCTTAACCCTTTCCCTCATATAGACGCATTTTGACGCCTCTGCAGCAGACAGGTTTTTGAAAACATAGTGACAAAAGAAGAAATTGCACAAAACGTGCAATTTCTCCTTTTGCCACGATGTTTTCCATTTTTTGTCATAGGTTATCCATTTAGTTATAGAGATTTTCTATTTTTTGACAAAATATGTTCGAAGTCGTCTGATGCAGAATTGTCGTATGAGGGAAAGGGTTAATTGGTTACAGAAGCCAATGTTACAGTGATCCATGATGATTTGTAGTATGTTGCACACAGAGTTCCCCATGCATGTATATGCACAACACTAAATTTAGTTGGTTAGTTGGTTAATTGGAGTTTAACGCTGTTTTCAACAATGTTTTAGTCAAATCACTGAAGCCAGTTTACCTACTACCAATGACATTTGTTTCCTTTCTTTCTCACACTAGTACTCCACACAACAGTCTTTCTGAGCAACTGGCTGCTTTTCCACATAGACTGTTAACACAGTGGTGTAAAAATGAATGAGGCGTGTCACAATGACTTTTTTAGATGTCTCTAAGTTTGGTAACTCTAGTATAGTATAATAGTAAAGAAGATCTTAATATTTGAATGGTTAATTCTCTGCTAGGAAACTGTCAAAACGTGGCTATATCAGGCATATGGTAGACTTACATTTTCAATCAAATGTTTCTCTAACTGTGGTGAGAGCATGAGACATGCTGCTATAAACCCTAGCACCAGGAACAGGGTGTACATTATTCTGGTTCCTGTTGACTCCTTGATAGGCCTGCATCCACTGCAGCATAACCCACATGAAGCAGGGCCACAACAGCAACCACACTGAAAGAAAGAAAATATGTGGTTGATTAAATTACATACATGTACTCACATGTTGGAGGTATAAAAAAAAAATGCCTCAGGACTCAAGACTTATAATCCAAGTGGTGCAGTGATTAGTAAACGCATCTGCCTTGAGATTGGGAGATTAGGGTTTGGATCCCGATCACATCATACCAAAGACTTTAACCCTTTACCTCATATAGACGCTTTCTGACGCCTCTGCAGCAGACGGCTTTTTGAAAACATAGTGACAAAAGAAGGTTATCCATTAAATTATAGAGATTTACCATTTTTTGACAAAATATGTTCAAAGTCGTCTGCTGCAGAATTGTTGTATGAGGGAAAGAGTTAAATAGATTGCTGTTTGTGACTCTTTATTATCTGCATCACTGGTGTATATACCAATAGTCGTTTAACCATTTCCCACATACAACAAATTTGCAGGAGACAAATGAAAACATCTAGGCAATTCTTTTTTATAAATTAAAGAACAATAATCGAAAACAGTTGAAAACAGTGTGGCAAAAGGAGAAATTGCTCATATTGAGCAATTTGTCCTTTTGCCACAATGCTTTCTAAAGTCTAATTTCTCCTTTTGTAACAATGTTTTCCACTTTTAGTCATAGGTTATCCATTCAATTATAGAGATTTTCTATTTTTTGTCAAATTATGTTCAAAGTCGTCTGCTGCAGAATTGTTGTACGGGGGAAAGGGTTAACAAAGGTGGTAGCGGCTTCCCTCCTTGGCACTCAGAATTGCAGGGATAGCATTAGGTCTGATATGCTGTTGTCACGATGAACTAACTTTAAAAGAAGCAGTACTTGAAGTGAGCCTCGTAAGCAGCAAATTGGACGAATTTAATACAGGTAAACAAATCAGATTTTTTACCCGTCAATAGGTAATTAATTAATGTATGAACTTTGCTATACCAAATTGTATCCAAAAATTGTGTCCAGAGTGGATTTTTTTCTACGTCTTGATTGGATGAAAAGTAAATTTTTTATATTGGCCGATAAAAATACTTCTAGAGGAAATAATTAAATATGATAATTAATACGTACTTGATAAAGGAACGAATACAAGTAATTTGATATGTGATAATTTGCGTGCATGTGATAACACTCGTCGTCTATTTTTACAATGAGTTCAAATAAACACTGATAAGGTTTTACTGACTAACTGGATATTACAAATCCAAATTTCTATAATGTGACGTCATTATATAATCGTAATGCAAATGATGAAAGAACACCCAAAAGGAAACAACGGAAATGAATTAATGATAGACAAGGATGGTTTGACTCGTCATAAATGATGTTCGGTAAATTATGGAATAATTTCATTGGAAGCGGTACCCCATTGGAAGTTCTATGTGAAGGGCAAGTCGATTAACCCTTTCCCTCTGCAGCAGACGACTTTGAACATATTTTGTCAAAAAATGGAAAATCTCTATAACTGAAT
The DNA here is from genome assembly GCA_031761405.1 of Serripes groenlandicus. Taxonomy (NCBI): domain Eukaryota; kingdom Metazoa; phylum Mollusca; class Bivalvia; order Cardiida; family Cardiidae; genus Serripes; species Serripes groenlandicus. The sequence goes on from JASEVX010000002.1 coordinate 94,378,086, forward strand.
GGATAACCTATGACTAAAAGTGGAAAACATTGTGGCAAAAGGAGAAATTGCATGTGTTGCGCAATTTCTTCTTTTGTCACTATGTTTTCAAAGAGCCATCTGCTGCAGAGGCGTCAAAAAGCGTATATATGAGGGATAGGGTTAATTTTGGTATCTGTCATCATTATTTCATGGATTTAAAATATTGGATACATTTATGTTTCAAGGTTGAATATATGCTTAACCCAGGGCCCGCGCTGCCGTTCGCCACTTTCGCCAAATGCGAAGATTATTTTAAAGTGGCGAAGTTATTTCATGAGTGGCGAATGTAAGTGGCGAAAGGTTTTTATCATCAACATTTACCTGATTTGGATATCAGTTTACGACATACAGTGACTGTTTCCGTTAATCTAAGATAATGCACTGCCATTTGATTCAATGTCGGGAACCAGTGACCACTTTACGACATTTTTACGACACCCGTTTTTATCATTTTGACAGCTTGTGTATTTCACACTTGTGTTATTGTTGTGAAGTGTTTAAATTCAGCCTTTTAATCCGACTGACCAACAACTCTGAGCGTCAGTCAACTTTGAGCGATATTGATACATTAAAGGCCGTACATATGATAATTGGCAATTATAGATGCATTAAATATATCAACACGCTTTTTGAAGTAAGTTTCGACGATCAACGTAGGCCTTTCATGATTTAATGACAATGTAAGTTTGTCATTTTTGATTGAGAAAAAACTATTTAATTATGGGCGAGTACAAACAATTATTGGACCCACTGATGAGATTGGCAAAAATGAATGGCTCCTAAAAATTAAAAGTGGCTCCTAAAATTTAAAAGTGGCGAACTTTATTTCAATGTGGCGAAAGAAAAATTCAACCCAGAGCAGGCCCTGCTTAACCAGATGATGCATTTTAGTTTATTTGGTTAGGATGGTAGGACTCGTAAATAACTTATACTCAAATCACTGATAGTGCTGCAATCAAGCAGCTAACTGCAGAACACGGAGAATGACTTCACGGATTACAAAAATACAATACAAAAGTTAATTAATGTTTACCCGAAATAGGTTGCACCTATACTTATATTAATATTCCCAATTTCTAATGTGTCTCAAAGCAAAACAATGACTATAACACATCATTGTCGGTGTCACTAAACAGAGTCTGGTAGAGTCTGGTAGAGTCTGGTCGTCAAATATCCCATTATATCACTGTTTTGTTGTGTTTTTGTATTGAAATGAATAAAATAAAGTGCTTTTGTATCATATAAATAAAAATATAAATGGTATTTGCCTATTTTAGCTCATTTTCGAGTGAATATAGAAATATTATATGCGTGAACACGGACACTGGTAGAGTCTGGTCATTATTAAGCAATAAATACAAAGTTTTATACGATTTTTAAGTTATAAAAAGTTTAATTTGATTTATATGTGTCATATTATATATTTATTTATTATATTATTTCAGCTGATAATCGGGAAAATAGTGGAAGATTGAGGATTTTTAACGATAACAATGTGTTTCGTAATTCAAAATGGCTGACGTGAAATTTCTGTTTATAATGCGGCAATATCGCACATCCTGAACGAGTAATACACTAAATTCTCTCTCTATTATGCGTCAACTAATTGATTAGGTGTGATCAACAGATTATAGTTATAATTATATTTTAACAATGCCAAGATTTTAAATGTATGAAAACTACTAGATTCGAATAATGTTATGTCGTTATATATGTCATTAACGTTAATTAAACCAAATACTTAGAGAGCTATATACTTACTTAAAAGTACAATGTAATTCATATGAAATTAAAGACTACATTCCGCAAAAAATAGAATCAAACTAAACCATATTTGCATTTTTTTTTTAAAAATATTCAAAAATACTTTAACTTGAAAAATAAATATATATCCTGATATAGTTCATAAAATGCATTTTGCGAAATATTGTATTCAGGCCACAACACGTGGAGGAACTCTCTCATGGTCCAAAATTTAATGTTTGGATCTATATTATATCATTTTTGGATTTTTCTTCTATGTTTTCCATTTTAGGTTACCAAAATAGAGCCCGTGCGCCTGACGAGGACCCGGGCCGTAAATGACCCTACACAGAGCTCCATTTTTTTAATTTTTTATTCTATGATTTTGGTTCTATGTACATTCATTTGATAAAGATCAAAAGCATGGCCGAGCAGCAGCACCCAGCTACCGGCCGTGTCTGCACCACTGTTGAGCGTGCTTGCTTAGGGTGTTTAGCATGCAGACATTGGCAAGATGTGAACCCGGGGCCAAGGCAACATTACCCACGAAACTCATAAGTCAATATAGAGCCCTTCCCCTGCCAGCTCGCTATTAAATCGAGTGATACGCAAAGGACAAACCAGGAATTGTCCCTTAACACATTTGTCTCAACCCGAATCTCGAACAGATGTATGCCGGTTTCTTTTGTATCCTCAAGATTTATGTGTGTTTGATTCAATTCGTTTCTAATTGGTGACGTGATCTCATTTTAGGTTAACAAAAAAGACCCTACACAGAGCTCCATTTTTTGGGATTTTTATTTATTGTTTTTGGTTTATATTTTCCGCTTCTTTATGTCTGCTTCCTGGTGACATAACCAGTACTCAAATTTAAACCTGGTCCTAGCGTTAACATTTTAGACGGATATAGAGGAATTATGGTTGAAAATGTTGAATGTACAACTGACATACAGGTATTAGCGAATGATTGATAAAAAATATATTGTTGTTGGTTTGCAACTAAAATATGCAGTCCTTTTAACATGAATGTGTTTCAATATAATCTGTGTTTTTTTTAATTTTCAATTGTGTATGTTTTGCAATTTTTCAGGCGTTTGCGAGTGCCGAGTTTTCGTTCAATTCTCGTAATGGAGGGTAATGTTAGTTGCTTATCTGTTGATGTGATGTTTGAAATGTGATGCGACTTAAAGTTCAATAATTTCATAAATCGCCTTGATCTCTGGTCAGGACTTAACTATGTCCATATGTAGCATGAGAAACGTGTAGCACCGACGCTTGTGTCGCCAAACAATATTTACCCGAGTCGTGCATTGCGCCTCTCACATCAAGAGTTCGACACTGTTCAAGTTTTCGGAACTTTTCTATCATGTCGGGCAATTTCTGGACTACCCAGAGTGTCGTCCTTTTGATAACATGGTTGTACGACTCATTTGCATTATTAAACCATTGTTGTGGTAGCCAAGAATGTTTGAGTTTGGGGAGAAACATATGCTTCTCCAAATTGGTAAGTATCCCTTGTAAATATGTCAAATATGGATGTGTATTGGATATTTCTTGGTCCATTTCTGTGAATGAGGTTGCAGTTTCAGCACTTAAGATACCATTAGGACCGAAGAGTTTACAAATAATGCGGTTAACCTCAGGTTGAGGAAGACACTTACTGAGTAAATTTACCGCATTATCTTTCAAATGTTTCGCGCAAAGAACTCTTGTGGCTTATGGGAAACATATGTCAATGGCTTTACAAGTCGAAAACTCTTCGGAGGGACAAAATATTAATTTACTCTGGTCAATGTCACTCAATTTATCCTCCAATTTCATATGAATTACTTTTAAGTAAGTATATAGCTCTCTAATCATTTGGTTTAATTAATGTTTATGACATATAAAACATAAAATTATTCCGATCTAGTAGTTTTCATACATTTAAAATCTTTAATCATTTAATAATTATAACACTAATCTGTTGATCACACCTAATCAATTAGTTGGCCCATAATAGAGAGAGAATTTAGTGTATTACTCGTACAGGATGTACGATAGGGCCGCATTATAAACAGAAATTTCACGTCAGCCATTTTGAATTACGAAACACAATGTTATCGTTAAAAATCCTCAATCTTCCACTATTTTCCCGATTATCAGCTGAAATAATATAATAAATAAATATATAATATGACACATATAAATCAAATTAAACTTTTTATAACTTAAAAATCGTATAAAACTTTGTATGTATTGCTTAATAATGACCAGACTCTACCAGTGTCCGTGTTCACGCATATAATATTTCTATATTCACTCGAAAATGAACTAAAATAGGCAAATACCTTTTATTTTTTTATTATATGATACAATAGCACTTTATTTTATTCATTTCAATACAAAAACACAACAAAACAGTGATATAATGGGATATTTGACGACCAGACTCTACCAGACTCTACCGGACTCTACCAGACTCTGTTTAGTGATACCCCATCATTGTTGGCAACCTGTAAGCGTTACATGCGTGTGATTAAACTTTATGATAATATTACAAATGTCATACATTTGAAATGTTGATACATGCTCGGCTCAATTTAGATAAAATTTAGTCAATCACGAAAATCTGGAAAAGCTTAAAGGTATTAGACAAATAACACATTTTCAAGTAATTGTTTGCAAAAAATAAACGAAAAATGGAGTGACTAACCTGCGCTGAGCAAAATCCACCCATTTCTTGAGATGTTTATGTTTTCCTCATTAAAATGTGTACTCCTGTCTGATCGTTTAAAATACACAGCAAAATTTGTTTTCATGCATTCCTTTTACCTCCCTCCGGTAAACTACAAAAGCGTTTTAGCGATGTAGTGTTGTCAATTATTTAAATCGCAGTTGTTTAGACGTAGAACCGCAGGTAGATGAATGACGAAATCTCCAAATGTGATCGTATAAACGCTTATTGAATTTTTGGATGAGTATTTCTCAACGATTTCTCAACCCTAAGGTTGCTCACAGCTTATATCCTAAGACTTGAAAGGCAGTTTTGAACGCTGGGTATATAGAGTATGGCAAAGGTAGTAGTTGCTGCTGGGATGATCGTGTTTCGAAGAATGACAAACAAAATACAATATTTGATGTTGCAAGCATCTTATGGAGATTTCCACTGGTCACCACCAAAAGGTGAAGTCAACCCTTTCAAACTTGTAGACGCATTTTGACGCATCTACAGCAGACGAATTTTGAAAACATAGTGGTAAAAGGAGAAATTGCTCGAAATTTCTGAACTTATTTCAGTAATTATACTTTCATTTATAGAGATTTTCTATGATTTTGATGATTGTTCTCAAAGTTGTCTGCTGCAGATTTGTTGTATGTGGGGTAGGGTTGAACAGACCAATTTGTCTTTAAAAATTCAATTGCTTTATATATACAATAAATCTGCACCAGACGCTTTTGCAAAATATGAAGACAAAATATAGAAAATTTCTTAAAATGAAAGAATAATAGTTATTATTGAATGAAGTTAAGCCACAAAAGGGATAAAAGTAGTGCGCATCGTCAGGACTGGCGTACAAACGTCATGTATTTATATGTCTTTGATAAAGTTGACCAATTGGTCCAGGAAATCTAAAATAGTCTGCAGTGTACAGTATCCATGTGTTTTCTCTACTGTGTGTTTGCGCCAATAATGGTTGCCACTATAACTAGGTGACATTTTAAAAAACACCTACTACCTTCTAGGAAAATGTCCTTACGATTCAACCATATTGTGATATTATGGGCAATTTCTCCATATTTTTTGTAACTATGAAAATGTCATGTTTATAATCGGCAAATATTAAATAAATATTGAACTAAAGAACAAAATTTTAATTATCTCAAGATTTCCCCATATCTGTCAGTAAACTTGTACTAGCACACAGAACATGTTATATTGTTCAAAGCAATTATTTATTTGAAGTTGCTCGAGGGGTACATGGGGTAAAAAACCAAGTCACTAGGTCAAATTTAAAACGAACCTTATGAACACTATAAGAGCTTCATTTGCATCTACCGAAATCACCATTTTAATAAGGGTCTATCAGCAGATTCAATTATCTCCATCAAATCCAAGGCAGGTTCAAAACTTGGCCATTTTGTTCAATAGGTCAAATTTTAGAAAATAAAACAACCTTTTTTACCACATTAGAGGTACATGAAATCATCAGAATTTCATATCTATCTTATTCAAGTCAGCTTCAAAACTTGGTCAGATGTGAAGTCAAAAAATAGTTCACTAAATCATATTTTAGAATTATCTTGTGAACACACTAATTTTGTAACTGGTTTACCAAGGTGGTCCAATCGTTCTTTTACAATTTTTATTTTTGCGGGGGTTGGGAATTTCATTTCAACAAATCAACTCGTTTGTTTTTATTCATGATATATACTGCCTCTGTGGTATCTATACAGTTCTTAGAGCGTCCACCTCAAGTGCAGGAGACCCATTTTCATTTCCAAGTAGTGTTGTATCAAAGACTTCGAAAAAAGAAGTAATGCCATCATTCCTAGGAGCTTAGTGTTGTTAACCCTTTCCCACATACAACAATTCTTCAGCAGACTACTTTGAAAATATATTGGCAAAACTGTGAAATATCTCTATAAATGAGAGTTTAATCATTTAATAGAGATGAACAATTTGTGGCAAAAGAGGAAATTGATCATCATGAGCAATTTTTCCTTTTGCCACAATGTTTTCAAAAGACGTCTGCTGCAAATGCGTCGGAATGCGTCTGCAAGTGGGAAAGGAAAAGTATTATGAAGGATGCGTAGCTGTCAGGATAAAATTATTCGCAGTATTAGTAATTTATAATTATCATTTATAACCATGTTTATTGTGTTATTGATGATTTATGAGCCTACTTACTTCACTGTTCAAGGGTCTTAAAGTACTTATCAAGTCAAACTTGTCTTAAGCAGCCACACAGGGGAAGAGTCAAACTTTGACTTCTGAACACAGATTGCTGCATTATACAAGCCAAATGTAGAAGAAAATGTTGTTTTGGTCAAATCTTCAAGTGGCTGCTCAACAGAGATGACCACTAATACAAGTAACCTTCAGATGATTCTGCATTTAGTTATTATCTCTAGGATCTATTGTATGTTGACTATAACATATTGCTTTATTACAGGTCATTTAGATCCAGGAGAGACGGAAATGCAGGCAGCATTAAGAGAAACCGAAGAAGAAGCTGGGTACTCAAAAGACCAACTCAAAGTGTTTGAAGATTTTCAAGTAGTGCTGAATTACGAGGTCAGGGGGAAGCCAAAAAAAGTGATCTATTGGCTCTCAGAATTAAAGAATGCAGCCGACAGTGTCAAGATATCAGATGAGCATAAAGACGTTAAGTGGCTCCCGTTTGCTGAAGCCAAGGAAATAGCTCAGTATGAAGATATGAGGGGGGCATTAACTCAAGCAAACGAATATGTTACATCAAAATTGTAACGGAATATTCAAGCTAGGTTCAAAAAATGAAGAATACTAAATGGGTTTTAATTGACCAGTGATTGCACAATCTTATTAGGGTCCTCAATGTTCACCTGAATTGAGATTCGTTACTGTGCACTGATGATCATGTCAGTCTGATATTGTTCAACAATTGTTTAACATTTTCTGAATACACCAAAGAATACAGACCACTGTTTTTATATAATTCAAGCTTATATCATAACAATGTAGCAAAGGATTATCCTTAAGGTATCTTCAATAAGTGGTCATTAGAACATGTGAGGATAATTTCTAAATATCCTCTTTTGAGATCTCTTATAAAATGACTCCCTCAAGATTATTTCTGAATTGTCCTATAAACATTCTTGAAATAAGTCGGCAGTTGATCTCATCAGATGCCAACTTATCTAGAGCGGACCAATGAACTAGTAGTGAATGTCATTCGGTCATGCATTATTTACTTACTTGTATACCGACAACAAAGGAGCTATTGTTATTGTGATATTTCTCTTTCCTGTGCTCACTTTGTATATACATGTAATGTATATATATATATATATATATATGTATGAGCCATTGCATGAGAAAAAGTATAAGTTATCATTTCTGAATGTTGATCAGCAAAAGTTCAAACCACCCTGTTCATCTGCTTAGTTTTATAGAATATACACTTCTAACAAGCTTATAAAGAAATATGTAAGAATTAACCCTTTCCCTCATATAGACGCTTTCTGACGCCTCTGCAGCAGACAGCTTTTTGAAAACAAAAAATGCTTTCAAAGTCGTCTGCTGCAGAATTGCCGTATGAGGGAAAGGGTTAATGTGGGGCTCTTTGGAAAATGTATGTTTTTTTCTTCAAGATTTTGTTTATTTAAAATTTGCTATTAAACTTGTAGTTTTTATGCAATAAAGTTTATTGTATTGTATGCAAGTTATATGTGAACGGTGTAGATCTTGATCAGCACAGACTGATCTGCATCTGCAATGTTCATTAAAGTCAACATGTGCCTTAATGTCATGGACAGGATCATAATATGTAGAAGTACTACATTTATATGAGTGCGAGATCTCATGAATAATTTTTTTTTTGAGATAGAGTTGGCCTTAATTAGCATTGTGGGGGGAAATCCACTCTTTGGACAACTTATTCTTTCCAAGCAATATTTTCAAAAGTGAGCTGCAGGAGAGGAATTGAAAATCAGTTCTATCAAGGAGAGGATTAATCAACTGGTAAACCCTTTCCCACATATAGATGCTCTCTGAAGCCTCTGCAGCAGACGCCTTTTGAAAACATTGAGACAAAAGAAACAAGTGGCCTAAGAGGTCCAGTATCGACGGCCATAAGGCCAAAACCAAATCTCCAAACAGCCCTGCCCCCTGGTGGCCATGTTTTATACCAACCACCATGGCTTAAAGGAATCTTGTAGAGTGTCACCCAAGGAATGTTTCTGCAAAATTATTTGAAAATCGGCCCGACACTTTTGGAGGAGAGGATAAGTTTTCACTATAGCCATACAAGGCAAAATAGCCCCTACGCCTGGCGGCCATATTTTTCAACCAATCAACATGGCTTGAAGGAATCTGATAGAGGGTCACCCAATGAACATTTCTACAAAATTATTTGAAAATCTGCTCAACACTTTCGGAGAAGAAGATTTTTTTAAGTTTTCACTATGGTCATATAAGGCAAAATAGCCCCGCCCTCTGATGGCCATGTTTTTCGACTAATCAAAATGGCTTAAAGGAATCTGATAGAGGGTCACCAAATGAACATTTCTACAAAATTATTTGAAAATCGGCTGAACACTTTCGGAGAAGAAGATTTTTTAAGTTTTCACTATAGCTATATAAGGCAAAATAGCCCCGCCCCCTGGCGGCCATGTTTTTCAACCAATCAACATTTCTTGAAGGAATCTAATAAAGGGTCACCCAAGGAACATTTCTACAAAATTATTTGAAAATCGTCCTAACACTTTTGGAGAAGAAGACATTTTAAGTTTTCACTATTTTTTTCTTTGGTTGCCATGGAAACCAGAATTATGGATTGATCAAACAAAATTGAAGGAATTTAAGAGAGGACATTGAGAGCCAGTGGAGCTAAAAATTGCTGAAAATGCGCAATTTCTACTTTTGCCACCATGTTTTTAATTTTTTATCAGTTATTATACCTTTATTTATAGATGCATGGTTACTGTGTGTTTGCCAAGATGTTTTCAAAGTTGTTTGCTGCAGATTTGTTGTATTTAGGAAAGAAAGGGTCATATGGTCGGTGGCAGATCTGAAAATGTTATTGTTAGAAAGGTCTTGGTATATACATTCTATTATACATCAATGATTGTCTGCAAATGGATGTAAAGTTGTACATGTAAAACAATATCCATCAACTGATTTCTTCCAAGTTTATTTAAAATCAACAATTTCATGTTACATATATATATATGTTAATTTAATATGGTCCATAAATAGGGGTATATTAAATCAGTAACCTCATAGAGATTGTGAATTGTATGGCAGCATAAAGGCATATTAGAGAAAACCGTAATTTTCAGTAAAATTACTGCACTATTACTACAGGAGGATGAGTCGCTTCTCCTCGTAAGCATGGACTCCAGCAATATCTTCACAATTTATTTGTTTGCATGTGGAGATTTGCATATTTTCTAGGGAGAAGAAAAATATTTGAATCCGGTAATAAAATAAAAGCGAACAACTGTTTAACTATGGTTTCTAACCTGTGAAACCATTGAGCCATATTCTTTAAGGGCTGTTCCAGAAAAAAATGTCTGGGGGGGGAGGAACGACAAGCTATTTAAATTCTGTGGGTGGGGGGTATTTTTTAAATAAAATTCTCTAGGTAGTGGGCAAAAGATGTATTTTAATTCTGTGGGTGGTCGTACTTTTTACTGTATAAAAAACCCGTAATAAATTCGGCGGGAATTCAATGTCGAGCGTTTTCTAATTTTTAATCGTTGGATACGAGATCGCAAATTTACTGTTTCAGCTCGCCAATAAATATTGGTGATAATGACGCTTCAGTTATTTTTTACGACACCGGACACAAGTTACAAGATGGCTTGAAATACATGTTCATTATTTCATCTAGTCCAAATTACATTTTGTGGATTTCTCCATACTAGACCAGTTTGCCACACTATTATTGAGCATTGCATGGCAATGGTCCGTTACAAACTTGACCTCATATTTCAGCCAATTGTATTATAAATATGATTGATTCGAGTTTAACGTTGTTTATCAGTTATATCACGACAGCCAGTTACCTACTATAAATGTATTTCCTGGTTTTCACACAACAATCTTCCCAAAGCAACTGGCTGCTTTTCCACATGGACTTAGAAGATTGGTGGAAGATGCATGTCACAATGACTCTTGTCAAACATAGGAAAGAAAAATGGCTGAGCCTGCATTGCTACCGACTGGGTTTGGGTTATCTAGGAAGGTACACTCTTGGTCATGGTCAAATATGATACTACTGTTGTCTTTTAACACATGCATTTTAATTTGGATCTGCTTGAATGTGTTAAAAAGTATAAAACATAGATAAAATTGCTATGAATGAGATAATTTAAATTCTCTAGGTGGGGGGTAAAATTGCAATTTTATTCTATGGGGGGTGCCCAAAAAATAATTAAAATTCTATAGGTGGTACCCTCAAATTGCTAGTCGTCCTATACACCCCCCCCGACTTTTTTTTCTGGAATTTAAGAGTAATAAACACTGCTTAATTTGGACCATAAATTCAAAGATCAACATCATTTCTGATTGGGTAAATTTGATAGAATGGTATTGCTTTGAAATGTAAAATAATCTTCATATTAAGAATCAGACTGGATTAACCCTTTCCCTCATACAACAATTCTGCAGCAGACGACTTTAAACATATTTTGTCAAAAAATAGAAAATCTCTATAATTGAATGGATAACCTATGACTAAAAGTGGAAAACATTGTGGCAAAAGGAGAAATTGCTTGTTTTAAGCAATTTCTTCTTTTGTCACTATGTTTTCAAAAATCCGTCTGCTGTATAGGCGTCAGAAAGCGTCTGTATGAGGGAAATGGTTAATAATTTTGAGCAGTATTTCCTTTTGTTACAATGTTTTCGAAAATCGTCTGCTGTGAGGCGCCATGTATGTGGGGAAACGGTTCTTGTCTACTTTTGACTTGCATGTTTGACCTCTCCCACATACAGACCCATACCTTTTCAGAGGCCTCTACAGCAGGCTATACTCTTGTAAACATTGTGACAAAAGGAGAAATTGCTAAACGAGCAGTTTCCTCTTTTGCCACAATGTTTTAAACTTATTTCATTTATAGTGTGTTTCGTAAAAGTTACCTACATGATTTTAAAATTGTGTGTTGGGGAGGGGTTAATATGTTCAAAATAATAATCAGCATTGTATAAACATACAAATGCTTTCACACCAAACGTTTTGAAAATTCAAGACTAAGTATCTATTAACCCTTTCCCTCAGACGACTTTGAACGTATTTTGTAAAATAAATAAAAAATCGCCATAATTGAATGGATAACCTATGACCAAAAGTGGAAAACATTGTGGCAAATGGAGAAATTGCACGTTTTGTGCAATTTCTTCATTTGTTACTATGTTTCAAAAAGCCGTCTGCTGCAGAGGCGTCAGAAAGCGTCTATATGAGGGAAAGGGTTAACATACAGATTATATGATCCCCATACTGACTGACTATCAATGTTGGGTATGATAACAAAAACAAACATACACAAACAACTTGAGGCAAATCTGGGAACCAAAATTACACGCAATTAATTTAAATACATATATAACATCTGACATTCAGTCTTTAACCCTTTCCCATTGCAGCTGACACTTTTTTAAAACATTGCGGTAAAGCAATTTCTCCTTCTGTCACAATGTTTTGCAACTCAATTTGTAAATAAATATTTCTCTCATTAATGGATATTTTTCAGGTTTTTACCAACATGTTTTCAAATCATCTGCTGAAGTATTGTTGCATGTTGGAAACGGTTATTATGAAAAGGGTAGCATAAACATTCTTTCTATTCACGAGAATTAATCTGGAATGTCTGATTACACTATATATTTATGGACTTCTATCGAGGAAAAATGCATGGAGATTCAGCAAAATCAATTAACAATAGTTAGTGACCGTTACATGTTTTATGCAGGACATTATTTTTAAGTGAAAATATTCATATCAGCTCTAGTTGTGCAAATCACTTCATATACATTTGACAACATGTTTCATGAACATTTCAAAATTCAGCAGCATTTTCGGAAACAGTTTTTTATAAAAAATAAAACTAGTTTTTATTCTACTTACACATTATGCATGTACAAATAATTTTTTGTTTTGCAATTAAATACATATATGCAACTTATGCAGTTCATCATTACAGTAAAGCTCATGCAGGCACACTGTTCAATATTAATTTGAAAATATTGTAACCATTTCTGGGATATTACATAAATACAACATTTTGATCAAAAATCCGAAAATAATCCAGAAAATATTTCTTCAAAGGGAATTTGCTCTTTGAACATTTTCAGCTTTTCCATAATTATTTATTTTATCAAGAAATTAATTATTCTTTCATTTTCTAAGTCATTTGTCTCTAGAAGATTCTAAGATATACATGTACTGGCTAATTAATTAAGATTTTCCTGAGAACATTTGATGTTATGTTGGAATCAAAGAAATCCTGCAGTATAATACTTGATATCTGTATAAAAACAAATCTGATCGATAAATAGCACTGAGTATTAAGGACCTGAATTAAATCTCAAATACAAATATTTTCAGATAACAGTACTGAAGGTAATTTTTTGTGTAGCCTGATTGCATCAACTTGATAAGATTCATTTCTAAAGACAGACATACGTTGACTGAGGGTGGCAATATTACATATGCATGCCTTTCAGAATATACTCAACAAGCTTTGACATAAAAAAAAATGGACATTGGGACATTTTTCATTTGTCCAGTTTAACCCTTTCCCTCATATAGATGCTTTTCGACGCCTCTGCAGCAGACGGCTTTTTTAAAACATAGTGACAAAAGAAGAAATTGCACAAAACGTGCAATTTCTCCTTTAGCCACAATGTTTTCCATTTTTTTGTCATAGGTTATCCGTTCAATTATAGAGATTTTCTTTATTTTGACAAAATATGTTCAAAGTCGTCTGCTGCAGAATTGTCGTATGAGGGAAAGGGTTAAGATTTGACCATACATTCCTGTAATCTGATTTCCATTTTCATTAGAATCATCTTTGAAGGTTCATTGGCACAGGCTGATCTGGTATGTTTACACTGGTAGCAACTGTCAAAAGAGTTACTTTCATGTGTTGAGCCTCAAATATAATCAATGCTCGAGTTAGATCAATATACTCTCCCATTGGCTAAGCTAAGGTGTACTGCATAATTATCTAAATGTGCATAACATAAAAGAATGAGAATTATGAGGAGACTAGTGTTTGGAATGGTGGGTTAATACAGAATTAATACATGTGTCATGCTCTATGAAAACCTGACATACAAATTAGTGAATCTGGAGTGCTTATCATTAAGTCATATCAACTAAACTGCATCATCTCAACTAAAAAGCAACACAAATATGACACTTTTATTTGAGCCTGTCAACTGGAAAAGGTACAAGTTGGCCTTTAAGAGCAGTGTAGATCCAGATCAGCCTGCGTATCAGCACAGACTGCTCACATACTACTTACAAGAGCTTGTTAGAAGCTTTCGTCAATTTCTGCCAACAAAATGCCAACTTTTACCAGGGACATAAATCATGCTTTTACCTTTGTCCATAGACAGGCTCATTTCAGCACTATCTTCCACTAATACTTGGCCTTTGTAATTGTATATATAACTAGAATGGAGTGCTCCCTGGAGCACGTGTGTCACCTGCCGGGGCCTTGTCAGAAAGTTTTAATTTTTGACAGAAAAGGGGCAATAACTCTGATATAAAAAATATTTGGATTATCTCCCTTTTGTGAACCCATCACACACATTGATATTAACATTTGTCAGAAGTTTCAATGTAATCCTTTGAGTAGAAAAAAAGTTATTTGAAAACGTGACGAAAATTGTGACGACAGACAGACAGACAGACACCGGACAAAAAAAAAGTAATCCCTAAGTGCCTACCATGCTACGCAGGTGACACAAAAATAGTATACATATGAAATAAAAAACGGTTTTAACCCTTTCCCACATTTAGACACTTTCTGACGCCTCAGCAGCAGACAATTGTTGAAATCATTGTTACAAAAGGAGAAATTGCTTGTTTTGAGCAATTTCTCTTTTTGCCACAATATTTCAACTTTTTCCAGTAAGTTGTCTGCTGAAGATTTGTTTGTGTTGGAAAGAGTTAAGGAGATTCAAAGTAACATAAAAGATACACAAAAACTTGTAACATCTATAAATCATCAGATCATGGTAAGCAGTTAACTGTTTTTGAGAATGATTTTCTGCTTGCATAATTATTCCCAATCCTTTTCCTTTATCATCTACCTAAAATTCTTACCAAATTGAAAGAAAATCCAATAAAGAAAACTTTAGACAAATCAAAGAATGTTGACTAAATAAATGTAGAAACATGTGACAAGGATAAACTACTTTGGACACAAACTGTCTAACATTTCAAAACAAAATTTTGACAAACACATCTGCTGGAGAGGCATAAAAGGTATCAGGTCTAGGTGTAATAAGTGAGCCACAGTAAACATACCCTAGGTTATTGAGATGAGCAATGACCCATAGGTCATGATTCACTAAATAAGCTATGCAAAATCCAAGATTCTGTGGCATAGTAAACCTTGTACCTGATGGACAACTAATTTTTCATGCAAGAATCTCTAAAAGAGATTACTTTTGAAAACATAATCGAAAAAAGAAGAATTGTTCATAATGCCAAATTTCTCCGTTTCCAAAATTAACAAAATCTATAACGAAAGTATATTAAAAAATGTCTAGATGTTATTGTTTTTACCCCAGAGTAGTCGTATCTAATGGTATAATGGTAATATATATGTATCATATCATGTTAACATTTCAAGTAACCAATACCTTTCCCTGATACATTTTTTTAAGAGTTGACTGCTTTGAGGACACAACTAAAAATCTTGAACAAAGGAAGTATGGAATTAATACAGAGCTTAACAAATTGTAGAAAAATACTTGTTTTGAGCAATTTTTCCTTTTCCCACAAAGTTTTCAAGTCATCTGCTACAGAGGTGTCAGAAGATGTCTGACCCAGGAAAGATTTAACCTTTTAACACATACAGATTCTTTCTGATGCATCTGCAGCAGATGACTTTTGAACACATTGTGACAAATAATGAGCACTTTCTTCTTTTGCCACAATGTTTTCAGCTCTTTTCCATAATTATATTTTCATTTGTAGACCTTTTCCATTTTCTGCCTAGATATTTTCAAAGTCATCTGCTGCAGATGTGTTGTATGTGGGAATGGGTCTAACAGCCAAACCCAGATTGTCAAATTCCTTATCCGAGTTATAAGTTCATTCAGCAGACTATAGTTTATCATTTCAATCTTTACAAAGACTTATCCACAATTGGCACATCCTGTCGCTTCTCCACTGCCTTTAAATACCGATGTACAAATAGTCGAAAACGGTACAGGAAAAATATCCAGCAATGTATCAAAGGTGCTACCAAGACAATGGAAACAAGTGCCGTTGACATCGCCACCTTAAAATTACTGTAATCCAATGGTTTGTAGATATAAGGCTCTCCTTTGTGGTTGGTGCCCCCGCACAGATGATAAAAGTAACTGAACAATGTATAAACGGCTCCCATTCCAATACACTGGTAAAGATGAAGCATTCTGACCGGAGTCCGGGTTATCATTGTGTCAACCAGCACAAATAAGGCATTGATTCCATGTGTGGTACAGTTGATCAGTGTAACACCAGAACCTAAAAGAAACAGAACAAAACATGCAAATTACACAATAACAATAAATGTTTAATCCTTTACTCAATGTTGATGCTTAAAACATCTCTGCTGCCGACATTCTTTTGAAGGTGGCAAGTATTGGTGGTACGTAGAAGAAGATTTCACTAAAGCCACATATATGATATAAGGCAAAACAGCCCAGCTCCCTTGGTGGCCATACTTTCGACCAATCAACAGGGCTTGAAGTAATTAGCGAGCCGGTTTGGGAGGAGAACTTTTTGATTTTTTTTCTATCGGTTGCTATTGAAACCAGAATTCTGCATGGATCAAAAACATTTGAAAGAATTTAGGAGAAGATGCTACCTGTGAATGGTCATGCCAATTTGACCAGCAGTTACAGAGGAGAAGTCGTTTGAAGCAAAATGTTGACACACACACAGACAATTCGCAATGACATAAGATTGACTGGCTTTTAGCCAGTGTTGCTAAAAATTCATATAACATTGTATGGACTATTTGGGGTACCTCTAGAGTGTTCAGATTGACCGAGTAAACTAGATTATGACCCAACATGAACCAGCTTCCAACATAATCTATACTTGAGGTTCAGTCTGATGAACTTTTAAGAAGATTTGATGACAAATGAGGCTTCGGGAGTGTTCACAAGGATTTCTTAAACTTCACTCGGGGACCTTTTGTTTTTACCCCACATGAACCCACTTTAGATTTTGGATGGAGATAATTGTTCTAATACCTTACTGGAAGATTGGATAAAAATTTGACCCTTCGACTTTTCATAAAGTAACTGATATAAACCATTGATTTATGGGAGACAACTTATTCAAAACTTAATTAGATTTTAACAAGAGCGCCAAATGTCACAAAATACGCCCGTCCTGTTTTTTTGAGACCAAGTATAGTAATAAAAGGTTGTACATCAGCCAAACTTAGAGAGCGGACACTGTTAGTACAGTTTTGGCCATTTTGAGGGACATAATTGTGTAGTGACTAAGATAATGTTGTAAGTTATCAAACCTGACCAAGATATTCTGCCCATCAACATATTGTCTAAATTTGGTGATGATCAGATAAAGTTATTTAGCTGACGAGAACAATTTTAGGTATTTACTCTATCTACTGGAGCAATATGGCTAATTATCGAACTTGTCCACTATATTACGCTAATACACATTCTAACCAAATTTGGTGATGATTGGACAAAGGGCTCCTGAAGTTATTGAGCTGACAAAACCAATTTTAGGTAATTTCTATAATCAAAGAGTGATAACTCTTGATGGACTAAAGCGATATGGCTAGTTATCGAACTTGTCTTGAGATATTATACCAGTACACATTCTAACCAAATTTGGTGATGATTGAATAAAGGCTTCTAAAGTTATTGAGCTGACAAGACCAATTTTAGGTAATTTCTATAATTAAAGAGCGATAACTCTCAATTGACTAAAGCAATATGGCTAGTTATCAAACTTGTCCCGAGATATTATGCCATCGAGATATTATGCCATAACACATTCTGACTAAATTTGGTGATGATTGGACAAAGGCTTCTAAAGATATTGAGCTGACAAGACTAATTTTAGGTAATTTCTATAATTAAAGGGCAATAACTCTTGATTGACTAAAGCGATATGGCTAGTTATCAAACTTGTCCGAGATGTTATGCCAATACAAATTCTGACTAAATTTGGTGATGTTTGGACAAAGGCTTCTAAAGTTATTGAGCTGACAAGACCAATTTTGGGTAATTTTTATAATTAAAGGGCCATAACTCTCGATTGACTAAAGCGATATGGCTAGTTATCGAACTTGTCCGCGATATTATCCCAATACACATTCTGACCAAATTTGGTGAGAGCCGCCCGCCCGCCCATACGCCGCAGGTAAAACTATAATACAATCCGTTTTTTCAAAACGGCCGTATAAAAAGGGTCATCTCCCTATGTAATTAAACAAGAGCACCGCTTACGGCACAGAAGCTCGACTGATAGGGAGAAAACAGAAAAAAAGCTGAGCTGAACAAAAAACCTTAACCGGACGACCACACCGCCGCCAACGAAAAACCTTAACCAGATGCCGCCGTCTCCGACGACTACGCCAGGGTCCTGACAATAGCTCTTGTTTTTTCAAAAGTCGAGCTAAAAACTAGAGTTGGTTGAATCTATAAATTCAAGGGGATATTTCTCTATGTTGGTTAGCATTTCCATATAGTTTTAATTATTTCCATCCAACCATGTCTTAGATATGGCTCCAGACAGACAGACGACCCCAAACCAATATACCATCTGCCATTGGTGGGGGACAACTAATCATAATGTATATATGACATACATGCAACTGCAGCAGACAGCTCATCTTTTCTCCTTTAGCTTTAATGTTTTCACCTCTATTCAATAATCATACTTTCATTCACAAAGATTTGTTCACAGCCTATCTTGAGACTGCTGCATATTTAGTTGCTAGTGTTGAATTTCTAAAATTTAATAGTGTCCAAAGCAATCAACCTACCATCATAAGCTATCGTCCAAAACAACATAGAAACCAGAGGGGCTGCATCACTGGATAAATTGTGCAATAGCCATTGTGCTTTGATCCGCTTGGAATTCCGCAAAACTTCCCTTGGATCTGAAATCAATATTTTTAATATCTTTAACTGTTGTACTTCAGTAGGAAACTATAAACAACATTTGCTTATCCTACTACATGTACAGTGTATTCACATAGTTAAGCAGCTTTTATTAACAGCATATGTATACCAAGATCAACCCTTAAATTTTGCAATTTAATCTTGGTCTATATTGTTCCCTTCACAAAATTTAATATGATTTTTTAGCAAGAACTATTCAATCAATATGCAATTACTTGATAACAATTAATTGGAACTGCTTTGTGGAATACAGAAAGATCAAGGTTAATGACAGTGCGGATGAGATCAAAGAGCTTTGCAAATGAAATTCATTTCAATTCAAATTATGATAAAATGCATCTTTTTTGGAAATTCCCGTTTTGTCACACAAAAATGCAAAGAACCCTTTCATGTAGAAACATATTTATAACATATATATTAAACATCCACAGGATAACACTTTTGAAACAGTGAAGGATATGGACAAATTGCTCATAAAGAGAATTTTATTCACCGATTATTTTTTACATTTTATTTAAACAATGCTTCAGGAAGCCAACCTTAGAGCAGTTGAAACCAGTGTAGATCTAGATCTCCCTGCACTTTAACAGTCTGATCAGGAGTGTCTTATATGATTATGTGACAAGAAATATTCAGAAGACTCTTGACATAGAGTGTACATCAACCCTTTCTCAAATGCAGACAGCCAAACAAATTTTGGCACATCTAATGCAGAAGACTTTTGAAATCATTTGGCAAAAGGAGAAACTGCTTATTTTGAATAATGTTCAATAATAATACTTTCATTTATAGAAACTTACCATACTGCTGCAGATTTGCTGTATGTTTGAAAGGGTTATGATCACATAGTAAGTATTTATATGCTACACTTGTAAAAAATACTCTATGGTTGATATTTGTAGAGCATGGCTCAAGTATAGATTCTTTGCCTGAAGCAATTGGCATTTGACCCTGTCTAAAAGAACACTTGGACATTTTAAAGGAATAGAAAAGTTTGCATTTTCCCAACTCTGAATCAACTTAACCCTTTCCCTCATATAGACGCTTTCTGGCGCCTCTGCAGCAGACAGCTTTTTGAAAACATAGTGACAAAAGAAGAAATTGCACAAAACGTGCAATTTCTCCTTTTGCCACAATGTTTTCCACTTTTAGTCATAGGTTATCCATTCAATTTTGGAGATTTTCTATGTTTTGACAAAATACGTTCAAAGTCGTCTGCTGCAGAATTGTCGTATGAGGGAAAGGGTTAATGCTTGCATCTTACAAGAGGTTTCATTGTTTCGTTAGACTGCTTCCAAAGAAGTCAATTCTCAACACTTTCCCACTTGCAGGCACAATTTGACGGATTTACAACACATTTTAATAGCCATTCTCTGTAAGCATTTGCACTCCCATATAGGGAGTGTGGCACGCATGGTCACGGATTTTGTTCAAACTTCACACATTTTCTCAACTTGATGAAAGAAATGGAAAATGGCAAAAAAAACTTTGCTATAGACTTTGGTTGCCATAGCAACCGGCTCTCGTTTTTTATAGGACTGATTTCAATGGGAAATCCACTAAATTTTCCAATCAGGTTTTAGCATAAATGAAGATATATATGCAAAAGTTCATATTTTCTACCAAAAGTCATCATTTGATGAAGGAAATTAAGTAGAAAACAATTGATTATTAAATTGTTAAATGTGGTCCCAAACCCTTCTTTGAAATGGTGTTTTTTACGGGGAAAAAGAACACTTTTTTGCCATTTTTTGAATGGTTATAAAAATTTAATGCGTTCATATGAATACAAATGAACAATGGATGCATGAAGGTCAACATCTCTTCTCACAAGAAATGAAAAAAAGCTATGGGGGAACAGTGCCTCTATTTTTTGTAACAGTGACCTTGACCCCAAAAACACAATCTGATTGAAGATATTCATAATACGTTTGAAATACATCATGTTTTTATTACTTGGGGAAAATTTGAATTCAATGTAACAAAAAGTGAAGAAACTATGTTGAATTCTCATAAATAACCAAAATACATCAAAATTGATGTGTGTTACCCTACAAAACAGGCCCGCTCAGCCTCTTTATCATTCAATGTGAAGAAGGTTATTAGATGCACAAGTTTTCCTAATTTTAAAGTAATAGGTTTGATAGATTCCATGTAAGTGACCTAAATGCAAAATTTAACCAACTATGTCCAATTCTCAAAATCAACTAAAATACATCAAAATTGATATTTTTTACCCAAAAAAACCAGGCCTCAGCATCAAGGTTTGATAGTTTCCATGTAAGTGACTTAAAGGCAAAAATTAACCAACACCGCCAATTCTCAAAATCAACCAAAATTCATCAAAATTTATGTTTTTTACATAAAAAAACAGACAACACTCAGCATCTTTAGCATACAATGTGAAGAAAGGTATTAGAGAACAAGTTTCAAAGAATTAGGTTTGATAGTTTCCATGTAAGTGACCTAAACGTATAACTTAACCAACTATGTCCAATTCTCAAAATCGACAAAAATACATCAAAAATGTTGTTTTTTACCCCAAAAAAGGCTACACTTAGCATCTTCAGCATACAATGTGAAGAAGAGTATTAGATGAACAAGTTTTCCAAGTTTCAAGTGTTAGGTTTGATAGTTTTCACGTAAGTGACCTAAACGCAAAACTTAACCAACGCCGCCGACGACGACGATCAAGTGACGACAATAGCTCATCTTTTTCCCCAAAAAAAATCAGACGAGCTAAATATCAAAATAGAAGGATTAGTTAGTGATAACAAAAATATCAGACGAGCTAAAAATCAAAATAGAAGGATTAGTTAGTGATATAAAACATGGAAAATTGTAATCTTCAAACAAAGTTATCATTAGTTGTTATGATTCAAATAAAGAAGTATATTATTTTACATGTCAAGTTGGGTGACGCATTTTATACGTGAAAGTAATGTTCATCATTATTTGTATTAATGTATAATATATTTTTAAGAAAAAACACGAATACACTTTCAAAAAGTGTCTATTATAAACCCCGATAGACAACTTATTTATGAAATACTATTGGAAAAAAAGCATCCGTTTTTAGCCAATAAAAACAGGTACAGGTATGCAAAAAAATTGAAGGGTTTAACCCTTTCCCTCATACGACAATTATGCAGCAGACGACTTTGAACATTTTTTGACAAATGGTATTAGGAAAGTCCTTGGTTATACATCTGATAATTATCTGTTCATGTAGGTTCGAATGTTCAGCGTCAGTGATTATGAACCTAGAGTCACAGGTTCGATCCAAAAGTACCCCGCACCAATTATGGTGGAGTACCCTTGGGCAAGGTACATTTCCTTACATAGTACTGGTTTGTTTGCCCAGGAATCACAAACAAGTGAATTGATGCTGTGATATTACTGAAATAATGTTAAAACGGCTCAAATCCCCAATAAAACAAAAATCTAAAATTCCAAGGGAGGTAATTCATGTTTTTTTTATTTTTCTAAATAACTAAGGGAGGTAATTTGTATTTTTTGGTGATGAGGTATTTTAAAATCTTATTTATGCAAAAACGATCATATGTTCCCCGTAGCTTTTTTCTTGTGTTTGATTAAGCAAATGTTCATCTATCTATTTATGTAATTCACTTAATTGGAGATGGCTGCATTTTTTTTTAAATAAGTGGTAAATATTGCGTTTTTCATCAAAAACTCAATTTTGCACACTGTTTCCATGGCAACAGGGCAATATTTGGAATTTCTAACACTATTTTTCTGAATAGTTCACTGATGGCAACATGTGGAATAAGTTTAAGCAATATCCGTGACTATGCGTGCCGAAAAAGTTTAAATGCTTACAGAGAATAGCTATTTAAAACATTTGAAAACTCTATTCATTAATTACCTATATACTTTCTTTAACCCTTTCCCTCATACGGCAATTCTGCAGCAGACGACTTTGAACGTATTTTGTCAAAAACTAGAAAATCTCCATAATTGAATGGATAACCTATGACAAAAAGTGGAAAACATTGTGGCAAAAGGAGAAATTGCACGTTTTGTGCAATTTCTTCTTTTGTCACTGTGTATTCAAAAATCTGTCTGCTGCAGAGGCATCAGAAAGCGTCTATATGAGGGAAAGGGTTAATAGAGGCAATTTCATTATGTTATAAACATGTTTTGAAAGTTATCTGTTGCAGATTTGTTGTACTGTCAAAGAGTTTACTCCTTTCCCACATACATCAAATCTGAAACAGACAACTTTAACCCTTTCCCTCATATAGACGCTTTCTGACGCCTCTGCAGCAGATTGCTTTTTGAAAACATAGTGACAAAAGAAGAAATTGCTCAAGACGAGCAATTTCTCCTTTTGACACAATGTTTTTCCACTTTTAGTCATATGTTATCCATTAAATTTTAGTGATTTTCTATTTTTTGACAAAATATGTTCAAAGTCGTCTGCTGCAGATTTGTTGTATGAGGGAAAGTGTTAAAAACATCTTAGCAAACACTTCTAGAGATGAACTAATTTTGGCAAAGGAAGAAATTGCTCACCAATAGCAATTTCTCCTTTTGCCACAATGATTTAACCCTTTCCCTCATATAGACGCTTTCTGACGCCTCTGCAGCAGACACCTTTTTGAAAACATGGCGACCAAAGAAGAAATTTCTCAAAACTAGCAATTTCTACTTTTGTCACCATGTTTCAACTCTATTCAATTATTGTACATGTACTTTCATTTAAAGGGAATTCTTATTTTTTTGGGTTTATTTTCATAGTCTGCTGCCGATTGGTTGTATGTGGGAAAGGGTTAAAAACTCATCTGCTATAGATGCGTCATAATGTGTCTATAAGTGGGAATACATAAATGTATTGATCAGTGTTCATAGCCAGTTATCTCACCTTGACCTTGTTCCTGTAAAGTTATAAAACGCCAACAGTTGACTGCCCTGAGAATTTGACAAACTGTGAGTATGTAATATGCCCAGTAAGTCAACATTATGACAATTTTTGTTCCGATTGTTCCACATAGAGCTGTGTAAAACACCATCAAGAAGAAGTAAACAGCAACAATGGTTCTATAAATAGCATAAGGCACGGGATTGTTGCTCCACTGGAAAGGAAATAAAACATCCTGTTAGGAGTAAAGGTCATAAACAATTAAATCCCTTAACCCTTTTGACACATTGTTTTGTAACTGTGTTTAATAATTATATATCAGTCAATTAAATCTACAAACAGTCCATTAAAAGCAATAATAAATAATATTATTATTACAATTATAAATGTGACTTATATAACAATTAGTCAATTAAAAACAATGTAATAAATAATATTATTGTAATAAAACAAAATATAAATACTAAATCAGATTCAAAATGTTGATGAATTGCCTAAGTCCAATTGCATAACGTTCAAATATCATACAAATAAAAGGTTGATATTATTAAACTAGGAGAGCTGAAAATTTAAAATCCAATATTGCCCCTGGCTAGTTCACACTAGTTTACCTAGTCTTACCTTGCCTATTTTTTTTCACCCCCAAAATCTTACCTAAAAACTAAAAGTTGGCAAAGTTAGACGACACCATTATATATGTACTAACAAGGTGTAATTGCTTATAATATTTTCAACTCTATTTGATAATTACACTTTCACTTATTGAGATTTTTCATATTTTTTCCTAGATTATTTCAGTCGTTTTGCTGCAGATTTGTTGTAAATGGGAAGGGGTAACCCGGTTAATTGGAAGATACTTAGCAATAAAAATATTTAATTCAAGGACAACAAGAGTCTAAATTACGTTCTTTTTATAGTTACTAAGGGTATTTACATAAGCATTCTGATTCGTCATATAATGATTGTATTCACCTAGCAACGACAATGCTAAGCTCTATGCTGCATTTTCATTGGTTGTTTGGATTTTATTCCTTTCCTTCTTTGTGATATTGTTCACAGTTTGAATAATTATACATGTACTAACATTAGTGCGAGCAGAGAACTTTAGGAAAAGGGTGTAATTGCTTATAATATTTTCTACTCTATTTGATAATAACACTTTCATTTATTGAGATTTTTCATATTTTTGCCTAGATTATTTCAGTCTTTTGTTGCAGATTTGTTGTATTAAGTGGGAAGGGGTTATTTAACTATTATAGTACTAGCTGCTAGCACAAACTTAGCTATTTCACCTTTTTATCACAATTGCTGAAAAGTATGACATTGTGCACTTAACTAAATTAAACATCAAATCTACCACTTGGTTCGATATTTTCAAATCAGAAGTCTCTAAGAATACCTTATATAGGGTACATTTTTTTCTTATATATATATATATATATATGAATAAATGATTTTTGAGAAATTAACCCTTTCCCTCATATGACAATTCTGCAGCTGACGACTTTGAACATATTTTGTCAAAACATAGAAAATCTCCATAATTGAATGGATAACCTATGACAAAAAGTGGAAAACATTGTGGCAAAAGGAGAAATTGCACGTTTTGTGCAATTTCTTCTTTTGTCACTATGTTTTCAAAAAGCTGTCTGCTGCAGAGGCGTCTGAAAGCATCTATATGGGGGAAAGGGTTAATTAAGAAACAAGTGAAAATCTTCTCAACAAATACCTGAGACATCACAAAGTCTTCTACATTATGATACATCAAACTGTGTCTTGGTCCATCAACAGTCCCAGATTTCTCTGACTGTTTCCCTCGTCTGTCTCGAAAAGAGTAAAAGGCGTATCTGGTGTATGCTGCCACAGCTCTCTGAGCTATAACCATTCCTTCCTGAGTGGCCCTAACAAGGCGCAATGAGATTTTTATCATGATACCTGGCCCCCTTTAGACCTCACCTGAAAACATAAATCATCTTTACCATTTCTTTTATGTTAGTTTAACCCTTTCCCAATTTCAGACCCATTTACAGAAAACTTTTGAAAACATTTTGATATTTCATGATTTGAAGAAAATTCTAATGATGATCAATTTCTCCTTTCCCCTAATCTGATATCAAACAATTGATACACATGTGTACTCACCCTAAGATTCAGATACATGCACAGAAAATGATTGTGACAGGAAATACTTCAACTAACTGATCCACATTTTAACAGTTAGGGGTCAACACTTTAGGACAGCAAAAAAGACAATCACTCAGCCATTTTCTCTTTCATTTGCCAAATTGGATTTCTCCTTTTGACACAATGATTTAAACTCTTTTCAATAATTAAACTTTATTCATATTTTTGCTAAATATTTTCATTTGTTTACTGCAGATTTTGTGTATATTGGAAAGGGTTTAAAGATAGTCCCTTAATATGAGCATTTAAGGAAATCAAGGAAGTTTACATTTGTCTAGAATGTTTTAAAAAAAACACGAATAGACATCATGCATAGAAAGATAGGATACAATGTTTCAGTTGTATCAAAATTCACTGGTCTGAAAATCCTAAATGTTTGGTTTTAAATTACACTGGCTAAAGGAAACTTTTCACTGGCCTGAACCAAAAGTTAATGGACAGGGACTACTGCATATTTTGCAGTCTGTTTTCTCCTAGACTGGACTCCGCACACTTAATTTGTATTCAAGGGTAAGCCTGTAAAGAATGATTTTAAAGCATCTGCCTTGCATCAGCTTATGTTTCTTACTAAAATGGCTAAGCTAAAATCTGCCATGTAAATATGTAAAATTGTCAATGTGAGATTTTTCTGAAAGATTTATAAATTAAAGGTATATTGCCAGTGCAAGTGCTACTACTTTGATAACGGGTCAACTTGGCCTGTAACCCACTCGCCCCAAGAGTCAACTCGGCCGGGTCAACTCGGTCAGGTGTGCATTTTTTATAGTGCAGTGCAGATAACTTTATCAAAAATTATCAAAGAAATTCTGTATCATATTGCACATTTTTAAAGGATCATAATTTTACCATTTAATTGTCATGAAAATTGAGTGAAAAGGGAAAATGAAAAAGAATAGGAATATATATACATACTTATAATTGTTTAACTTAGATATGAATGGTAGAATAAATAAATCACACATTTGTATATATATATATCACATAACAATTGAATTAAAATCACACACTATTATTTGATGTTATAAATTTTTTCACTTAAATTTCAAACACAAAAGAAAGAAATAACATGAACAGTGAACTCGACAGTTCCGGGTCATTAACTAAATTAACGCATCTTTTCTCTTTGAAAGGAAAGTTGAGAGAAACAAAACTACATAAAATACTTCCTCCCCACAATGATATAATTCAACAATTATATAAATTTGTTAAAATGTTTCTTTAGTGTCTGTAATTGCAAGCTGTAAATTTGACAGTTTCGGGTCGAACTTGCCATTTCCGGGTCACGTGACAAATGTTTATTTCTGTAAGTCATGTTTGACAAAAAATATAAATTTTAATAACAAATTTAATTTATTACCATAAGCTTTAAATTATACAGAAAAGGTTACCAAAATAATTTTACTAATAAAATGATAATTTTTAGAAATTCCTTTTGGCTGACCCGAAAGTGTTGTATATTTGTGAACTAGGTCAAATTTATCCGCTAGTTCGGCATAAACAACTTCGACAAGTCAATACAAAATATATATATTGTTCAGTAGTAAATAACTTACACATGTATGTGCAATACATACCTGTATTACTAAAAATTATGGCTACAATCAGCAATTTACGCTGTGAAAGGTAAATAAAAATATTGAGATTTTGCTTTCGCGGGAATCGATGCAGTTGAGCGTTCCGAGATTATTACATCCCTTCTAAGTTCTTGAAATGACAACGTCCTAAATCTAAATGAAACTAGCTAAGCCAGGGCCTTTTTTCCAGAAATTGGGAAGAAGCCTTAGCCTTTCATTTTGAGAAATTTAAGCGCGATTTTCGCCCAAATTGGGAAAAGGTGGAGCGACATTTAAACATTAAACAAAATCATGGACATATCATTAATATTTATTCACTTCAGACTAGAGACAGCAGACTGCGAAAATATTTTGCAAACATGTTTGGAAATTCGCCTCGAAAGAGGAATTTAAATTATCCCATTTAATATAGCTGGAATAATTATGTCAGAAAATTGGGAAATTATTTCTTTATTTTGGGAAATTCGCCGACAAAATTGGGAAAAAAAGAGGGTATTTTCAATTCAGAGGAAGACACCTTTTAAACCTGTGTCACTTATATAAGGTAAAAAGGCCCTGCAAGCTAATGGGAAATATGACTAGATAATCAAATTGTAAAAGTACTGTATCATTCTCGAATACTAAACATTGTTTTCCAAATGTGACCCGGAATTGTCGAGTTCACTATATATACGATTTTTAACCATTTTATGATGAAAAATGAAAATATGAAGGCTGAATTGAATCGGGGTCAAAAAGGCCCACTTTGAGAAACCAGTATTCCGAATTTCATATAATTTTTTTAATTTAAGTGTGTTTTTTTTTAACTTTTATAACTTTATTATGAGATAATCGACTTTGACCCTTTCCCTCATATAGACACTTTCCTCTGCAGCAGACAGCTTTTTGAAAACATAGTGACAAAAGAAGAAATTGCTCAAAACAAGCAATTTCTCCTTTTGTCACAATATTTTCCACTTTTAGTCATAGGTTATCCATTCAATTATAGAGAATTGTCTTATGAGGGAAAGGGTTAAATGGTAGTTATATATATATTATAGAGATAGTCACAAAATAAATGTGTGTATTTGATTATATTATAATCGTTTTTTCGACATTCATCAAGAGATTTTATCTGTTCTCTTAAGTATTTTAGTAGAATTTCGAATGTAATGAAAATGTGAAAGGACTTAGTTAGATAAAAAATTAAAGATTATTTTTCAGGCAAGGAAATAAGTTATTACTTATTTTTATTATAATTATAGGATAATTATATAATCTAAGTTACAATATGATGGAAATTTAACTTTATACCAACAACAAACAATGACGAGTGACCAATAATGACGGGTACCGATAATGACAGATGATAAATCGAGAAACCGAAAGTCTAAATTATTTGGACTAGTAGGTGTCGAGGTGACCGGCATTCACAAAAAAAACTATATTTACCAAACTACAGTTAAAACGGCATATTTCTGCTAAATACGAGACAAACACATAGAACAAATTTAAGAATTTATCACACACCTGATTATCACCTTATCCAATAAATTCAATAACAACCTTCAATCTGTCGTAAAATTTCCTCCCATCAAATTCGTAGCCGGAAGTTAATCAATCATGTGATCAGTCCAAAATGGCCGCCGTAAACAAAATCGAAACATCAGCATTTGTTGTGTTTTGTATTTTGATCTCGCTTCAAGTAATCTCAACCACATCCCTGGAAGATCTGAAAGCTTCAATATGTGGACCTTCAAAGGGACTCTACGATATATCTCGGCTAACAAGTCCGAAGTAAGACAGATATGACATCCTTATTCGTGGATTTAGAACAAAATTATTCTTTGGTCGCTATGCTATCAGTTTAACCCTTTCCCTCATACAGCAATTCTGCAGCAGACGACTTTGGACGTATTTTGTCAAAAAATAGAAAATCTCCATAATTGAATAGATAACCTATGACAAAAAGTGGAAAACATTGTGTCAAAAGGAAAAATTGCACGTTTTATTCAATTTCTTCTTTTGTCACTATGTTTTCAAAAATCCGTCTGCTGCAGATGCGTCATAAAGCGTCTATATGAGGGAAAGGGTTAAAAATCGTAAATGTTAGGCCACGATAAGAAAACATGTTAATAACATTTCGATTTGTAATTTTGACATAGAATACTGCATTTACCTGCAAAGTGAAAAAAAGCTCTTTAGCTCTATTAGACGGCGTTTCTCTTTACCCTATCAGTTTATTATAAGGGTCGAAATTTACGTCTGATGTTCAAAGTGTCTACTGATCTACTGATTGGGGTTTTATAAAGCCGCTACACATTGCATTGTAGGATGCAAACGGTCAAAATATAAAATCGCATTCCTAGTACAAAAACCTGGATTACTACTCACATGTTTCCTGGCTAGGATACTCCTGGCACACAACAGTCTTTCCAAGCATCTGGCTTCTCAACATTGACTTTTTATCCATTGGTGGAAAACAAATAATGTGTGTCCCATTGACTTTTGTCAAACATCTGAAAGAATGATGGCTGAGTTGCATTGGAACTCACAATCCCTGGAATGACTTCCCGCGTCACTGCCTACTGAGCTAATGGGGCTCAGCCAGATCTGTGAAAAGTAGAAACCTTTGCAATTAACTTAAAAGATTATATATACTGACAGCAGTTACTCTTAATGCCTTATGGTCTAGTCTAATCTAATAAATAATGTATACATACATTTGATTGCTTGTTAAACTTTCTGTTTTTCTAATGCTAGTGATCAGAAAATTACACAATGATGAACATTTTTTATAAGGGACATCTATGAGGCCATAATAATGCGGGACAACTGTATCGTCTCGTTATCATTGAGAATATTATCAAGCCAATGATGACAGTTTGCTTTATTATCTTTAACCCTTTCCCCCATACAACATATCTAGAGCAGACGACTTTGAAAACATACCCGAAAAAATTGGAAACTCCTTTTAAATGAAAGCACAATAATTGAACAGAGTTGAAAACATGGTGACAAAAGGAGAAATTGCTCAGTTTGTCCGATTTCTTCTTTTGTCGACATGTTTACAAAAAGTTGTCTGCTGCAGCGGATTCAGAAAGCGTCTATATGAGGGAAAGGGTTAATTAAGAATGTATCAATAACTATATTATTTCTATTTAGGGTGTGGTCTCTGAACTATACTGAAAATTCTACTGCATGTGTTGGCAATAACAGCCAGAAGATAGGATGTGACTTCTTGTTTTCATTTTGTCATGGATACAATTGTTCAACAACAGATGAAAGTCTCATGAACACTTCTGCATGTTTATTGGTGGAATCAAAAAACAAGTCACAGTCCAAAATGTATAAGCTAGGATCATATGACCCAAATGTGAATCCTTTTGAGGATGGTAAGTAAATGTCCATATTTCAACAAAATATCAGTCTTCTTACCAGTAACCCTTTCCCACCTTTAGACGCAAATAGACGCATCTGCAACTACAGACTTTTAATTAAGACCAGTGTGGTATATATCCTTTTGCCATTGTTTTTAACTCTTTTCAATAAATTGATTCTTATTCATTAAGATTTTGCATATTTTTATCCACATTTAAATAAAGTCATCTGAGTTGCAGATTTTCTTTATGTGGGAAAGCGTAACCTTATTCATTGTATTATATTTGTCTGACAAACCATTCACACTTTGCCACATTTAGCAATTCTCCAGTAGATGAACACATTAACTTTTACATCTAATTTCTGATTATGCTATGACACACTGCAAGGTCATGAATGCTGATTATATTGAAAAATGTGACTCAAGCTTGATGATTTGACATAATTATCATCATTTAACATCATTATAATAAATTTCTCCAAAATATCCAAGTACAATTTGGTCATTCTTTTGATATTTTTCTCTTAAATAACTAAATGATCCCTTGTACAACAAATCTGCAGTAAATGACTTTGAAAATATTAAATCAAAAACATGGAAACTCCATAGATGAAAGAATGATTATTTAATGTGGTTGAATGAAAGCATTGTGGCAAAAAAAGAGATTGTTCATTATGAGCAATTTTTGCTTTTACCACAATTTTTTCAAAAGTTATCTTCTACAGAGGCATCAGAAAGGGTCCATATGTTGTAAAACTTAAAAAATACGCTATCAAATAAATTGAGAAAATATGGAATATTTTAATGAAAATAAACCCTGAATAGCCATTTGGTAATTTTTCTGTTCTAGTGCTGCAATTCAATTAGCATAGTATCAAGCTAAAACTGTTTTGTGTGGGTGTTTGTTTGTCAAATTCGTTTCCGGGAACTAATATTTTAATTACAACATGAAAGAGCTTTTAACTATTTAACTCCATAGAAACTGACTTTGGGATTTTTCTACACAAATGGCGTGAGTACTGGTTAAGTCTCCAGGAATCAGACATTGAGTGTGATTAATTTAAGCTGAAGGCTTATTTCGCAATCAATGTAAAATAAATAAGTTTAAACTATGGAAACAAAAGCAAAAACTATAATTATAAACATGGACAACACCTATCATATTTCCATGAGCGATATTTTTTGAGCTAGGATGATGCTACTTCATACATGTGGTGACTATGAGACGATGATGATTCTTGATGATTTTGGGGTCAATTTGTCAAAGGTCAAGGTCACAATTCACTTAAGTTGTTTCAAGTGCTATATAGCATCCTCCCTGGGATAGTTTAAGTTTTATATATATAGCAGTTGCACAAATCTTTATTCAGCTATATTTGCTTGTATTGAATTTCAGCTTCAAAGGGTACAACTTCAAAGTTTGTAGTTCATTTTATCAACGGAAGCCCTTACAATACAACAGAAGAGAAATCTTGCAAGCTGATAATGGACATGACCTTCACCTGCAATCAGAATGCATTATGGGTGCAACAGAAACAAGGTGCCACAGTAAACAAAACACTGCTAAAGAATATAAAGTATGATCCACTTTTATGCAAAGTAAGCATTTTGTTTTTCAGACTCTTTCATGGCTTCTTTAAATTTTGTTGTAAGTCTTTCTGGTGTTCAAAAGAAAATGCTTCTGACTAACCAAGAGTAAATTAAAGAAGAAAATAAACTTAATACAGTTGATTTTAACATATCTACAGCAAACAACTGTTTGTATTGCCTTTGCTCCATTTGTAGGGATTAACAGGGACCACTTTTCTGTTGTCTGTATGTCTGTCATACTTTCACTTACTGACATATTGGCAGGTGATTATTACAGTAACATGTGATCCTTCAACATCTCTAGTTTAAAACATTGTTAAGAATTAAAGAGAAATTGCTGAAAATAAAGCAATGTTGTCCTTTTGAGCCAATGGTTTTAATTTTTAGATTACCTGAGCAGAGTGCTCAATGTGATCCATTTGGGATCACTCACTGTTGGTGCATTTTAACCCTTTCCCTCATACCACAATTCTGCAGCAGACGACTTTGAACGTATTTTGTCAAAACATAGAAAATCTCCATAATTGAATGGATAACCTATGACAAAAAGTGGAAAACATTGTGGCAAAAGGAGAAATTGCATGTTTTGTGCAATTTCTTCTGTTGTCACTATGTTTTCAAAAAGCCGTCTGCTGCAGAAAGCGTCTATATGAGGGAAAGGGTTAACAGTCTGTAGACATGAGCAGCCTTAATCATTCAATTAAACTGAGGTATTGTTATGACTTGGACAAATGGGAATTGACAAAAATCATATGTTACTAGCACCATTTATTAGAAATCGTAAAAATGTATATAATATATAGCTATGGGTAGGTTACCATTAGTCTAGCAAGAATTCTTAGAAGAGCACTGGTTTGAAACATCAAGGAAACATTGTGGTTAGGTGTACTGGTCAGGTCTACCCCGCATCTCTAAGTACATGTACTATATTTAGAGTGTCCCAAATACTTTTTTTTTTGTAAAGTTTAGGGGGGCTTAAAATTATGCGTAATTTACTTCTGTGCCATCTAAAGTCTTCATATGTATTCTGAAGCTAGGAACAGAAAACATAGTTTTTCATAAATTGAAAGACCAAATACTCGCATTGTGTATTCAAGAAAACATTTACCAATGGACGGTCAAACAGGTTAACCTTTTCCCTCATACAGACGCTTTTTGATGCCTCTGCAGCAGACTGCTTTTTGAAAACATAGTGACAAAAGAAGAAATTGCTCAAAACGAGCAATTTCTCCTTCAGCCACAATGTTTTCAGCTGTTTGTCATAGGTTATCCATTCAATTATAGAGATTTTCTATTTTTTAGCTCTACTGGCCGCTTATGTCGTGGCGATTCGTCCGTTGTGCGTCCGTCCGTAAACAATTTCTTGTTAACACGATACAGTCTTTTGATTGTATCTCAAACAAACTTATACAGTAGTTAGATATCCATGAGAGCTCGGTTCCTTTCGAAAACCAGCCAGATCCGCCCATGCATGACTGGATTATGGCCCTTGAAATGGTCAAAATTGCTATAAAAGAGCTTGTTAACAAGATACAGTCTTCACTTTTGATTGTATCTCAACCAAACTTATACAGTAGTTAGATATCCATGAGAGCTCGGTTCCTTTCGAAAACCAGCCACAGATCCGCCCATGCATGACTGGATTATGGCCCTTGAAATGGTCAAAATTGCTATAAAAGAGCTTGTTAACATGATGCAGTCTTCACTTTTGATTGTATCTCAACCAAACTTATACAGTAGTTAGATATCCATGAGAGCTCAGTTCCTTTCGAAAACCAGCCAGATCTGCCCATGCATGACTGGAATATAGCCCTTGAAATGGTCAAAATTGCTATAAAAGAGCTTGTTAACACGATACAGTCTTCACTTTTGATTGTATCTCAACCAAACTTATACAGTAGTTAGATATCCATGAGAGCTCGGTTCCTTTCGAAAACCAGCCACAGATCCTCCCATGCATGACTGGATTATGGCCCTTGAAATGGTCAAAATTGCTATAAAAGAGCTTGTTAATACGATGCAGTCTTCACTTTTGATTGTATCTCAACCAAACTTATACAGTAGTTAGATATCCATGAGAGCTCGGTTTTTTTTCGAAAACCAGCCAGATCTGCCCATGCATGACTGGATTATAGCCCTTGAAATGGTCAAAATTGCTGTAATAGAGCTTGTTAACACGATACAGTCTTTATTTTTTATTGTATCTCAATCAAACTTATACAGTAGTTAGATATCCATGAAAGTTTGGTACATTTCTAAAAAGCGGCCAGATCTACCCATGCATGGCTGGATTATGGCCCTTGAAATTGTCAAAATTGCTATAATACAGCTTGTGAACACAATAGAGCTTCCATTTACTATCTGATCTTCACCAAACTTAGATGGTATTTGAATATTGATGACATATTGGTTCCTTTTGAAACAATCCAGATCAACGCCAGTAGAGCATAGGCCCCCATAGGCCTCTTGTTTACAAAATATGTTCAAAGTCGTCTGCTGCAGAATTGTCGTATGAGGGAAAGGGTTAAGTATAAACTGTCAGCAATTTTTCTCACCTTCAATTCAACAGGCGGGGATTTTATCCTGTTAAGGTGCATATTTTCCAGACTGAAAATCGAGGGCTTGGCGTGAAACGGTTGTAACTAAAAACCTATTTTGAAAACCTTGGTTTAGGGGGCAATTTTGACCCTTTTGTAAACAATGCAAATTTTGGTGCCATTGCTCAGAACGAGCAATGGCACCTAAATTTCCATTGTTTACCAAGAAAAATGATTTAACGCTCATAAAGACTTAATGGCGAGGTAATTCACCTTGGTAAAAAAATACCAATTTTAGTTACAACCGTTTCACGCCAAGCACTCGAAATTGTGTCTTCAGAAGGGGAAAATAGTAATGATGCTATAGGTTACAATTTCACTACATAACACGTTAGTGTTTCATAATTTACCAAACAAAATTTAACAGGAAATTGGGGGACATGTTTGTCATGGACATAGTCATAGATACAATTGTTGACAAGTACTGTTTTGTGTATTTCAATCATTCGAATTAATGCACATTTATAAATATTTATAAAAAGCAAACAACAATATTGAAGAAAAATACACTCAAATGTACATGCACCAGGACTTCCTGTCAGAGTTATATTAATAACAAGTGGCTTTGTTTTTAATATTGTAAATCTCAATCAAGGTAATGTAGGTCAAAATTGTATGAAAATTGTCTGTATATATATTAAGTCTATGGTCTCCATGCTATCTGCAGAACTAGCAGAAATAAAATATGCACAGAAACTAAGAGTTAAACCCTTTCCCTTACAACAATTCTGCAGCAGATGACTTTGAACATATTTTGTCAAAAAATAGAAAATCTCTATAATTGAATGGATAACCTATGACTAAAATGGGGAAAACATTGTGGCAAAAAGAGAAATTGCTGTTTTGAGCAATAACTTTGTTTGTCACAATGTTTTCAAAAAGCTGTATGCTGCAGAGGTGTCAGAAAGCGTCTATATGAGGGAAAGAGTTAATATTAAAGTGACAAAAATACTGTTTAAAGTTGTTATACTCAAAACAATCAGTCTATAAATTACAAAAATCTGACCTTTGGGAATTTACCAACACTGAAGACTCAGATCAGCCTGCAAATCATCACGTTTTGTTTGGAAAGTATCCATCTGTTTGTTAGGTGATATTAAATCAGAATTTGAGGTTGACTTTGAATTGAGCCACTTCACACAAAGATTGACCTTTTGTGATCTTGAAATAAGCGGTAATTAGTTAATTACAATAACAACTGTTCTCTTTAGGCTTCCAGGAGGCTTGTACTATCGCATGGCAAATAGAGAAGATCCAGATCAGACTGGTCAAAAATCCCTGGTGGTTTATTTTACATTGTATGGTTCAAATATACATTGATTCACACAAACTTAATAGCCTAAACCATTTCCTACAGCAGAGATGTTGATGCATTTACAGCAAGGGACTTTTTAATTCATTATGTGAAAAGGAGTCTTCAACCTGATTCAATTACTAAACTCAATATGGAAAAGTGCAAGATAAGTAGATAGGATATTTGGTTGAAATGTGAAGAATTAAATATTGTTATTTTCAGTACTATCTAGACTTTGAATATGATGGAGCATGTCCATATATTACACCATTTGATACACCAGAGCCAGGTTTGGGTGCAGGAATAGTTTTGATCATAATGTAAGTAAAGCATAACTCAGGATACACATCCTCGGTACCCCGGCTATTCATACAATATATAATACCCTGGGCAAATTGGCTAGCGAATTTTCGTAAAGCATGCACCACGATTTCCTCCGTAACAACACTGTAATTTTAGTATCGCAAACGGTTTGTGTCATGCGGCCATTCAGAAGGCTGCATTTCATCTGATGAATTATTCATGAGTACGAGATTTGTACAGCCAATTTGCCCAGGGTATCATATATTTTATGAATAGCCTGGGTACCGAGGATGAGGATACATTGAACTCCTGAGCTCATATTGAGCAAGTTTTTTTCCACATTTTGACCTGAACATTTCATATCTTTGCCGAAATGTTTTCCAATTTGTTTATGTCCATATTTTTTAGCTCACCTGAGCACAAAGTTATTGTGACCGCCTTTTGTCCAGCGTGCGTCAACATCTTCTCCTCTGAAACCATTGGGTCAATTGGGATGAAACTTCACCGGAAGCATCCTCTCAATTACCTCACCTTGGATGACCATCTATCAGATTCCTTCAAGCCTAAAAACATAGCCGTTTTCCTCCGAAAGTGTCTGGCTGATTTTCAAATAATATATTAGAAATGTTTTTAGGGTGACGTTCTATCAGATTCCTTCAAACCATGTTGATTGTCGAAAAACATGACCGACAGAGAGTGGGCTAATTTGCATTATATGGCTATAGTGAAAACTTAAAAAATCTTCTCATACAAAAGTATCTGGCCGATTTTCAAATAATTTTTTAGAAATGTTCCTAGGGTGACCCTCTATCAGATTCCTTCAAGCCATGTTGATTGCTCGAAAACTGGACGCCAGGGGGCTGGGCTATTTTGCCTTATATGGCTATAGTGAAAACTTAAAAAATCTTCTCCATCGAAAGTGTCTGGCCGATTTTCAAATAATTTTGTAGAAATGTACCTTGGGAACCGACCCGCTATCAGATTCTTTGCCTTTTATGGCTATAGTGAAAACTTAAAAAATCTTCTCCAACGAAAGTATCAGGTCGATTTCAAAATAATTTTGTAGAAATGTTCCTTGGGTGACTCTCTATCAGGTTCCACCAAGCCAGGGTGCGGGCTGTTTGGAGATTTAATTTTTGCCTCATGACAGTGGAGCGATACTGGCCCTCTTGTGGCCTCCTGGCCACAAAATGAGTTAATGTGGGTGACTGTGTGGTTGGCATGACAAATCAAATTGCATAAGTCAAGTGTTTTACAATCCTTTAAACAGTTTTTCAGATGGAGGATCACCAGTACTACAGGTATTATTAGCTCGACTTTTGAAAAGACGAGAGCTCTTGTCATGACCCTGGCGTCAGCGGCGGCTGCGTGGTCGTCCGGTTAAGGTTTTTTGTTCAGCTCAGCTTTTTTAGCTCACCAGAGCACAAAGTGCTCAAGGTGAGTTTTTAAAATCGCCTTTTGTCCGTCGTTCGTAGTCTGTCATCAACATTTGCTTGTTAACACTCTAGAGGCAACATTTTGCATCCAATCTTCATGAAAGTTTATCAGAACATATATCTCGATCAAATCTAGGCCAAGTTCGAAACTGGGTCATGTCGGGTCAAAAACTAGATCACTAGGCCAAATTTAATGAAAATCTTGTTAACACTCTGGAAGCCGCATTTTAAACTTGAGCATGTTGAAACTTTGTCAGAATGTTTGTCTTAGTGATATCTAGGCCAAGTTTGAATACAGGTCATGTCAGGTCAAAAACTAGGTCACTAGGCCAAATTGAAGGAAAATCTTGTTAACACTCTGGAAGCCACATTTTAAACTTGAGCATGTTGAAACTTTGTCAGAAAGTTTGTCTTGATGATATCTAGGCCAAGTTCGAATATGGGTCATGTCCGGTCAAAAACTAGGTAAGGAAAATCTTGTTAACACTCTGAAAGCCACATTTTTAGCTTGAGCATGTTGAAACTATGTTGGAAAATTTGTCCTAGTGATATCTAGACCAAGTTCGAAACTGGGTCATTTCGGGTCAAAAACTAGGTCACTAGGCCAAATTGAAGGAAAATCTTGTTAACACTCTTGAAGCCACATTGAAACTTTGTCCGAAAGTTTGTCTTGATGATATCTAGGACAAGTTCCATTATGGCTCATGTCCGGTCAAAAACTAGGTCACTAGGCACTGAAGCTACATTTTAAACTTGAGCATGTTGAAACTTTGTCAGAAAATTTGTCTTGATGATATCTAGGCCAAGTTCTAATATGGGTCATGTCCGGTCAAAAACTAGGTCACTAGGACAAATTTAAGGAAAATCTTGTTAACACTCTTGAAGCCGCATTTTAAACTTGAGCATGTTGAAACTTTATCAGAAAGTTTGTCCTGATGATTTCTAGGCCAAGTTCGAATATAGGTCATGTCCTGTAAAAAAAAGGTCACTAGGCCAAATTTAATGAAAATCTTGTGAACACTCTGGAAGCCACATTTTTGGCCTGAGCATGTTGAAACTTTGTCAGAATGTTTGTCTTAGTGATATCTAGGCCAAGTTCGAATCATGTCCGGTCAAAAACTAGCTCACTAGGTTAAATTTAAGGAAAATCTTGTTAACGCTCTTGAAGCTACATTTTAAACTTGAGCATGTTGAAACTTTGTCAGAAAATTTGTCTTGATGATATCTAGGCCAAGTTCTAATATGGGTCATGTCCGGTCAAAAACTAGGTCACTAGGACAAATTTAAGGAAAATCTTGTTAACACTCTTGAAGGTGCATTTTAAACTTGAGCATGTTGAAACTTAATCAGAAAGTTTTTCCTGATGATATCTAGGCCAAGTTCGAATATGGGTCATGTCAGGTCAAAAACTAGGTCACTAGGACAAATTTAAGGAAAATCTTGTTAACACTCTTGAAGCCGCATTTTAAACTTGAGCATGTTGAAACTTTATCAGAAAGTTTGTCCTGATGATTTCTAGGCCTAGTTCAAATATAGGTCATGTTCTGTCAAAAACAAGGTCACTAGGCCAAATTTAATGAAAATCTTGTGAACACTCTGGAAGCCACATTTTTGGCCTGAGCATGTTGAAACTTTGTCAGAATGTTTGTCTTAGTAATATCTAGGCCAAGTTCGAATATGGGTCAGGTCAGGTCAACAACTAGATCACTAGGCCAAATTGAAGAACAATCTAGTTAACACTACTAGATCGCATCTTTGACTTTTTGTGAGAAAGTTTGTCTTGATGATATTGCCATTGGCACTGAAAGAGTTCAGTCTTAAATAGCCCATTCTCGGGTGAGCGATTCCAGGGCCTCATGGCCCTCTTGTTTCTGTTTTCTATCAGTCGATCGTCTGTGCCGTACGCGGTGCTCTTGTTAACACTAGTACTGATGCATTAGTCATAATGCTAAACCTGAGCTTCAAAGATGGAAGCCGTTACTACCATTTTGGTATAACCTGACAAGGAATCAAAATCTAATCTCCTGCTCCCTAGGCAAATGCTCTAACCTCTACAACAATGAGATGGCTTAACCTTTTTCCACATACAACAAATTGTTAGCGGAAGACTGAAAACATCTAGACAAAAATATATAAAATCTCTATAAATTTAAGTATAAAAAATGGATAGAGTTGAAAACATAATTACATTAATTGTATATACTTGTAAAGTTGGAGACGATTTTCTTTGCCATAACTGTTTT
Organism: Serripes groenlandicus; assembly: GCA_031761405.1. Lineage (NCBI taxonomy): Eukaryota > Metazoa > Mollusca > Bivalvia > Cardiida > Cardiidae > Serripes > Serripes groenlandicus. Next base: position 94,418,388 of record JASEVX010000002.1, read on the forward strand.
CCAGAGACTTTAAATATGCTTGTATAACTACATGGTGAACAGTGAGGATCAAGATTTGCAGTATGATCTAGATCTTCACTGCTCCCAAGTCCAAAAACTTTGTATCCATACTGGATGCTTATATATATATACTAATATACTGGATGCTTATATATATATACTAATACTTGCTCATATTTCGGAATGTCACAATTGTAAAATTGTCTGTACCAGTTGAATAATGGATAAGCCTCACAATGACTAATACCTTTTGACATTTTAGTTGTTTTAAAGATAAGTTTCTCTGCTCTAATACTGTTGTACACACCCTTTGATAGGAAGGAGTAAACTGTTCCTCATAAAATAGATCTACCTCTTGTTACCAAACCAAACCCTGTGTTGTCTGTATTCAAAACAATCATCTCAATACCCACAACATAATGTTTGGAGGTGGAATAGGATATAAGAATATGAAATATACCCTTTCTCACATGCAACAAATCTTCAGGAGATGAATTTTAACACATCTAGTTCAAATTAGGAGAAGTCTTGTATATATATATATATATACGAAAATATGACGTGTTATCTGAGTGTCGAAAACATTATCATTATGAGCAATTTCTCCTTTTGCCATAATGTTTTAAAACTTGTACTGCAGATGCATTAACCCTTGACCTCATATAGACGCTTTCTGACGCCTCTGTAGCAGACAGCTTTTTGAAAACATTGTGACAAAAGAAGAAAATTCTCAAAACGAGCAATTTCTCCTTTTTGCCACAATGTTTTCCACTTTTTGTCATAGGTTATCCATTCAATTATAGAGTCGTCTGCTGCAGAATTGTTGTATCAGGAAAAGGGTTAACAGATGTCGGAGTCAATAAACCTTCCCATATCCATACTATTTACAGATTTTTGGTGGTCATATCTGGTTACTGTATAATTGGATCCACAATCAAGTGTTGCCAGGGTTACAGAGGAAAAGAAATTTTACCACACAGTAACTTCTGGATAATGCTACCTGTCTATGTAGCCGTAAGTATTTGATTTATGAATGTCATCAGACAGATGAATGGCTCGATGGATGAAAAAGAAAGAATAAATGTCTAAAATGGCAATACAATAATTCCTGTAATGTATTCCTTACTTAATTGAAAGAAATAGAGAGAGTTATTTTGTAGATGTCTGTATGTAGTAACCTTTTTCAGGTGCAACTAAATGTGTAACTTCAATATCATTTGTCTGTCTGTACAGGGTGAGTGTATTCAATGGTGATAATCGTCAGATTTCCAATGTTATCTTGTCGTCCTGAGGTTGACCATACCTGTACGCATTTTATCGAGGAAAAAAACGATATGTAAACCTCGATAACTTGTGTAATGTGAGGTTTCAATCGACACTTTGATGCCTCCTATTCTGTTAAAAATCATTGTATGATATCTTTTTTTTAAATATAGTTTTATCTTAATTAAATTACACTGTCAGCGTGTTGGTTCTCACAGCATGTGTCAAGTATCCTTTAATCTCCCATAATAATCGGTAATAGGATTAACTAAGCGTGTTGATTAAAGAAAGATGGCAAACGCGCAACAATGTTTTTAACAATTTGACCAAAGACCTAATAACACATTATTATTATATTAAGTCTTTGATTTGACCGATAGGCTTGCATTGCATACTGCAAGATCCAGACAATAGAATTTGTCAATCTAAACAATGATACATGTCATCAGCGTTTTACGTTCAAGAACGTTTGAAAACCAGTATTTTCATCTAGATGCTTTCACATATTGCAACAATTAAAAAATAAAGCGTTTATAATATAGAGATTAAAAAAACACTCGTTTAACAGTCTAGCAAGCTATTACATATATAGTAGGACATTTTGGAATTTCCAAATGCAGTATTGCGACCAGTTTAAATGGAATAATGCCTGCATCAAACCAGAGATATTTCAATAACAGTCAAAGTCTGAAGCAAAATTGGAGACTGTTATTTGTAGAGAAATTTGAGAATGAGTACAGAGCCTTCCAACACTAAATATTTTTTTTTTTTTTTTTGGAAATCATTTTTTCTGCATGTACAATAGAAACAAACATGTACTGAAGTTTCAGACCAATACCTAAACGTGCCTATACATTACATAAATATTGATACTCACTGTTACTAGTATGCTACTAGGTAATTCGCGAAATTTGACAAAAAACAGTCAAAATGAAATGTCTATTACTTTATTATTTCTGCATGTTCTCATTTACAAGTTAAAAACTATTTCTGGCATTAGCAAAATAGTTTAATTACACTAAAATGTTTTCAAATATAAGCTCTGAATTCCCGACCTTCATCATAAATCTTGCTTCAGGATATGGAGGAAAATAAAATCTCAAATATATTTTTACAAAAATCTTCAAAAATTGTGAAGTTTGTGAACAAAATAAGCAACTTTATATTAAATAAAATAATTTTAAAATGTTATCTGTCAAACAAATGATTTATGCACATCACATTGGTCGAAAACCGTAATCTCAATAATTGAGACTTACTATACTATGAATGTCGATTTTCACTTGAAATCTTCCAATTTGTAGAGACGACATTGACAGAGGGGCGATTATCACATTTATTAAAACTAGTAAATACGAACTATAACCAGCGATATATTAAATTTTGTGTAACTCTATAAGAATAAAAGAACTGGCTTGTCGTCATATATATTTTTAGGGGTCGAAATGTCACAGAATTGTCTATAATATTAAAATTAACGAAACGTGTAAAATGATTCTGTCTCCCGTATCGTAATCAATAGCGTCCTAATTGTAATCTCACGTTATCTCGGACGCTCTTGGGAGACAGGTTAAATGAGAATTTGACCGAGATACCAGACCCTTTAATACACTCACCCTGGTCTGTAGCAGCCAGTTTTAACTTTGTTTAAATGGGCTGCCGATTTACAATGTGAAAATTATCGCTGTCTTTTTTTTTTACAGGATGGATTTATTTTCACGTTTGAGAAATGCTGCTTATGTAAAAGGACTGCCACTGACGCTAGATATGACAGTATTTGATGGGAGAGAGACGTTAAACCAACCTTTAAACAACTGGAGAATTATTCTCATCACCACAAACCTTTGTCCATAGCCTTATATCTGTAGGATTGCTTAATGCTCCTACTTTTTACATTTACCTTTGATCCTCAATCAGTCTGTCCATTTGGGACTTGTGTGTCATGCATATTTGTAGGACTCACAAGGAGGTCTGAAATTAATGAAACACATCCACTAAATGGTCAAAATTTTACAGTCATGTTGGGTGAAATAATGTCTTTAAATAAGACTGACACAACAGTAACCAAGGACTTCATTGTGGGAATACCAGAAGCATGTCATTTCGCCCTACAGAGATTCAGATCCGCTTGCCTTAAATACTTAACCCTTTCCCTCATATAGACGCTTTTTGAAAACATCTCTTTTTGCCACAATGTTTTCCACTTTTTAGTCATAGGTTATCCATTCAATTACAGAGATTTTCTATTTTTTGACAAAATATGTTCAAAGTCATCTCCTGTAGAATTGTCGTATGAGGGAAAGCGTTAATTTAGTGTGTTTAGAGGCTTTGTGCTATCTTTATAAATGATATGTAATTATGTATATATATCTGATATGACGAAGACTGCTTTGTTTGTCATATCATGGCGGCCAGTTCACCTACTCATGTGTTTTCTCTCACCAGTACTCCACACAACAGTCTTTCCAAGCAACTGGCTGCTTTTCCACATAGACAGTTAGCCCATTGGTGGAGGAAGAATGACACTTGTCTTTTATCAAACGTCAGAAAAAATGTTTGCCAAGGTGGGGTTCGAACTCACAACCCCTGGATTGACAACCCGCGTCGCTACTGACAGAGCTATTGGGGCCTGGCTCTGCTCTGAATGCACCAGATGAAATGAAACAATACCAATGTAACTCTGCTTAAATTGCAATGAGATTAATCCATTTTGGTGATGTCTAACATTTCTTATTGAAGTTTTGACGTATGGAAAGGTCTTCATGTACCTGGAAAGAAGGAAACAGTATGTAAGGTGAACTGGCTGAATTGAATGAACGGGCATAAACTCCAATCAATCAATGTAAAAAGTCATATTGTGATTTCCTATTGTTTTAAGGGAACTATAGTAGATTTAAATTCTGCTTATGTCAATATGATACATGTTTATGATAACATTTAATGTTAAATCCATTTTATGATCAGGAGCAAATGGAGTATTAGACCACATTGTCGCAATTTGACATAGTTGTGAGTCCTACATATTTCAAGAAGTATAAATTTGTTACATTGTTTCATTATCCCTATCCCACATGCAGACGCTTTCTGATAATGAACAATTCATCCTTTGCCACAATGTTTTCAACTCTATTCAATAACTTTAGCTTCATTTATAGAGATTTTTCAGATTTTTGCAAAGTCATCTGCTGCAGAGTTGTTGTATGTGGAAAAAGGTTATGATAACATTGTGGCAAAGGGGGAAAATGCTCACAATAAACAATTTATCCTTTGCCACAATGTTTTCAACTCTATTCAATAAGTAGTTTAATTTATAGAGATTTTTCAAATTCGCGCACAGTCGTCAAATGTTGTTGTATGTGGGAAAAGGTTATGAAAATGTTCATAAGAATTTTATACTGAATAGAAAACATTGCTTACATTAAGCTTCAGAATTAAATCTCTGGCAATTAACTATCATTACAACATGGCTTGTAAAGAAGTTTCGTTACAAAATTTCTTGCAAACAGCTATCACTTGAAGTTGCTCTCAAAGAGCTATCATTTTGAAGTTGAAAAAAATATCTATTAGAATGATAATACAACTAAATGCCATCAGGGAATGAACTAGAACCTATTCTGAATGCGTGGAGCTGAGATGCAGACTGTAGGGATTTCCCTGGTTGCGTTATCCTTAGGGTGGTTTTATTATGGCGTGGCTAAAATATTTCATGTAAAGATCTGGTTTTATTAATGTTAGTATTTGATTTAGTATTTGTGCTAGTTGATATAGGATTCAATATATTGTGAGATGTAAATCTGCAGTTTCCATTGGCTTAAAGACTGCCATTTCTCAACACTATTCAAATTGCTTTCAAACAATAATCAAAATGTTATTTTTAAAATATGAGAAATGTTTGACTTTTCACAATTCAAAATGAGACCATTTAAAAGGTAAAATTATATAATGCTTGTATAATTTCAAAGTAGACAGTTATTTTGTTTAAAAAGAAACAAATACTCTATAATTTTTTATTTTGTTTGAAAAGAAAAAAATACTCTATAATTTGTCCATGCTTTATGTAGCTTCTGCTGTAGATACGACATAATACATGTAACATTTCCAAAATTCAACATATATGTTTAAAAAGAAAAAAATACTCTATAATTTGTCCATGCTTTATGTAGCTTCAGCTGTAGATACAACATAATACATGTAACATTTCCAAAATTCAACATATATGCAGCAGACAACTTTGTTAACATCTGAACATTTTAAAAAGTCTAAATTAAAGCTTGATTTTTGAAAAGAGTTGACAACCTTATGTCAAAAGAAGAATTTTTGTTGGTCCTTTCCTTTGCAGCAGATGCTTTTGAAAAACATTACTTAGGAAAAGGGGAAATAGCTCAAAATAACTTCAGTTCAAAAGTGTCTAAATTGTTTATACATACTTAAATTGTTGAGCTCCGCATCATAAACATTTGCCAGATGTTCTATTTAGTGCTGTTTTCAATTTAAAACATCTGAAAAGAGACTTGACATTCGGAAGAATCATTTTGCTTAACCCTTTGCCTGAGAAGACAATTTCAGACTCTTTTATTTATAAACTTTTTTTATATTTTGCTATAATGTTTTCATAATTATCTGCTGCAAATTTGTCAAATGTGAGAAAGGATTATTTAATCCTGATATAACTGTTGAACTTCATAAACACAATGACAGTGAAAGGCATGTAACATATGTAAAGGTTGTAATGTATTTTGCTTATGATAACAATATCAGATTTGTTGTGCAAAGCTTTCCTTATCTATGGTTACCATGTGATATTATTGTAAAAGCAAACATTCCAGGTATTTTAGCAGAAAGTGCTCAAGGTGAGCTTTTGCGACAACTCTGCGTCCGTCTTCGTCGTTCTGTCCACATTTTTCTACAAACAACTTCTACTAATCCAATTGACCGATTTCAACTTATTTCACAGGAATGTTCCTTAGGTGGTCCTGTTTCAAAGTTATTCAAATAATTCAATGCCAATCAGAACTTTGGTTGCTGCGGAATCAGAAAAGGGGGAAATGCCAAAACTTTAAAATCTTCTTGTCCAAAAGTACAGGCATGATTTAACAATATTGTTCAAATTATTCTGATTCATTGAAATACATGGCCACCAGAGGGAGGACTTGTTTTCCTTATGTGATATATATAGTGAACATTTAAAAAATCTTCTTTTTCCAAGACATAGGCCTGATTTTAAAATAATTATGCACAAATGTTCCTTGGGTCACCTTCTACCAATTAAGCCTGTTGAAATTATTAAAATCCATTGATAAATAAGACCACAAGGAGAGGTGCTTGTTTTCCTTTTGTGCATATTGTGAGAACATTGAAAATTGTGATTTCTATTAAATCAGGTGAGCAATTTAGGACCATCATGGTCCTCTTGTTTGTTGATAATATGAATCTATTTTATTTTTTATTTTATTTTTCACCTTTTGGCTCACCTGAACACAAAGATCTCATGGTGAGCTATTGAGATCACCCTGAGTGTGTTGTCTTTCTTCATCAATTATTTCTCTAAATAGTAAAATAGCCGAAATACTCCTACAAAGTAATTTTGATAGGATAAAAAAAAGTACTCAGCTCCTAGGGATTAAGACATGTTGCACTTAGAATGCAGATTCATTTTCAGTGGGTAATTGTAGTTGCATTAATCAGAATACATGTAATTTAACTTCCTGTAAATATTTATCTTGTCTTGAGCAAATTCTCAGGTAAGCGATCCAGTTGATTTTTATGTTGTTTAATCTGAACCAAATGTATACTGTTTGTCTGAACTTTCTTGAAAAATTCTACAACTAATTGGGGGATCATTGCAGATGCAGATTAAACTGTGTGTCTGCAGTCTGATCAAGATATGTTGATCTCTATCTCCACTGGTTGCAAATGCCATAATGGTTTTGTCTTAACCCTTTCCCTCATATAGATGCTTTCTGACGCCTCTGCAGCAGACAGCTTTTTTGAAAACATAGTGACAAAAGAAGAAATTGCACAAAACATGCAATTTCTCCTTTTGCCACAATATTTTCCACTTTTTGTCATAGGTTATCCATTCAACTATGGAGATTTTCTATGTTTTGACAAAATAAGTTAGAAGTCGTCTGCTGCAGAATTGTCGTATGAGGGAAAGGGTTAAACAGGGTCATTATGAAAGTTCACTTTCTGCAGGAATTGGTATTTATAAGGCCTATAAAGCTAAGCAGATTTTGTTATATTTAAAAAGGAAATTGTTTGATAGGGAGATATTATGTTTCAAGCTGCAGTTGGGTTTTACCAAAGACTTTCAAAAAGTATTAACCCTTTCCCTCATACGGCAATTCTGCAGCAGACAACTTTGAACGTATTTTGTCAAAAAATAAAAAATCTCCTTAATTGAATTGATAACCTATGACAAAAAGTGGAAAACATTGTGGCAAAAGGAGATATTGCACATTTTGTGCAATTTCTTCTTTTGTCAATATGTTTTCAAAAAGCTGTCTGATGCAGAGGCGTCAGAAATCGTCCATATGAGGGAAAGGGTTAAAGTGGCTTCCCTTTATTGCACACAATGTTGATAGGATAGCATACCACTGTCATGCTGATGATACAATAAGCAGCAGAAGGCCCTAAATGCAAATAAGCCAAGGAAGGGATGTGCCTAACTGAGATAATGTAAAAGCCAGAGTAAACACTTTGTAATTAGAGAAAAATGTTAATGGAATAAAAGTCACTTTGTGAGTCCTGCTTGTTTAACCCTTTCTCACATACGCTAAACCAGAGGACTTTGAAAATAGAGTTGAAAACATTTAAGCAAAAGGAAAAAAATGTTAATGGAATAAAAGTCACTTTATGGGTCCTCAGGCCCTGCTTGTTTAACCCTTTCTCACATATGCCAAACCAGAGGACTTTGAAAATAGAGTTGAAAACATTTAAGCAAAAGGAATAATTGCTCATTATCAGCAATATTTACTTTTGCCCATTTTTTTTAAAACCCTGTTTTCACTAAAACAGGTAGCATGTGGGAAGGGGTTTATTATTTATACAGTGTATTTCTTATTATGATTATTATTTTTTGAAAGGCATATATACATGTATTTTGTTTGGTTGTTTTAAAATCAGTTAAAGTGATCTGAATTTGTACATCACAGCCTTGTTCTTAGTCATCACCCAAACCTAGTCATCCCTGTATCAACTGCTCATATCAATGAATTTTATATATTGAATGCAAACAAATTGTTCTGCAAAATAATGTTCTGTAAAGAAAAGGACAATTTCCTCTTTTTGCTCACCTACGAACAAAGTGCTTTTAGTTCAAAAGTCTTAGATCCACAGTAGGCCAACAGCGATGCTGTGCCGATCGCCATCAACCGGCATGCCATGTTTAACGAGCATCAGATAAGATCTTTATAATGAACTTGCTCAGACCAGTAGACGTTGTTTTAAACACCTCTCCCGCTACAGTGGGGCAGAGACAACATTCTCAGCCATCTGCGTCAGTGTACATGTATGTGGCATATCAGGCAAAGGCAACCTCATGTTAGCACTTTACTCACGACGCCATTGTTATGTGTATATTTGTGGCGATTGTATTGCAATCCTACCTGTAGGTACCAGGCATGCTACTTTATAAGTCGAAAAAGGGTCATAATTCTTACTAAAAACTTCACTGAATTATAAACTCTTGGCTGTAAGTGGAAGTAATGATGGTTAATACATATTAAAATTGTTTAACCTATACATCTAATGATTTTGAAATTTTTTTATTTGGTATGAATAACTTAAAACCAAAATTATAAATCGAAAAAGGGCCATAATTCATTTTAAAAAATGACAGAGTTATGTTCTCTTGTCTGTTGATGGATGTTATGATGGTTACTAAGTATTGTAAGCTATATCTCAAATGGTTTTGAAAATAGTGGGGTGGTACGAAAAACTAAACCAAAATTCTAAGGCAAAAGAAGGGACATAATTCTTACAAAAACCTTGACAGAGTTATGTACTCTTGTCTGTTGATGGAGGTAATGTAAGTGTATAAGCTTAATTTCTAATGGTTTTGAAAAAAAAGTGTTGTGCTACGAAAAACTTAACCAAACGTCTAAGTTGAAAAAGGGCCACAATTCTTACAAAAACCTTGACAGAGTTATGAACTCTTGTCTGTTGATGAAAGTAATGAGGGTGAATAAGAATAAACATCAGAGATATAGCTGATACACTTACAATACTTAACTTATTAACCATCATTTCCTCCAACAGACAAGACAACATAAATTGTTGAGGTTTTAGTCAAAACAATGGCCCTTTTTCGACTTAGAAAATACATTGAATATAGTTAAAATCCAATTGTTGACTTAACCCTTTAGGATATTGCTGTGAAACCTGGAATACTTTTGACTATCATGACCCCCATCTGTAGAAAAGAGAAGGTAATTATGTGAGGGATTTGTTTTGAAATTAAGGCCCTTTTATGACTTGCCATCCCACTTTTTTTCAAAACCCAACTTCCATCAAGAAGTACATGAAACTTAAAAAATACATAAAATCTGGGCAAAATCCAATTATTGACCAGAGAAGGTAACTCTTTCTTTTCTTTTTTTTTAATCTTAACTTAATATCGTGCTGCTTATGACCCTTGTTAAGTACACTTTGACAAATCCAATGATTTTTACTGCAAAAACTATGATTGCAGTTGTCACTTTGGCAACAAAACAAAGACATTTCACATACCAGTTTTGGGCATCTCGTATGGCTTTTTAATATAAAACGAATTGCTGCCAAATAAAGCATGCAGTTCCATAATTTGTGCAGAATTCAATGTTCCCTTTCACGAAGAAATAGAAGTAAACACATACAAATTTAGTGCGAGGATGTACATGCCCTCACTATTTCCTAGACGTTTGACACGTTACAATGATACTGTGCACTCTAGATCCGGGAGATCAGGGTATGATCCCTGGTCGGATAATACCAAAGACAAACAAGAATTACGCGTAATTAAATGTCTTACCGTCATCCGCTTTTACCATAAATATGAAGAAGGGTACTAGACACATTTGAAAGCCGTACTTAGTACTTGTTGAGCCGAGCCGGTAGCTCAGTCGGTAGCGACGCGGGCTGTCAATCCAGGGGTTGTGAGTTCGAATCCCGGCTCGGCCAACTTTCTTTCCGACGATTGACAAAAGTCAATGCGACGTGCGTCATTCCTCTTCCACCAATGGGCTAAGTCTATGTGGAAAAGCATCCAGTTGCTTGGGAAGATTGTTGTGTGGAGTACTGGTGTGTGAGAAAACCAGGAAATACATGAGTAGGTGAACTGGCCGCCGTGATATAACCGAGAAATTGTTAAAAACGGCGTTAAACCCCAATCAATCAATCAATAGTACTTGTTGAGAAATGTAAAAAAGAACGAAACTTTAAAGTTGATGTGTGACGCCGCCAGAAGCTTTCGCAACCTTGTCACGGCGAGACAAATAATGGTATGAATGGCTTCCCTCCTGGGTGCTCATGTTTGCGGGGATAGCATTACGAATGATGCATCGGTGTCGGTGCCCCCGTGAGAACAGTTACGTTACCCATGAAATGACGTGATATGATACAAATATTTTTAAAGGCAGCGTAAAATACTATTCAAGCAAGCAAGATTCTTTATACAGCCACGAAGGTCCCTTTAAACTACGATATCATCTATCTGTAAATGTAAACTGTTATGCACACATAATAATGGGCATTGATGCATGTATATACATGTATAAGACTACAAACTAAGCATTAATATGGGGTACAAACAAATATGTGCATTTGTAAGTTTGAAGTTTGAAGTTGTATTGCAAATACAAGTTCAATAGGTCACATTGCCCGCGAGAAAAACAAGATAAACACAAAATGACATGATACATATGTATGTGTACATATAGTCAGATAAAAATAGGCATATCTATTTATTAAAGGAGGTGGGGTTAATTAAACCGCGCTCTACTTCATTGTCGTGTTATACATGCACTTGGTCAAAACAATAATCGTCGGTGAAGTAATAGGACAAATGTGTGCAGCTTTTATATGTGGCACTCTGCAAGATGTTCTTGAAATCACCACGATAGTTCCATCAGCGCTTTGATTCAATTTGAACCCGAATATGTAGCTGTCTGTAGATGTGGACGGACGTTTTGGCCAACTGCCGTTTTGGCTAAACATTTTTTATCAGAAAGGATATTTCGGCCAAATCATAATTCTACCTGCTTTAAATTCATTAATAGTATATATAAGAAAATTATTAAAAATAATAACACTATATTAATATTATAAATGTATTTTCTCACATTTTTAATCCAAACGGCATTGATGTTATTTAGATCTAATTAACAGTTTAATGCAAACAATTTTTTTTTCTCACACTTTTTTTTATTATCTAATTAACAGCTTAATGCAAACAAAAAAATGACATGTACATGTAAGTATCTTTGATAGATCTGTATGCAGTTGTTTAAGCTATTATTTAAAACTAATTACTCTGATTATCATTGCAAACATAAATAAAGAAATTACACAACATGTTACGTTATTTTTTTTTCTATTAAGGTTTTTAGTGAAAAATAGCAAAAAAAAGTAAAATATTGATATTGTCAGGGACGTCCCTGATATTGTGTAAATATCTTTGTATTTTTAAAATAAATCATGAAAACCTTAAATGTAAAAATAAAAATGTGTCCTATTATAACTGACTTTTTGATAGTCCCATTTGAAAAAAAAAAAATGCTGGCCAAAACGTCGTACCACCGTCTAAAGGAAACGTTATATATATCAAAACAAATTAACTGATTTTGTAAGTAATTGGGATTTCAAAAATGTTAGGGAATTATGCATATGTCGCGTACATTACCTAGATTTGTAGAAATATAACAGTACGGATTCGTATCCCCTAGGTTCCTGTACAAGAGGTAGAACAAGCTTTAAAAAGTTCCTGACATATAGTCGGAAGGTGTGATTGCACTTCCTATGTCAATAAAAGCTGAAACTACATGTCAGCCAAAAAGTGTTGATTGACACTGATATCATATCATAGGCCAAAGACCTAATAACACATGTGTTATTAGGTCTTTGCATAGGCCTAGCTGATTATTAGTTAGAAAATGACATTGATAACATCTGTTCAAGTTCTTCAATGGTTATTACTAGTATGTTTTTTCAACTCTTTCCCACATATAACAAATCTGCAGCAGACGACTTATGTCCATAACAGATACTAAAATTGTTCAATAACGTTGAAAACACTGTGGCCAAAGGAGAAGAAATTGCTCATCATGAGCAATTTCACCTTTGGCCACAATGTTTTCAAAAGTCGTCTGCTGCTATTGCGTCAAAATGCGTCTGCAGGTGGGAAAGGGTTAAATACCTGATAATATTTTGGTCCCTGCATTATGTTGACAGGAGGACAAATGAACTCTCTCTCTCTCTCTCTCTCTCTCTCTCTCTCTCTCTCTCTCTCTCTCTCTCTCTCTCTCTCTCTCTCTCTCTCTCTCTCTCTCTCTCTCTCTCAATACCATACGATATATGTCTTTCTTATATATATAAATGTTTTTTTAAATAAGCGGATGTACTATTTCAAGTCTCACTGTTAACATCTACATCTACGTAGGTATCTCGTGATCATTACTTTCAAACCTATTTATAGACACACGTTTTAAAACTTATTCAGCATCAGGCAGAGCAAATTAATTATTCGTTTCTCATTCCGAAATACCCGTGTACTGTAAGAAATTATACACAGTTTTGGTGCATCCGCAGGCTTTTCCTCAAGCGTTTAAGGAAAAAAAAGATTGCTAATTGTTATTTTTTTTTCCTCCATTATTTTCTTCTCTTTTAAAAGTGATACATTGAACATATCATGCATTTGTCTAGATATATAGATATAATATATATATATATATGCCGATCTTCCTTTCAGGCACACTGCTCTTCCAATTTAAATGTATTGCTAAATATATATAGTTAATGTTAGAAATAGGTAACTAATTTTAGTCGTATTTTAACGCTTTCTCTCACACAGACACATTCCAATGCATATTTTGAATTGTTTATAATCTTTTGTGTATGTATAACATTTTGTATATGTATAATGTATTGCTTGCTCTGAGGCCAACATGGAAGAAAGGGACAACCCAAATGAAATCAAATGTGTAGATCTAGCCTCACAAAATAAAATCGTTATTATTATTATTATAATACCCATCGACAGGAATGAGATACATTTGATTTAGAGTATTTTTCAATGACTACATGTATGTGTAGGTCTACCTGAAAGATGGCCCAGTTTTCATGTCACATCCTTTTTTTTCCAGATCAATTTCCCTGAGGCTACAATACCAATCTTGATAAGATCACGCTTTGGTACAATATGTATGTATTCCACTGTAACTATGTGTATGTTTGCACCACATAATTAATCTCTGTCTTAATTACCATGCCGAACATACCGAGATCGAGGTTTGTTCCCCGAACGCCTACTAGATCCTGGTCCAATTTGGGGATTAGTGGGCCCTTTAAGGGGGCAATTATAAGTGATAGATATATTGAATGTGGACTCAATTGCCCCTTTTCCCATTTGATTATCATAATGATAAGTTCCAAAAAAAAAGATGTGTATTACGCATAATGTGTGCATTTCAACACTTCCAAATTCTAGATAATTGAAAACAAAAAGGTTTTCGGGTAAAATCTGATAAATCTGAGAGAAACGTATTGTTGAAAAGGGGCTAAAGCATGTTAATTGTGCAGGTGTGAATGAAGACTTGTCTCAGTCCCTTTAAGAGCACTGACGTAATGATGTGTGTCTGTCGTTTTTTCTCTCTCTCTCGCTCTCTCTATTATCTTTCTTTCTCTCCCCCCCACCCCCCTCTCTCTCTCTCTCTCTCTCTCTCTCTCTCTCTCTCTCTCTCTCTCTCTCTCTCTCTCTCTCTCTCTCTCTCTCTCTCTCTCTCTCTCTCTCTCTCTCTCTCTCTCTCTCTCTCTCTCTCTCTCTCTCTCTCTCTCTCTCTCGCTATCTCCCCCCCCTCCCCCCTCACACATACAATTTATATAAATACGAACTTATTTTAAAAACATGTCTGAAAGATTTTAAGAAATGGTCGTCGTTTCAAAAACATAGCCTATATATATAATAGCCTATGTGAACTTTATCTATCTGAGAATAGATGGAACATAGTTTTTGAAATAGAATGATGCAGGACATATATATTTTTAATGTTGGCATAAATAAATCGATCACTGCTAAATAAAAAGATCTAATTGAACTGAGGGGATCGTTCAAGTCTACTGTAGTAGCCTTCAAAACTTATTAACTGAATTTGAAGAATATATGAGAAAATATACATTTGTTTTCAATATATAAATTGGTTCTTGTTGAAGCTGTTTTCACATTTCCTTGTCTTTTTTTTTTGTGTTTAGTCAAAGAAGATACATTGTTTCCCGTCACCGCAGACAGTACTTAATGAGCAATTTCTCCTTTTGCCACAATATCATTTTCAAATCTGTTCAGAAATTATACTTGAATTTACAAAAATATCGAAGAATCTTTCCTAGATGTTTTCAAAATCGTCTGCTACTGCTCTTTCGACATATGGGGAAAGGGTAAAAAACATCTAAGCATCTCCGTCGACCTCAAATTTCAATTTCTAATAATTTGTAGGGCAGCACACAATGTTGACAACGCAGTTTCTATTTTTAGTATGACGTGATGTGTTGCAATGTTCTAGAAGAACCAACCCAATCACATCTATTATAAGTACCACGTGATATCTGTGTGATATAAATATCACCCGAAAAGAAAACGACGCCAAACAGCAAAGCAACATAGACGAAGTAAAACGTGCAACGAATAAGGTAAAACATATTATTTTTCTATTCAATAGTTTCATTTGAGTGATCATAAATCTACGTAGAATAGCTGTTTTGTACTATTGAACTGTAGATCCACTTTGTTTCATCTATAAATGTATTAGAAATGAAGAATGTTTCACAGTATGAAATTGAAAACGACCTGTTTCAACATGTTTCATTTCAACAAAATTTACCAAAAATATGATCAGCTTTCCGTTTATACAAGTTCTTTAAGTTGTATTTAGTTTTAACAATTGTGTTAAAAAAGGAAAGACTGGTGTATACTTTATATCATTTTTGTGTAAACATGGGGAACGAGATATAATTTCACAAGACATAAACAATGGCGGATATTGATTTGACACCGTCTACAACGCAGTTTCCGGGTCTTGTGTGATATTATTGTTCAAAAATCAATTTGAACGCATGCGTACATTTTATTTTAAACTGCTTATGAATAACAGGTTGTTTATAAAACTTCGATTTTGTTATCCCTTCACTGATATGATCATATTTTAGATATATATATAGTACTGTATGACTAAGAGAAAGATCTTCAAGTTTTAATGGCCGACATTGATGGTTTAAAAATATTAGACTGGAATTAGTCCCTGTTAGAATTAACAAATTCCTTTACCAAAAGAAAGAAGTTTTAATAATAGTCAATTGTTTTTCACTGCCGTTACAGAGGTGGCAAAATATCAAAATATTTATTTGTCCATGGACAAGTAATCGGGAAAAAAACACTTCTCCGTATGAATTGACTACTTGTCCATAATTGATATGCATGTTCTATATAATTGATATGGTTTTATGTTGAAAATAAGTGTCAAATTTCAGTATTTTTTTTAATTGAACTGACATTTAATGGCAGGGTTTAACACTAACTTTCCATAGATCCTTAAGAACTCCCTGGTGATTGATGTAGGGGTCCTCGAACCTTTAAGGGAGTCCTCCAAATAATTGTATTTATATAGATCTATTGAAATGGAGACAAAAAAACAAGCAACATTTTTTTGACTTTTTTTTTATCATATTCATTTAACCATGTTACATTAAACTTAAAATTATTTTCAGAGATCCGCCAATATTTTGAAAACATTAGGCCCATCGCCCACTGAACTTGTACACTACGAAAGTGAAAGTAAATTTTCGGAAAACCCTCCTACCTAAACCAAAATGAAGTCTGTGTTTAACTTGTTCAAATCATTTAGACCAGTACTTTCTAGACCGATGTCTAAACATATGCAGCTCATCTCTTTACCACTTGAATTCATCTTAAAATCTAATTCACATCAGCGAAACATTTGAATCGTCAGTCATTGTTTTTTCCTCCCAACACGTAGTTAAATTGACTAGACGAATTTGGTAAAAAAATATATCACTCAATTCCCTGTACTTTTTGTATAAATAAGATAAATATATAATTATTTCGTTAAATATTTAATTCGGATAAAAATCATATTCGGTATACAAGGGACACCTGCATGAATATACAAGACTTAAAACAGTTGCTATTTGTGTTTTATCGCTTATACATTACGAAAAAGCGAGTGACAAAATAAAACAGGAAATGCAAAAATCTTGGGTCATTCTTTTTATTTTTTTTCGCAACAAATCTTGGTATTTTAATACTAATGTAATTAAAGGGAAGAAATAAAGGCAAACAACAGGGATTCCGACAAGACTCCCCAGCCATTGGGATTCATGAACGATTCCTCACTAAAATCTACGATCCTCGGGATCCCATGATCCTGTTCATGTCGAACCCTGATAATTGTATGCATAGAATTAACTAATCAAGGATAAAAGTCATTGCTACAATCTGTAATCTTAGTTACTTTCAGTTTTCTGAAACCCTCATTTCAAAATTACTGCACACAACTATGTGTCATCTGTTTATAAAACTGCAAACTTGGCAAATGCGGTACACATTACTAAATTTACTTGCACAATTTCCTTTACAGTGACCACGCAGTGTATCTGTTAAACCGCAAAATACACTATGCATTTATCGCATGTAAACATCCGCTTTTAACACTATTGACAAGTTTATTTTGGGCTTTAAAAGTCATTTTCATTTATAAACCAGAACATTTTATTTGTCCACAAACAAGTGGATTTAAAAAAATACACTTGCCCAGACGTATACATGTACGGCTCGGACAACTCGGACGAAGGATTTTGCCACCTGCGTGATATCCTATTTATTTGAATATATATAGAGCTAACAGTCTGACTTTAATTCCTTTCAGACTCAAAATGCAGATTTTTGTCAAGACACTTACTGGCAAGACCATTACATTGGAAGTTGAAGCCTCTGACTCAATTGAAAATGTGAAGGCTAAGATCCAAGATAAAGAAGGTATTCCTCCAGATCAGCAGAGATTGATCTTTGCTGGTAAACAGTTGGAAGATGGTCGTACATTGTCAGACTACAACATTCAGAAAGAATCCACACTTCATCTGGTTTTAAGGTTGAGAGGTGGTATGCAGATTTTTGTCAAGACACTTACTGGCAAGACCATAACATTGGAAGTTGAAGCCTCAGACTCTATTGAAAATGTGAAGGCTAAGATCCAAGATAAAGAAGGTATTCCTCCAGATCAGCAGAGATTGATTTTCGCTGGTAAACAGTTGGAAGATGGTCGTACATTGTCAGACTACAACATTCAGAAAGAATCAACACTTCATCTGGTTTTAAGGTTGAGGGGTGGTATGCAGATTTTTGTCAAGACACTTACTGGCAAGACCATCACATTGGAAGTTGAAGCCTCAGACTCTATTGAAAATGTGAAGGCTAAGATCCAAGATAAAGAAGGTATTCCTCCAGATCAGCAGAGATTGATTTTCGCTGGTAAACAGTTGGAAGATGGTCGTACATTGTCAGACTACAACATTCAGAAAGAATCAACACTTCATCTGGTTTTAAGGTTGAGAGGTGGTATGCAGATTTTTGTCAAAACACTGACTGGCAAGACCATAACATTGGAAGTTGAAGCCTCGGACTCGATTGAAAATGTGAAGGCTAAGATCCAAGATAAAGAAGGTATTCCTCCAGATCAGCAGAGATTGATTTTTGCTGGTAAACAGTTGGAAGATGGTCGTACATTGTCAGACTACAACATCCAGAAAGAATCCACACTTCATCTGGTTTTAAGGTTGAGAGGCGGTATGCAGATTTTTGTCAAGACACTTACTGGCAAGACCATCACATTGGAAGTTGAAGCCTCAGACTCGATTGAAAATGTGAAGGCTAAGATTCAAGATAAAGAGGGTATCCCACCAGATCAGCAGAGATTGATCTTTGCTGGTAAACAGTTGGAAGATGGTCGTACATTGTCAGACTACAACATTCAGAAAGAATCCACACTTCATCTGGTTTTAAGGTTGAGAGGTGGTATGCAGATTTTTGTCAAGACACTCACTGGCAAGACCATCACATTGGAAGTTGAAGCCTCGGACTCCATTGAAAATGTGAAGGCTAAGATCCAAGATAAAGAAGGTATTCCTCCAGATCAGCAGAGATTGATCTTTGCTGGTAAACAATTGGAAGATGGTCGTACATTGTCAGACTACAACATCCAGAAAGAATCCACACTTCATCTGGTTTTAAGGTTGAGAGGTGGTATGCAGATTTTTGTCAAGACACTTACTGGTAAGACCATCACATTGGAAGTTGAAGCCTCAGACTCGATTGAAAATGTGAAGGCTAAGATCCAAGATAAAGAAGGTATTCCTCCAGATCAGCAGAGATTGATCTTTGCTGGTAAACAATTAGAAGATGGTCGTACATTGTCAGACTACAACATTCAGAAAGAATCAACACTTCATCTTGTACTGCGTCTAAGAGGTGGTATGCAGATTTTTGTCAAGACACTTACTGGCAAAACCATAACATTGGAAGTTGAAGCCTCGGACTCTATTGAAAATGTGAAGGCAAAGATTCAAGATAAAGAAGGTATCCCACCAGATCAGCAGAGATTGATTTTTGCTGGTAAACAGTTGGAAGATGGTCGTACATTGTCAGACTACAACATTCAGAAAGAATCGACACTTCATCTTGTTCTGCGTCTTAGAGGTGGACAATAATTTTTAATTGATTTCAAACAAACATTGTTGTTTTTATCGTAGTGTTTTTTCTGTATTTGTTTTCAACTTTTCTTTTTTCAGAGGTAAATATCAAGATTTGAAAGTCTCTTAAAGATATAGGGATATATGTTAAATCAATTTTTTAATATATACACTTGGGCAAAATACTTTTTTACTCAAATTAAATGATTTATTCATTTTCATTAAATTTCTAATGTTGGTGTCGACTACATGTAAATGACAACTGAAATGTTAACGAAGATATTTGATTCTCTATTATCAAACAAAATGATGTTACAAATATTTGATTCAATATTTTAATATCTTTCATCACTTTTCAAAAATCTTGTCAATTTTATACAAAAATATGTATTTGCATATTGTCCAGAATAGAAAAGGAAAGTAATATTTTATCAGAAAAAAATATCCATGGATAGGTTAACTTGATATGACAATTTCAATATTAATATTTGGTGCAAGTACATCTAGCCCTGATAACATGTCATTCACGTCCCTGTTTATTGATGATATCGGCCAATAAATTCAGCAGTCTGGCATGATAGTGGATTCCGTCTGGCTTAAAGTAAAAGTTGTTCAATTCCTGTGTCGAACATTCGGTACCTTAATCTAATCCTAGGTTGAGCTTCGGCCTCCCGTACCAAAGTTGCAGGGTCGAATCCCGTGATGTGCAGGTTCTGCCTTTTGGATTTTTACACAATTGCTTGGAAAGTATGTTGTGTGGTGTACTGGTGTTGGAAGACCAGGAAACGCATGAGTAGGTGAACTGGTTGCCATGATATGACGTGATTTTTTTTTGAAAACGTTAAACCCTAATCAATCAATTGGATTTTAACACGCATGTTGGTTATGTCTCCAGGAAGCTGACATCAAGCGTGATTAATATTAGCTAAAGCTTGTTTCGCAATTGACATAAAATAAAAAATTTACACTTATCCCGCACCTCAAAAAATCCCATAGGAGCTCAATTCACCATCGGAAAAAATATGCACATATATAAATAAAGTTGAATGTAACAACTGAAAACACTAATACAATTAAATAAGCTACAAGGAACATTTTACTTTAATGATTATCACCCGCCTGAGCATGCATTTGCTCCGGTATGAACAATTGTTGTCACGAAATGGTCTTTCATCTGCATGTTCAAATGTTCTTCGTAAACTATTAGTCTGTTACCAAAGTTGAAATTATGAAAAATAATTCGCTGACCTAGATCAATTAACCCATTCCCACATATAACATTTCTGGAAGTACTGGATATGTCTCCAAGAAGCAGACATCAAGCTTGATTAATATTAGCTAAAGCTCGTTTCGCAATCCATATCAAATAAAATATTTACACTAATCCTGCTCCTCAAATGATCCCATAGAAGCTCAATTTACCATAAGAAAAGAAATGCATATATATAAATATAGGGGTGCTTGCATTTTGCCCAGGTGTATGAATTAAGTCTTCATCAGTCCTAAATTTAAGACATGTGAAAAGGGTGTTGCCTTGGTATACCTTGATGATTGAAAGTGAAGTGAAATTATAATATGTTGAAGTTGAATGTAACGACTGAAAGTACTAATAAAATTAAATAAGCTAAACGGAACATTTTACTTAAATTTTAGCTGACCTGAGCATGCATTTGCTCTGGTATGAACAATTGTTGTCACGAAATGGTCTTCACCTGTATGTTCAAATGTTCTTCGTAAACTCTTATCAAAGTTGAAATTTTGAAAAATAATTCGCTGACTTCGATCAATTAACCCATTCCCACATACAACACTTCTGCAGCAGGGGGCTTTGAACACATCTCTGATAAAATGTGGAAAGTCTTTAGAAGTAAAAAGTTAAATTATTAAATAGAGTTGAAAACCATGTGGCAAAATGAGAAACTGCTCATAATGAACAATTTCTCATTTTGTCACAATGTTTTCAAAAGTCATCTGCTGTAAAGGGGTTGTAATGGGGAAATGGTTAGTATCCTGTGTCTATATGAAATGCGCTTATATGATAATCAATGATAATGCAGGAATATATATGAGAAAACATTGAGATAAAATGAACATTGTGACTAAATGCTAGCAGTTCCTTCTTTACCACATTGTTTAAATGCTACTCCGCTTGTTTCAACATGCATGATTATCACCCACTATGTGAAAACTAACAAGTAGGACTTGAGCAAAGTCTGTATTCCGATCTGATTGGCCATTTTTAGCTTGACTGCCCAAAGGCCAGAAGAGCTTATGCCGTGGCGTGGTGTCTGTGCATGCGTAAACAATTGCTTGTGAACGCGATAGTCTTCAGTTTTGATTGTATCTCAGACTTATACAGTAGTTGGATCTCAAATAGAGCTTGGTTCCTTTCGCAAACCAGCCAGATCCGCCCATGCAAGACTGGATTATGGCCCTTGAAATTGTCAGAATTGCTATAATAGAGCTTGTGAATGCGATAGTCTTCAGTTTTGATTGTATCTCAATCGAACTTAAACAGTAGTTAGATGGCCATGAGAGCTCGGTTTTTTTCGCAAACCAGCCAGATCCACCCATGCAAGACTGTATTATGGCCCTTGGAATTGTCGAAATTCTTATAATAGAGCTTGTGAACACAATAGAGGCTCCGTTTAGTATCGGATCTTCACCAAAGTTACACAGTAGTTGGGTATCCATGAGAGTTTGGTTTCTTTCGCAAACTAGCTAGATCCGCCCATGCAAGACTGGATTATGGCCCTTGAAATCCCATCCTGGTGGAGCATAAGGCCCTTATGGGTCTCGTTTTAAACCCTTTGATTTCATATGGTTTTACTAGTTTAAACTTTTCTGCATTATTAAAGGCAGAATTTTTCTCACATGGACATTCTCACAAGAGTTTGCTCATTATAATTAATTTCTCCTTTTCTTAGAATGTTTTCTTCAGTGTCTGTGTCTGCTGCGGCAAAATGTGGGGAGCGGTTAATGTGATAACCTACAGTCCAACTGAAATGAGATACTTTTAAATTACAATAATATCACCCATTCCAGCTGTAATGAGAAACATTTTCCTACCTGTAGATGCATCTGCAGCAGAAGACTTGAAAACATTCTGGCAAAGGAGATATCAGGCGCGTAGCTGCCTGTACGCGGCTGAATTCACCTGATTCTGACAATGAATACAGGACTGGCTCACATTTCCCCTAACAGCAGCGGAGTGCTCGCTTGAAAGGGGGCCAGCACTTCGCCACGAGCGTGGATAGACTGACGACGGGAACTGCATTGTACCATAATTACGCGGCCCCTGCTTACATTTCTCTGACCAACATCGGAGAGCTCGTTTGAAACGAGGCTAGCGCTTCGCCGTAAGCGCAGGTAGATGGCGGGACCTGCCTTATAACATATGCGGCCCGGCTCACATTTCCCCTACCAGCAGCCGAGATCTAGCTTGAAACAAGGCCAGCACTTCGCCGTAAGCGCGGGTAGACGGCGGGACCTGCCTTATATGTGGCCCAGGCCAGCAGCCGAGTGCTGCCCTAATACACACAGCGGACTCTGCAAGAAACATGCCTACTAAAGGCTGGCGTTCCATTCAAAATAAAGTGTTCCACTCCGGTGACAAAATAAAGTGTTCACTCTGCTGACCTGGGCCCCGAGAGCTCCCCTTATACAAAGAGTTGTGTTCTCTTGTCTGTTGATGGAGTTAATGATGGTGAATAAGTATTGTAAGTTGACGAAATTGGTACAAAAACCTTAACCAAGGTGGGACACCGACGCCGAGTCGAGTAGTATACCAAAATTCAAAGTCGAAAAAGGGCCATAATTCTTACAAAAACCGAGTTATGTACTCTTGTCTGTTGATGGAAGTAATGATGATGAATAAGTATTGTAAATTTCAAAGCAACATCTGTAATGGTTTTGACAAAAAAGAAATTGGTACAAAAACCTTAACCAAGGTGTGACACAAACGCCGACGCCGAGGCGAATAGTATAGCTAGCATTTTCTTCGAAAAGTCGAGCTAAAAAGGTCAAAAAGACAAAACATAAAATTTCGTTTTAATGAAAATGCTCGTCTGATTTCAAAGATGCTCCTTCAATGAGCCTCTACTGAATTTGTATATGCCACAAGGACTGATTGAAAAACATTGAACTAATAACTTCAAACATCCAAACCTCAGGAATGTTCCTTTGGTTGCCCTTTTTCAAATCTGTTCAATGAGTTAGTGCCTTAATCCTTTCCCTCATATAGACGCTTTCTGACGCCTCTGCAGCAGACAGCTTTTTGAAAACATAGTGACAAAAGAAGAAATTGCACAAAACATGCAATTTCTCCTTTTGCCACAATGTTTTCCACTTTTTGTCATAGGTTATCCATTCAATTTACCCTTTCCCTCATATACGACTTTGAACATATTTTGTCATAAAATAGGAAATCTCTTTAATTGAATGGATAACCTATGACTAAAAGTGGAAAACATTGTGGCAAAATGAGAATTTGCTCGTCTGCAGCAGAGGCGTCAGAAAGTGTCTATATGAGGGAAAGGGTTAAGGAGATTTTCTATGTTTTGACAAAATACGTTCTAAGTCATCTGTTGCAGAATTGTCGTATGAGGGAAAGGGTTAATATCCAATTGGCCTTTTTCACTTCATGCACCCTCTCTTGTTCAAATTTCCCCCAATATTGGCAATTGTTCATTAACGCTTCTATGCCATCTCTCAGGTTTTTAATATAGTGCCATCTTGTTTTTAATGACAAAGAAGTAAATAAGAGGAACATTTCTGTAAATTTATTTCAAAATTGAAAACATAGTTTTTGTGGAGAACTTTAATGTTTTCATCAAACGTAGAATTTAGGCTTGATGATTTCCTACATACAACACATCTGCAGCTGATGAGATGGAAAACATATATACAAAAATATGCAACATCTTTATGAAAGGTGGTTTATTTACTGAATAAGCTGAAACTATTTGGCAAAAGGAGAATTAGCTCATGATGAGGAAAAGTGTTTTCCAAAGTAAACTTCTTGTGGGAATGGGTTAAACAGCCCTGGTATATGTATTTTGAAGAATCTACATGATTTAAGCCTCTCCCAACTGCAACATACAACTTTTGAAAACTTTTTTGTTAAAGACGAAATTGCTCATAATGAGCCATTTCTCCTTTTGCCACAATGTTTTCAGATATGCTGTTTAATAATACTTTCATTTATAGAGATTTTCGATATTTTGTTAAGATTTTCAAACATCGCCTGCTGCATGTTTGTTGTGTTTGGTCTAGGGTTTAGGAACATTTGCATACCTGTGCAATTATTTGAAAATCAGATCTGCAACTTTATTAATTCAAATTCTCCTTTCCCTGCATGTTATAAACAAGATTTGATGCCTTTTCAGCAGACAACTTGCGACAATAAATTCAATTCTATATCAAAATTGTTATTGTAACAAGTTTTTATTGAAATGTTTTCAAGTCAACAACTCTAATTGAACAACTGTTCACAAACTGTTGTGTTAAAATTTTAAACTCTTTCCAAAGTACAATAAATCTGAAGCAGATGAATTAAAAAACAAGGGGGTCATGATTGCCATTGCAAATCATTATCATTATGCAAACAGGTTAACTAATACTATTGTATTGTTCTTAAGTTTGGCCTAGTGACCTAGATATGACCCAAAATTTAACTTAAACTAGATTATCATCGAGACAAACATTCTGACCAAGTTCAACATGCTCATCCCAAAAATACAGCCTCTAGAGTATTCACTAGATTTATTTTGGCCTAGATACCCTAAGTTTTTGACCTCACATGACTAATATTTAAACTTAATATAGATATCATCAAGAAGTGGAAGACAGTGGTGCAGAGGTAGAGCGTCGGCCTCTCGTATCAAAGGTCCCTGGTTCGAGTCCCGTGATGAGCGGGTCCTGACTGTGGGATTTTTCCACACAAACGGCGCGAGTACTGGTGAAGTCTCCAGGAAGCAGACATCGAGCGTGATTAATCTAAGCCCAAGGCTTGTTTCGCAATCGATGTAATATAAATAAGTTTAAACTATATCATCAAGAACTAGAAATATCACTGAAGGTGATGAATACCCCCAGCTGGTGCCTGACATATGTATGCTATGAGAAATTCAAGGGGCCATAACTCATTAAAAAATAATACTAGTGCAACACAACGACAATATGCACAACTAGACTTGGTATATCAATCATTCTTGTGAAGTTATATTGAATTCTGACCAAGGGTTGCTGAGAAATAGTGTTCACAAGAAATGTCTACAGACCAACTATGTATGAGAAATTCAAGGGGCCATAACTCATTTAAAAATAATTCCAGTGCAACACGCCGACAATATGCACAACTAAGCTTGGTATCAATCATTCTTGTGAAGTTATATTGAATTCTGACCAAGGGTTGCTGAGAAATAGTGTTCATAAGAAATATCCAGACCAACGGACCAACCGACTGACCAACTGACAAATCGACCGACAAGCGTGACTCCTATATAGCCCCCATATTCTACGTATCTGGGGGTATAATAAAAAATCTTATTTCAAAGACACAGCCTCCAACATGTCCATCATATTTTTTTTCAATTTGAAGTCTCTGATCTAATTTTTTAACAGACAAGACCTATATTAACATTTAGCCTTTCTATCATTAAGACAAACACTCCAACAAAATTGTATCATCCTATAGTCCAAAATACTGTCTTTAGAGCGTTTGAAATTTTTTTCCTCAAATTCCACTGTGTGGCCTTGCTTTTGAGCCAGTACAGTCACATTCAAACTTGCTCAAGATATCATCAAGACAAATATTCCGAAAAAGTTTCAAGTAAAAATATCTTCTTTGGTCGGCGTCTGCATTTCTTTGTTTTTGCTGTTGTATTTAATTTGCGAGGACAGTGAAGACTCTAAAGAGATTTCTAAGAAAGACTTATCTTGGTTTTCACCTTTTTTGACACACACATAGCAGACCATTATAGCAACTTATATAATAAAACAGTTGTTTGTCTCAATAGGCCACACTGTTTACTACTCCTTCTCAAATTTATACTTTCAACTGTCCTTTATATCTTGTTTTCTTTAAATGATGTTATTTTGAAAGTAAACAAAAGGCAACAATATAAAATACAAGTTTTATTTAAAGTGTGTGATCTTACATTCACTTTTGATAAAAACACAAGTTGACTCTATACCACAAACAAGACACTTTTTGACGCCTCTGCAGCAACCTTGGAAAGAAATGTGCTCAAAATTAGCAATGTCTCCATTTGTCACAATGTTTTCAATTTTTTAATGATTGTTCATTTAATTGTAGAGAGTTTCCATATTTTTGAATAAAATTCAATGTTTTCAATGACGTCTGCTGCAATTTGCTGTATGTGGGGAAGGGTTGTCATGACATTATAATTTTCATGCAATTGGCTTTAACCCTTTCCCTCATACGACAATTCTGCAGCAGACGACTTTGAACGTATTTTGTCAAAACATAGAAAATCTCCATAATTGAATGGACAACCTTTGACAAAAGGTGAAAACATTGTGGCAAAAGGAAAAATTGCATGTTTAAAATGTACAATTTCTTTTTGTCACTATGTTTTCAAAAAGCTGTCTGCTGCAGAGGCGTCAGAAAGCGTATATATGAGGGAAAGGGTTAAAGAATATCTGAGAGGAAAGTACATGCCACATGTAAAAAGAAGGATGTATAACAGAATTTAAAACATTATGAGTAAAGGAGAAATTTGTTATTATCAATGATTTAACAGCGTTTATCCCTTTCCTACTTACAGACTCATCTTCAGTAGATGACATTTGAAAACGTTGTGGCAAAAGAAGAAATTTCTCATAATGTTTCAACTCTTTTCTAATATTAAACGTTTCTCCCAAGATGATTTAAAAGTCATCTGCTGCAGATTTGTTGTGTTTTGGAAAGGGCTTGTCTGTATTGTAAAGCATAAAATTCACATTTTTTGAGGCCACATTTTCATAGAAAAAATGTTATGAAATGGCATTGCTAACCAATTTAACCCTTTCCCTCATACGACAATTCTGAAGCAGACGACTTTATACATATTTGTCAAAAAATAGAAAGTCTCTATAATTAAATAGATAACCTATGACTAAAAGTGGTAAACATTGTGGAAAAAGGAGAAATTGTTTGTTTTGAGCAATTTCTTCTTTTGTCACTATGTTTTCAAAAAGCTGTCTGCTGCAGAGGCGTCAAAAAGCGTCTATATGAGGAAAAGGGTTAAAATGAGAGATACAGTGTTCTTTCAAAATGGTAAAATGACATCAATCTGAATCGGAATCTACAGCACCAAAATGGTCTGTTTCAAAGGCATCTAATTGATCTAAAGAGTCCATTTCTTTGTCCACAGTTACTTCATATTCCTCCTTAACATATGTAAAATCTCCCTCCCCTCTACCACGTGGTCTGATACCTTTGTTTTTAGAAATTTCTTCTTTCTGAAAATACAAAAAATAATGTGCTCTATGAGAAATGTGGTCTGTGAATGATTGACGGCTTAGATTTGCACATACAATCCCACCAGTGAATTCTCTCGGTACATCCCCATTTAGAAGCATTGAAGGTGAAACAGTCAATAAAGTTCTAGGATTGCAGACAAAAAAAATACTTTTTAACATATAGCCACATCTGCAGCAGACGACTATTGAAAATATTGTGACAAAAACAGAAATTGCTCATATAATGAGAAATTTCTGTTTTTGTCATAAATCTTCAAAGTCATATCCATAATTATTCTTTGATTTATAGGGTATTACATAATTTTGCCTAGATTTTTCAAGAGTTATCTGCTGTATTGTTATTGTATTGGGAAAGGGTAATTTTCCCATGTTGGTCTTAAATAGTACGAACACAGACAGGGTTGTTGTATACTTTTGATTCATTGGGGTTTAACAACAAACCTGCAGCAGATCTTTGAAAACAGCAAAAATATGAGCAATATCTGTAAATGAAAGTATAATAATTGAAAAAAGTTGAAATCATGGTGGCAAAAGGAGAAATTGCTCATGATGAGCAATTTCTCCTACTTGCCACAATGTTTTCAAAAGTTGTCTGCTGAAGATGAAACAGAAAGCGTCTACATGTTGAAAATGATTACCACTACTTTCAACAATATTTTAGCCATATCATGGCAGCTGGTTCACCTACCTACAGTCATGTTCCTGCCTTTCTCACAGCAATACTCAACACAACAGTCTTTCCAAGCAACTGGCTGTTTACCACATAGACTGTTATGCTAGCCCATTGGTGAAAGACGCATGACACTTGTCGCTTTGACTTTTGCCAAATACAAGAAAGAATGTTGAACAAGCTTGGATTCAAACTAACACACTTGGCGTGAGAGCCTGTTACGCTACTGCTCTGTGTTTTAGGTCTTATTACAGTGTGGTTACAAAATGTCTGTTATATCTTGGTCTATTTCTGGTGGATCTTAATATTGATGGTGCTGATAATTATCTTCCCTTTCCCTCATATAGACACTTTCTGCAGCAGACGGCGTTACAAAATGTCGTGTTATATCTTGGTCTATTTCTGGTGGATCTTAATACTGATGGTGCTGATAATTATCTTCCCTTTCCCTCATATAGACACTTTCTGCAGCAGACGGCGTTACAAAATGTCTGTTATATCTTGGTCTATTTCTGGTGGATCTTAATATTGATGGTGCTGATAATTATCTTCCCTTTCCCTCATATAGACACTTTCTGCAGCAGACGGCGTTATGAAAACATGGCAACAAAAGAAGAAATTGCTCAATACGAGCAATTTCTCCTTTTGACACCATGTTTTCAACTCTATTCAATTTTTGTTTTTTCATTGAAAGGAATTTTCTGAGCTTTTGCGTAGACATTTTCAAAGTTGTCTGCTGCAGATGTGCTGTATGTGGCAAAGGGTTAAATAAGTTTTAATTTGACTTCATTTTCCCTGAATTTCTGGTGGTTGCTAATTGTGTCAATGAACTGATACTTTAACAAGCATTGCTGATTTGGGATAGCTGGTCATTTGAAATTACATACCCAATTAATGTCATCTATAATCCTGTTTCACTTAATTCAAATTAAAAACGACCCAAAATTCTTTGTCGTTCTATTTGAAATCAGTTGTTCTTGATATCCACAGATCAAAATGATATTTATTATACGCTTAGCAATGCTTGTATAATTTCTTAGCTTTTCAGCTGTTATTGTATTTTGTTCTCAGTTCTTTAAATTACACTTAATAAGAAATAGATATCATTTCAATAAATTTCTGAATATGTATAAAAGAGTCTTGGCCAGTCGGAATTATATTTATATTTCAAAGGTAAATGTGTTTAATATACTTTCAATGCGCATTTACTCTTTCCCACATACAAAAATATTCTCAGAAATATGGTAAATCTGTAAAAAGGAGAGTATAATTAATGGAAAAAGTTGTCTACTGCAGAGGCGTCAAAAAGGTTCTGTAATTGGGAAATGGATAAGTAAGATTAACTAAAATTGGAAAGTGAAGGCTCTGGTAACACTGTGTGCATGCATGACCTCACCTACTGCTTCACAGAACACTCATGCAATAAGATCATTTATTCTGTGTGTGGTTTATTGCAGAGCTGTAGATAAAGAGCGTTTTGCATGTTCTAAAATCCTTATTTGACCTTCTAATCCTATGTTGTGGGTACTCAAAATAATGGTCTCAGTGAGACGATTCTTTTGAGTGCCCACAACATAGGCTTTGCTTTAATAATAAGATAGAAATTGTGGGAAAAGAGCTGAATACCCCTCCTTATCTGGACCTCTGTTGTTGTTTTTGGATCTTACTTCTCTTTCTTAATCTTACCTTTTCCCTTAATTCTCTATGCTTTATAAGGAGATTTCTATCTTGTGCTTTTGCCTCAGCAAATTTCTGTATTCTAGAGTATTCCTCTAAATGTTCCATAGTCTTTGCCCGTGATAAGAAATCTTGAAGAACTGAATAAAGAAAACTTCAAATCTATACATATATATAATGTTGTAATTATGTCACACTGCTCACCAAATGCTTATCCCTTTCCCTTATATAGACGATTTCTGATGCCTCTGCAGCAGACGGCTTTTTGAAAACATAGTGACAAAAGATGAAATTGCACAAAACATGCAATTTCACCTTTTGCCACAATGTTTTCCACTTTTAGTCATAGGTTATCCAATCAAATATAGGGATTTTCCATTTTGTGACAAAATATGTCCAAAGTCGTCTGCTGCAGAATTGTGTATGAGGGAAAGGGTTAATGCAGATGTCGTCTGCAATAGATTTGCTGTACGTGGCAAATGGTTGGAGAGGTAAAAGATTATAACTATCATTACATTATATCATGAGATGATGCAGTGAGTTAGTGATGACAAACAAAAAGTTGCTCATCATGAACATTTTCTCCTTTTGCCCATAATTTTTATTAGCTCTACTGGCCAAAGGTCAGAAGGGCTTATGTCGTGGCGATTTGTCCGTCGTCCGTGCGTGCGTGCGTGCGTCCGTAAACAATTTCTTGTTAACACGATACAGTCTTCAACCAAACTTATACAGTAGTTAGATATCCATGAGAGCTTGGTTCGTTTCGAAAACCAGCTAGATCCGCTCATGCATGACTGGATTATGGCCCTTGAAATGGTAAAAATTGCTTTAAAAGAGCTTGTTAACACGATACAGTCTTCACTTTTGATTGTATCTCAACCAAACTTATACAGTAGTTAGATATCCATGAGAGCTCGGTTCCTTCCGTAAAACCAGCCAGACTGGATTATGGCCCTTGAAATTGTTCAAATTGCTATAATTGAGCATGTGAACACAATAGAGGCTCTATTTACTATCTGATCTTCACCAAACTTAGATAGTAGTTAAATATTGATGAGAGCTTGGTTCCTTTTGAAAACCAGCCAGATCCGGCAAGACTGGATTATGGCCCATGAAATTGTAAAAATTGCTATAATACAGCTTGTGAACACAAAAGAGCCTCCATTTACTATCCGATCTTCATCATACATACATGCTCTGGATTGAAAATGAGCAAAGAACCATACCAGTAGAGCATAGGCCCTCATGGGCCTCTTGTTCCAAATGTGTCTCATGGTCTGCATGAGGGTTAATTTCTGATTGTTAAACCCTTTACCTTATATAGACGCTTTCTGACGCCTCTGCAGCGGACAGCTTTTTAAAAAATGGCGACAAAAGAAGAAATTGCTCAAAACAAGCAATTTCTCCTTTTGTCACCATGTTTTCAACTCTGTTCAATTATTGTACTTTCATTTAACCCTTTCCCTCATATAGACGTTTTCTGACGCCTCTGCAGCAGAGAGCTTTTTGAAAACATAGTGACAAAAGAAGAAATTGCTCAAAACAAGCAATTTCTCCTTTTGCCACTATGTTTTCCACTTTTAGTCATAAGTTATCCATTCACTTATAAAGATATTCCATTTTTTGATGCAGAATTGTCGTATGAAGGAAAGGGTTAAAGGGAGTTTCCAATTTATTCCGGTATATTTTCAAAGTGGTCTACTGCAGAATTGTTGTATATGGGAAAGGCGGTTAAAAACTATTACCTGGAGGATCTGCCTGTATAGAGTGAGTTATATTCCGAACTGAAATGGAAAAGTAAAGTTTAATCACTTTTAGCTGTAGATCTCAGTAACTCCTAACCTGGTACTTATGAAGTAGGCACTGATCACAACACTTTCATAAGTTAACCAGATGCTAGGTAATATTTAGCAGAAGACCAGAATGATAAGGAGGAGTGAACTGGTCCTTTTCCCAAAATATTTCTATTATTACCCAACCAAACCCTATGTTGCGCGTTCTGAAGATAATCGTCTCATGATTCTTTGGAGTACCCGCAACATAGGGTTTGAGTGACAAATATGGATTTCATAACATGATAAATGCCCATTATCTAGAACTCTGATTAAGCTTCATTTAAAACTATACATCTGTAACTAATAGATAACATAAGCCTAATTAAAGTAGGGCTTTTACTAGCACAAAAAACATCAACGCACTATTACTTTCTGTATGCACGTGAAAGGTGCAGATAATTTCAAAAGATAGAATTAGATCTACGCAAGCGAGTCTCGATGTGATACACTTAATTAATTGCTAGTTTCGAAACAATAACCATCATTTCTTTTTAACCTGGATTTGAACCCTGCACCTATGGTTGATACACCTGATTGAACGCTTTCACACTACTCCTAAATTGTGCTTATCATTGATTTAAAGAATTGTGGCTTTTTCTTTTAGGAAAAAGTTTATGCTGTATTTTGGAAGACAGTGTATCATCTGGACTTCTTGACTATATATATATTGATCAATCTAAAACATTGTTAAACCCTTTCCCATGTGCACACACTGACCCCTCTGTAGCCGACTTCTTTTCAACAAATTGTTGGAAATTGAGAAATTGATTAAATTTAAAATGAACAATATCTCCTTTTGTCATAATGTTTTTAACTTCATATTGGAAGATAAATATAGAAGTTCTTAGAACTATAGATCTTTATGTATTATTATTTTCATTTATAAAGCTTTCATCTTTTTGATTAAAAGTTTTCACAGCCATCTTTTTTTTGTATGCCAATTAAAAATTGACAGTTTAAAATATATACGAAATAGTTATAACACTCATAGCTCATACCCGAAGAACTCGGAGGTGCCACTTTCAGACGCTGCTTGATATCACTTGAGACAAGTCGAGATTCCATTGGTGGATGGAGCTGAATTGATTGCCAAAAATTGGATGCATAACTAATGTCTTCAGCAGAAGAGTCGCTAAATGTGACATATTCATTCCGTCTTGTAAGATCGACAACAACTGCCATTTTTGTGTAGTCGATGTAAACAAACTTGTGCGCATAGTTACTGCGCAAATCGCTTAAATCAAATACAATTTTGGAATAGCAAACGCATCGAAATAATTTGGAAAATATATCAGAAATTGAACTCTACAAAGCAATTGTGTTTAATAATAATATCGTAATATTCAACCATCCCTTTGAAAAGTTTCCACAGATACAGACAGCATTTGACGTTTCTGCAGCAGACGACTTTTGAAAACATTGTGGCAAAAGGAGCAATTTCTCCTTTTGCCAAGATGTTTTTTTCAATAACAATCCTTTCATTTGTAGATGCTTTTGATATGTTTGCATAAATGTTTACAAAATGAAATTAATATGTTGCAGAGGCGTCAAAATGCGTCTGTATGAGGGAAAGAGTTTAACGTAATAAGAGTTAAAGGGAAGCAATTCATGTTCATTAGACGATTATGCGTTATGGATGATCGTTCTTTACCTACAACCAATGAACCGAATACCGGGAGCTAAAGAGAAAGAAGAAGGCATTATTGAAAATCGTTCCTCGGACTGAAACTCGACTCAATCTCCATGGAGGAGACATTCAGAGCGACGACTCAGCCTTGGAGTTTCCTTTAGTGCCTTTTTATCAATGTATGTATATATACAAACACAGATTTTAAGTACTTATTTAACGTTTATTAAATATCTTTCAAATAAACGTTAGTTTAGTTTAAACATATTTTATTGCCATATATAAATAATACACAAGATGATTTGCAACATTCAATATTCTAACCCTTTTGTCATATGAATGTTGCAAATCATCTTGTGTATTATTTATATGGCAATAAAATATGTTTAAACTAAACTAACGTTTATTTGAAAGATATTTAAGATTTTTTTTGAAGGAACCGACATATTAAGCAAGTTGATATTAAGCAGACGCATATTCAATCGGACATCATTTAGAACCAAATCTGCCGAGATTTAAAAACTTTCCCGGGAGATAATATGAGGACATTAATGCAACTTACTTAAACTTATTACGTCGAATGCCTTCCAAGTCTTTTAAAATGCAATG
Source organism: Serripes groenlandicus (assembly GCA_031761405.1). Taxonomy (NCBI): domain Eukaryota; kingdom Metazoa; phylum Mollusca; class Bivalvia; order Cardiida; family Cardiidae; genus Serripes; species Serripes groenlandicus. Next base: position 94,452,505 of record JASEVX010000002.1, read on the forward strand.
CCAACTTTCTTGAGCTGTCTTAGCTTCGCATCGGGTAACAGTATTTTACCCGAATGTTGACAATATGTACTGTCACACTGGCAGCCATGCAATATTTATTTTATTATACCGAACAAATTTACACGTTTATTCAATTTATTCTATACCTTTGTAGGGGAGGTGGACATGGGTAGATCTACTACAATGTAACACACACAAATGAATATACCGGTTAACAGTATACTGTTACATGGCACGCGCGTCGAAAAGGTGACGTTATTGTTTGAAATGACGTCATGCACGTGCATAACCAACAATTTAACGCGCGTGCCATGTAACAGTATACTGTTAACCGGTAAAAAAAAAAATGTACTGTTAGCATGAGACAGTAAAAAATTGCCCATGACGAGTATATGAGAATTTGACATTATGAAAGTCACGTGAGGTATATTAAACGTTTTTATTGACTTAGTGAAAACAACAATTTAATAATGCCATGCAACAATCAAAGTGGTTTTTCGTTTACGTGTAGTTGTATCACTGGATTATTTTATACACATTTCATTCGGTAATGAACACATACTTTACACACACACACGTAATTCACATAGAAAAATAGTAACCAGAAAACGGAACACAGAAAAACGAAAATCAGCATTCAATTAATGATCATGTTTCGTGTTCTAATAGGAAATGGTCGTGATCAATTATGAGGGCTGTACAATGTGACGCTTTCACACGTGCACACGTACTTTCGAAAACCGTGTTGCTAAAGAGGACACCACTCATACAAATCAATCGCTCTAATTGTCAAATGTTTTAACTCAATTGATATCTTATCTTCAATTATAGAGATTTTCGTTAGTTTTTACAAAGATGTTTTCAAATGTATTTGTTAAGAAGAAAATATGTTTAATCTCGTAAATGTTATCATCTGTAGTTCCTGCTAGGTACCGCTTCAGTCGTGTAGTGTTAGAGCGTACGCCTCGGATGCGGGAGGTCGCGGGTTCGATCCCCGGCCGGGTCATACCAAATACTTTAAAAGTGGTATTATTGGCTACTCACCTACGTTATCATAATGTACACGTTATAGAAATAAGTCATTGTTACAAATGGGTTAAATAAAGATCAAACATATTCGCAGCTCCAAATATGTTGGTAAAGCGTGAATGACGTCATTTAAAACAACCACCGTTACAATTCACTTTCCAAACGGCATTTACAACAGAAGCTCGTGACTTCATTAATAACATTTCAAGCCCAACGTAGTAACGCATGCGCACTAAGAAACGTTATGAAAAATACGCGGGAGGGAATTTCAACAGCCAAAAATAGTTCCGGAAATTTGCACAATATTCAATTGTCTTAGTACCAGAAGCCAACACATGTGTTAGGTCGGCGAAACATTGTGCACATTAATCTATTGCCCTAGGACCCGGAACAACATATGTGCTAGGTCAGCAAAACTGTGTGAACAGATATCATTTGTATAAGTACTCGAAGTCAACACATGTGTTAGGTCGGCGAAACGGTGTACACATAGGTCCCGGAACAGCACATGTGCTAGGTCAGCAAAACATAGTGAACAGAAATCACTTGTATAAGTAGGCTATCCAAAGCAAACACATGTGTTAGGTCGGCGAAAAAGTGTGCACATTAATAAATTGCCTTAGCACCGCTTCCAACGCTTGTGCTAGGTCGGCGAAACTGTGCACAGTAATCACTTGTAGGCCTATTAGTGCCCACCGCCTGCAAAATGAGTGGAATACAGTGGTTTATTGGTAGAGACTCATTTTCAATAAGCGGGTGCATTGATGTCGCCGGTCTATCCTAGCTTTCTCTTTGCATATAAAGTTTAGTCCAACAATCTCATAATATGGGCTTGAACTATGTTTAAATTATAGTTAAAGAAAGGGATATCTCTCAAATATTGAAAAAAATGGTACACGAAGTTAGATTTTGACATGTTCGTTACTGTCGCCGACCTGTAGACAATGTATTAATATAACAGTATATGTTAAATACAACAAGCCAGGCGCCACTTTTTATAGTGTATTTAAGAATACTGAACATTGTAGTACATAATAAGTTACGGTTCCATACAAGTGTGAATTGTGTTTTGCCATTTTAGGTCAGTATGATTTAGGGTTCAAGAAAACGTTTTCGTTTGAAATGTTCGTGTTGTAATTTTAGCGTGACAATGTCTGACAGACATACATAGAAATTTGTATATATTAGTTATCAACAATGAAGTAAGCAATAACGGTAATTGATAACATTTCAACAAAAGAGGAAAAATCAATGTTCTGAACAGTATATTTAGTAACAGGTTGTGCCTATTCGAAAATGACTTTCAGATGTTCGTTACATTAATTTATATACGCTAAAGCAATGTATGAACATCTCGGTAACATAGTGAAACTGATGTGCTATGGTTGCGAAGTAGATCACCCATCACAAAACCAACATTCGTGTATCATGAACGATCGCCAGGAACACATTGAAATGTACTTTGAGAAACTGTTATCAGCCGTCAATGAAGACGATATTCTTCTCTCTTGGAGCGATATCATGGATACTCTCAATATTTTTCCAGAGCTGTTGGCTTTACAAAAACTGAAAATATATGACAAAGACTGGTTAGCATTAATGAAAACTGATCAATGGAAACAAAAATAGAAAAAATGATTCTAAACATTACACATTTAGAAAGTCGGCTTTTTCAACCAATCAATTAAAATTGAATGTATATTATGTTATTTGTTTTATCTGTAAATTTTTATACTCATATATGTTGAATAATTTGTCATTGTAAATTAAATGTTAAAATATCTTGTTTATATAAATAAACGTGTAAATAATAACTTGTGTTTGTTAGCTAAATCTTACCCCAAACTAGTTTCGGGTCAAATTACTCTGTAGCGATAATATTCCTTTTCACCAACGATAACAGTAACCTCAATAGCATGTAAACATGCGATATTTACGCTAAGGTCAGACAGTCATTAATACCATAGCTACACGAACCAAAACTTGAGTTGACCTTAATATAATGTAACTAGGTGAAGCAACGTATAATAAATCTCTAGTTTACACAAATAAATGTTTGATGAAATTAGAAATTTACATTTAACACCGTTGATTTAAACTTTAAACTTTATATAATTACAGATGTTGGTTTAATAATACATATATATATGTCAGACTATTTATAATCGAAATAGTCAAACGATGAATCACCAACAGAGAGAATCTATATTACAACAATATTACTTTCAAAATACTAACGTTGCTGCTTTTGGAGGACCTAAAAAGTTACACAAAGTATTACAGAAAAAGTATCCTAGTGTATTTACTATACACTTTATCAGAAAATGGTTAAATAATCAAGATAGTTATTCTCTATTGAAAGAACCCCGACACAAATTTCGAACTGCAAGAGTACTCGTTTCATCAATTGATGAACAGTTTGATGCAGATTTAAGTTCAGTGGAAAACTTGAAAAGCCATACCGATGGAGTGCGATTTTTGTTGTTTGTGATCGATATATTCAGTCGATACCTGTGGGTGCAACCTCTGTATAATAAATCAGCAAAATCTGTCTTAAAAGCCATTACACAGGTGTGTAATGAAAGAAAACCGCTGAAGATCCGAACAGATAAAGGATCAGAATTTAATAACACATATTTAAAGAAATATTTGAAAGGTAACGAAGTTTATTATTTCACTACACAAAATGTTGTCAAAGCCAATTATGTCGAACGTGTACAAAAAACAATTAAAGTGGTGATGTATGATGGGACATAACAGATCATACCGATACATTGACCACCTGCAGAGTATTGTAGATAGTTATAATGCGACACCACATCGCAGTTTAGGCTATATAGCACCTAAAGATGTAAACAAGCAAAATGAGGCTGATATATTTGCTTACATGTATTTAAATCACCCCAAAATAATACAAAAGAAAACTGTTTATAAATTCAAGAAAGATAATCCTGTGCGAATTTCACATTTTAAGTATGTATTTCAAAGGGCTTATCAGCAGCAATATACCAGAGAAGTGTTTAAAATACATAATCGACAGTATATGGATGGAATACCAATGTACTCGCTGAAAGACTTAAACGACGAACCAATCTCGGGATTATTTTACAACTCAGAGTTACAGAAACCGACATTGACCTTGTCCGCGAATGAGGATAACTGTAGTTTGCTACTTATAGCTTACTTATGTACGCATTATATATATAATATATCTATTCAATAATTCATGTAATAGTTTATATATGCATGGCATTAGTTCGAGTCTTTTTCCTCTTTTCTCGTCTTGAATTTATTTTAGAAATCATTTCAACCAAAGTTAAAATGGTTAACAAAATGATAAATGTTTCAAAATAATGCACACACCTATTGTATTATGTTCATTTTGATAATTTTTACACTCATGAAAAGTAGTAACGAACATTTCACAAATGTAACGAACGTTTCATTTTGATTCTGTTACAGGCATGGTGAAATCAAGAGCAGAGATTCAAAAGGCCTTAAAGAAAAGAACAATGATGAGTACCTGTCCAGAGAAAGGCAGAGAATGCGAAGAACTTACGTAGAAAACAAGTTGCTATCACAAGAAAAACGAGCAGAAAGAAATAAGAAAAATAGAGAGTATTTGAAACTGTACAGGCAGCGTAAGAGAGCGGAAGCGGCGCAAAATGTACCAGAATGAAATCCAGAAGATGTTTTAGACTCGAGTGGCTATGAAAGTGCGCAAGTTGAATCCCAAAACAGATTGTCAGAAGTTAGAATGAATTTCCAAAATAGAGCTAATGGACCAAACGATGAGAGTTGCTAAAGAACGGAGAAAAACCAAACAAGAATTAAAAGCTTTGAAAGAGACCCATGAACAACTTAGACGCAAGTATCGAAGTAGCATGCGGTCGATCCAAAGGATGAATAAGAAAACCGACGAACAATCAAACAAAGGTGACTTCACAAAATCAAAGACGGGTGAAAAAGTCAAACTAGAATATTAACAGATTATCTCTCATCACTTTTTCTGAAGTTCATGTCTGAAAACCCGGATGCAAAGTTATTATTCACTTCATTTACAAGAATCAGGCCGGCAAGAATACGCCTCACGTCCATGATTACCAGAGATACCTACGTATGCACCAAACACCAAAATATGTCAATGACTCTAAAATCACTTAAATCCGAGAACATTGAATGTACTATCAACGGAGAAAAATGTTAGATAAAAAGGAACAATTAATACAAGAAGCAGAGCAAACCTTGCAACATGATGTAATTGTCGGACAGTGGAAACGTGTTAAAATTGAAGTGAAAGGTCAGAAGAAGAATGTCATGAAAGTTGTGAACATCACAATGAAACCAACATAATTTATGTCTCACCTTAAGACTCAGATGGGAGATTTTGAACAACACGTAATGAGAATCAAGAATCACTTCACAGAAATGAAGAATCGAAAGCAGAACTTACCTGACAACCATTGCATAGTGCACATGGATTTTAGCGAAAATTATGTATGTAAGTCCGTGCAGGAGATACAGTCGGCCTATTGGAACCAGACAGCAGTGACTCTTCATCCCGTGGTCGTGTACTTTAAGAAAGAAGGGTCAGATGAAACTCTGCATAAAAGCTTTGTATTTGTGTCTGACGAGATGGGGCATAATGCAAACACAGTCCTTGCAATAGCTGACAAACTTTTACCAGCTATTAAGGATCTCGTTCCTGGGGTAACGTGGATACATTACTGGACAGACAGTCCGACGTCCCAATATAGGAACAAGGCCATCTTTCATTTCATAGCGAACCATAAGGACGTACATGGTATCAACGCAAGGTGGAACTATTGGGAGGCTGGACATGGGAAGGGGCCCTGCGATGGCCTCGGAGGCAGGGTGAAACGTATGTCAGATGAGGCGGTAAACTCGGGCAAAGTATGTATTCAAGATCCATCTGATTTTTATACCTGGACCCAATCAGAGAGATGTTCAATGAGAAATATTAGTTTTGTGTTTGTTTCATCTGAAGAATGTGAGAAAAAAGCTACAGAAACTAGTAAATTTCAGCTCAGACCCATCGCCGGAACAATGAAAATACACGCTGTACAGGGTGAGGGTGGAAATAGCATCTTAGTTCGAAACATTAGTTGCTACTGTAGAGTATGTGTCGCTGATGATTGCGAAGTTTGCGGTACTTGGAAAGGCGAGTCGCTTGTTTTCAAAACTACAAAACCAACACATAATGAAAAAGAATTAAGTAACAAAGCAAACTCCCTTAGGCTTACGAACGATTCTGTCCCAGAATCTGTCAATGGCAATGTTGATACACAAGAAAAATATCATGTTGGTGATTACGTCGCTGCGTCGTATCTGAATCGCTGGTACATTGGTAAAATCATGTGATGATGAGGACAACACTTTTGAAATCACATTCTTTGAGAAGCGCAAGCGGATGTTTCAGTGGCCAACAAGACCAGATAAGATCTGGGAGGATTATGGTGACATTTTATGCACGGTATCAACACCCGTGGCTAGCGGAAAGTCAAAACGCATGCTAGTGATACCAGAAAATGACTTCGAGAGAGTTGAGCAACTGTTTGATAAAGTGTAAATGGTATTGATGTATTAAGACATATTCGTTACTTTCATCTTAGCTGTTGTCGATTTTCATGTTTCAGTTGTATTTGTTGTGGCATATTCGTGGTCTAAATAATACAATTTTAAGTCTGGAATTTGTATATTTATATTATTTCTACATGTATAATCATACTCATAATTAGAACATGTATAAAGTTGAATATTAAAAAAGTAACGAATATTTCAGAAACTCTGAGTGTGTAAAAGAATGGTTTTACGTGTAACATATTTAAATAATTTGTTTAAACAAAACAGCACAGAATAATGTTAATTCAGGAAATAAATAAATAACATATTTTAGTCTAAATAATACGAAATGCGTCAAAGTAAAGCTTAAATTTTGTATTACCAAGTTATTTTTCCAGTTCTTTTCATTCTTATTGAGATTAAAAACCAGTTTTCAAACGTATTTTTTGTATTAGATTGTTGAATAACTGTTACTTTGTTTAAACTGTTAAATAGTTTCAATGTTTAATTGTTCTTAACAGGTTTATGTTTTTTATTAAATGGGGTAGTATTTAGTAACGAACATTTCATATATCAGTCTCCTTGTATTCTAATCAAACTAGTGAATATTTTGGCTTCTCTGAACCTTAACAAAAGTGTCCCGTGATAGATACAAAGACAACTATAGGCAATTAATTTGGATATAAAATGTTATTATCTATCATATGTTAAGCTTATACATTTTTTCATGAAGGACAGTATACACATTTTGATAAAACACATAACAATCTGATATGGTTCTTTAATGCACAACAAGTTTTATTTTTTTCTGAAGACTGACCCTCTGTATGTTTCTTAGAAATAAATGAAATATGTGTTTAACCAATCGTCAATTATTTTATGTTGTCATTTTAAACCACTGTAACGAACATTTTAGAGTAACCTTTGTACATCACTATCTTTAAACTTTAAATGGTTATCCAACACAAACTATTCATGACATGTTCAAAATAATCAAGGAACTTGAAGTTAATGAATTTATCTTTTCGATAAGAATGTTAAATAAAGTATTTCAAAAAAATGATTTTCTTGTCTTTGCCACTGCTTTAATGCACTGGTTTATTGAAAATGAGTGAGAGCGTCGGTCTCTTTCGTACCAAATGTAGCCGGTTCGAATCGCAAGATGAGTAGGTTCTGCTTTTGATATTTTTTCACACAAAGGCCGCGGGTCCTGATTAAGTATCCATGTAACAGATATCGAACGGGGTTAGTATAAGCTGAAAGCTTGTTTTTCATTCGTTGTAAAATAAATAAGTTTTTACTAAACTAACACATGTGCAAGGAATCTTTTTGTATAACTCGAATTTAGTATATTTACAAAAACGCACAGTATACATATATCACTAGATTGCGAACAGGGGAAATAATAATTAGACTGCGCGGAGGGGAAGGAGTATCTGAATATCTTATCGTAAATTACCGAAGATCGGTTTTGCGTGCAACGTGACCTACTTTTGAAATGAATAGAAGCGATGAATGATAATGAGAATATGAAATGTGACACTAGGTCAATTATATATGTGTGTTGGCCCCTCTACATGTAAACTAGGTCTAAATTAAATGAGCCGTCCCGAGAGAAAACCAACATTGTGGACTCTGCGTTAAGTATGTACCCGGATCAGCCTAAGCCTGCCGCTTTTCTGTTTCAGGAGTCATGATGTATACCTCTATGCCCCTGAGACGGAATGTGTCGGCCCGTATTAGCCTGCGCGGACTGCGCACATTTCACTCTTTCACCACCAATGGCTATATTAAGGTTTTTGTAAACAATACGGATTCATGTGAGTCAGCTCGTAACGAGCTGTCTCACCTGACATCCGCTTTGTTTGACTTTAAGTTATCAAAAAGTTCCAAAGATCATATTTCATGAAAAATAAATGCAAATGCGCCCAAAATTGAACATGGAAGAGTCTACATTATGGAATTCGGCGCTGAAAGCGTTATATAGTCGTGTCAACGCCTTCTTGCGATAATAACATTCTTGACCCAGATTAATGATCTGTAAGTGAAGCTCTTGAGTGCCTTTAGCTACAATTTGGTATTCATAAATTGAGTCACGCCATGCAAAAATAGATTAAGGGACTTTGAGGACGTGCAATCTCTGTATATAGATATGTATACGTTCCCGTGCAGTCTGATCAGAATGCCCTGTTCGCAGCGAACTTGTCCTACAAGAACGATGAAGTCTCACAAGAACGTTGAAGTCCTACAAAAACGTTGAAGTCTTACACGCAACTTGAAGTCCTACAATAACGTTGAAGTCTTACAAGAACGTTAACGTTTTACAAGAACGTCGAAGTCCTACACGAACGTTGAAGTCTTATAAGAATGTTGACGTCCTACAAGAACGTTAACGTTTTACAAGAAAGTCGAAGTCCTCGCGAACGTTGACGTTGAAGTCTCTTGAGAACATTTATGACAAACAAAATGGCTATCTACAGTCGAAATACAGTGGGATCACGATAACTCGAAATTGAAAGGGACCCATAAATTACTTCGAGTTATCGACGTGTTCGAGGCATCCATTGTTTTAATCTTAATTATGTATTTTCAGCGTGGAAATTAATTATTTCTTAAATGTATATTATGAAAAGAAAGCCAGTGAAAAGACCATATCAATAAAACAGCGCGGTTGCAATTCCGGTTGGTCGTCTAAGCAAAGTTGAAACATTGTGGCAATTCCTACTTTTGTCACAATGTTTTCAGATGTGTCAACATGCAACAGTGAAAAGACCATATCAATAAAACAGCGCGGTTGCAATTCCGGTTGGTCGTCTAAGCAAAGTTGAAACATTGTGGCAATTCCTACTTTTGTCACAATGTTTTCAGATGTGTCAACATGCAACTATTGGTGGTAAAGGATAACATGATGCATTAAACTAGACCTTTCCCACTTGTAGATGCATTTTGTCGTATTTGCAGGAAACAACTTTTGAGAAAAAATATGACAAAATAACAAATTGCCCTTTTACCTACAGTATTTTCAACTTTTCTATATAATTGTATTTCATTTAAGGAGATTTTTTTTAGGCAAGGTTGACTCCGAAGTAGCCTGCTATAGATATGCTGTATATGGAAAAGGGTTGAAGAGGTTAAAGATTATAGCTATCATGATATTATATTACGAGATTATGCAGCGAGTTAGTAACTACTAACTGAAACCATATATACAAGTATTGTATTGATATCACCTCGCCAAAAGTCATTATAAAACAAAAAATATCTTTAAGTACAATGATAACTGGATTAAGTAGAATGGATTGTTTGCATTGGTTATAAACTGAAAACGGATTGATTGTTTGGTGTTTTACACAGCTCTGAATATATCAGCTATATAGGAGTCACGCTTGTCGGTCGGTCGGTTTGCGGTCCGTCCGTTGGTCTGTGGACATTTCTTGTGAACACTATTTCTCAGCAACCCTTGGTCAGAATTCAATATAATTTTACAAGAATGATTGATACCAAGCCTAGTTGTGCATATTGTCGGCGTGTTGCACTGGAATTATTTTTAAATGAGTTATGACCCCTTGAATTTCTCATACATATGTATATTGTCAGGCACCAGCTGGGGGTATTCATCACCTTCAGTGCTATTTCTAGTTATAATGAGCAATTTCTCCCTTTGTCACAATGCTGTCTACAGTAGATGCGTTAATATGCGTCTGCAGTTGGAAAGGGACATTTGTTGTCGATTTGAAAACGTTGGTGTGGTCAGCGACTTCGAATACGTATTAGTAGTCCCTGGTGTGGTGTCTTTCCCATAACGATAAATAAACGTTATCTTATGTAGGTATGTGAAGTTGGCACGAAGTTCGGTATTCGGTAATCGATATTCAATACCGATATGAATGTAGAGCTGAAACGAATATAGAGCCAGCACCAGATTCGTGAATTCTGTAACGCATTGAAATATACGTTACCGTCATTGTTTAGTATGACGAATACCGATTTGAATATCGATTTGAATATGGAGCCAGATCGATATTCGAGAAAATGGTGATATCGCCTTCCTGATCATGCAGAAGGGCGAACCCTGATTTGAATATCGATTTGAATTTAGTGCCAGATCGATATTCGGTAAAATGGTGCTATGTTCTTTCTGACCATGTAGTAGAGCGAATACCGATTTGAATATCGATTTGAATATGGAGCCAGATCGATATTCGAGAAAATGGTGCTATCTTTTTTTCTGAACATGTAGTAGAGCGAATACTGATTTGAATATCGATTTGAATATAGAGCCAGATCGATATTCGTGAAAATGGTGCTATCGTCTTCCTGATCATGTAGAAGGGCGAACCCCGATTTGAATATCGATTTGAATTTAGTGCCAGGTCTGTATTCGGTAAAATGGTGCTATTGTCTTTCTGACCATGTGGTAGAGCGAATACCGATTTGAATATCGATATGAATATGGAGCCAGATCGATATTCGAGAAAATGGTTCTATCTTATTTCTGAACATGTAGTAGAGCGAATACCGATTTGAATATCGATTTGAATATAGAACCAGATCGATATTCGTGAAAATGGTGATGTCGCCTTCCTGATCATGTAGAAGGGCGAACCCCGATTTGAATATCGATTTGAATTTAGTGCCAGGTCGATATTCGATAAAATGGTGCTATTGTCTTTCTGACCATGTAGTAGAGCAAATACCGATTTGAATATCGATTTGAATATGGAGCCAGATCGATATTCGAGAAAATGGTGCTATCTTTTCTCTGAACATGTAAAAGAGCGAATACCGATTTGAATATCGATTTGAATATAGAGCCAGATCGATATTCGTGAAAATGGAGCTATCGTCTTCCTGATGATTTGGTAGAGCGAATACCGATTTGAATATAGATTTGAATATGGAGCCAGATCGATATTCGAGAAAATGGTGCTATCTTTTTTCTGAACATGTAGTAGAGCGAATATGGATTTCAATATCGATTTGAATATAGAGCCAGGTCGATATTCGTGAAAATGGTCCTATCGTCTTCCTGATCATGTAGAAGGGCGAACCCCGATTTGAATATCGATTTGAATTTAGTGCCAGGTCGATATTCGGTAAAATGGTGCTATTGTCTTTCTGAGCATGTAGTAGAGCGAATACAGATTTGAATATCGATTTGAATATGGAGCCAGATTGATATTCGAGAAAATGGTGCAATCTGTTCTCTGAATATGTAGTAGATCGAATATCAATTTGAATATCGATTTGAATATAGAGCCAGGTCGATATTCGTAAAATGGTGAAATCGCCTTCCTGATCATGTAGAAGGGCGAACCCCGATTTGAATTTAGTGCCAGGTGGATATTCGGTAAAAAATGGTGCTATTGTCTTTCTGACCATGTTGTAGAGCGAATATCGATTTCAATATCGATTTCAATATGGAGCCAGATCGATATTCGAGAAAATGGTGCTATATTTTCTTTGAACATGTAGTAGAGCGAATACCGATTTGAATATCGATTTGAATATAGAGCCAGATCGATATTCGTGAAAATGGTGCTATCGTCTTCCTCATGATGTGGTAGAGCGAATACCGATTTGAATATCGATTTGAATATGGAGCCAGATCGACATTCGAGAAAATGGTGCTATCTTTGTTCTGAACATGTAGTAGAGCGAATATCGATTTCAATATCGATTTGAATATAGAGCCAGGTCGATATTCGTGAAAATGGTCCTATCGTCTTCCTGATCATGTAGAAGGGCGAACCCCGATTTGAATATCGATTTGAATTTAGTGCCAGGTCGATATTCGGTAAAATGGTGCTATTGTCTTTCTGAGCATGTAGTAGAGCGAATACCGATTTGAATATCGATTTGAATATGGAGCCAGATCGATATTCCAGAAAATGGTGCTATCTTTTTTCTGACCATGTTGTAGAGCGAATACCGATTTGAATATCGATTTGAATATAGAGCCAGGTCGATATTCGTGAAATGGTGATATCGCCTTCCTGATCATGTAGAAGGGCGAACCCCGATTTGAATTTAGTGCTAGGTGGATATTCGGTAAAATGGTGTTATTGTCTTTCTGACCATGTAGTAGAGTGAATACCGATTTCAATATCGATTTGAATATGGAGCCAGATCGATATTCGAGAAAATGGCGCTATCTTTTCGCTGAACATGTAGTAGAGCGAATATCGATTTGAATATCGATTTGAATATAGAGCCAGATCGATATTCGTGAAAATGGTGCTATATTTTTTGTGAACATGTATTAGAGCGAATATCGATTTGAATATCAATTTGAATATAGAGCCAGATCGATATTCGTGAAAATGGTGCTATCGTCTTCCTGATCATGTAGAAGGGCGAACCCCGATTTAAATATCCATTTGAATTTAGTGCCAGGTCGATATTCGGTAAACTGGTGCTATTGTCTTTCTGACCATCTAGTAGAGCGAATACCGATTTCAATATCGATTTGAATATGGAGCCAGGTCGATATTCGTGAAAATGGTGATATCGCCTTCCTGATCATGTAGAAGGGCGAACCCTGATTTGAATTTAGAGCCAGGTCGATATTCGGTTAAATGGTGCTATGGTCTTTCTGACCATCTAGTAGAGCGAATACCGATTTCAATATCGATTTGAATATGGAGCCAGATCGATATTCGAGAAAATGGTGCTATCTTTTTTTTGACCATGTTGTAGAGCGAATACCGATTTGAATATTGATTTGAATATAGAGCCAGGTCGATATTCGTGAAAATGGTGATATCGCCTTCCTCATCATGTAGAAGGGCGAACCCCGATTTGAATTTAGAGCCAGGTCGATATTCGGTAAAATGGTGCTATTGTCTTCCTGATCATGTAGAAGAGCGAACCCCGATTTGAATATCGATTTGAATTTAGTGCCAGGTCGATATTCGGTAAAATGGTGCTATGGTCTTTCTGACCATGTAGTAGAACGAATACCGATTTCAATATCGATTTGAATATGGAGCCAGATCGATATTCGAGAAAATGGTGCTATCTTTTTTCTGAACATGTAGTAGAGCGAATATCGATTTCAATATCGATTTGAATATAGAGCCAGGTCGATATTCGTTGAAATGGTCCTATCGTCTTCCTGATCATGTAGAAGGGCGAACCCCGATTTGAATATCGATTTGAATTTAGTGCCAGGTCGATATTCGGTAAAATGGTGCTATTGTCTTTCTGAGCATGTAGTAGAGCGAATACCGATTTGAATATCGATTTGAATATGGAGCCAGATCGATATTCGAGAACATGGTGCTATCTTTTATCTGACCATGTAGTAGAGCGAATACCGATTTCAATATCGATTTGAATATGGAGCCAGATCGATATTCGAGAAAATTGTGCAATCGCCTTCCTGATCATGTAGAAGGTCGAACCCCGATTTGAATATCGATTTGAATTTAGTGCCAGATCGATATTCGGTAAAATGGTGCTATGGTCTTTCTGACCATGTAGTAGAGCGAATACCGATTTGAATATCGATTTTAATATAGAGCCAGGTCGATATTCGTGAAAATGGTGATATCGCCTTCCTGATCATGTAGAAGGGCGAACCCCGATATTGAATTTAGAGCCAGGTCGATATTCGGTAAAATGGTGCTATGGTCTTTCTGACCATGTAGTAGAGCGAATACCGATTTGAATATCGATTTTGATATAGAGCCAGGTCGATATTCGTGAAAATGGTGATATCGCCTTCCTGATCACGTAGAAGGGCGAACCCCGATTTGAATTTAGAGCCAGGTCAATATTCGGTAAAATGGTGCTATTGTCTTTCTGATCATGTAGTAGAGCGAATACCGATTTGAATATCGATTTGAATATGGAGCCAGATCGATATTCGAGAACATGGTGCTATCTTTTATCTGACCATGTAGTAGAGCGAATACCGATTTCAATATCGATTTGAATATGGAGCCAGATCGATATTCGAGAAAATGGTGCAATCGCCTTCCTGATCATGTAGAAGGTCGAACCCCGCTTTGAATATCGATTTGAATTTAGTGCCAGATCGATATTCGGTAAAATGGTGCTATGGTCTTTCTGACCATGTAGTAGAGCGAATACCGATTTGAATATCGATTTTAATATAGAGCCAGGTCGATATTCGTGAAAATGGTGATATCGCCTTCCTGATCATGTAGAAGGGCGAACCCCGATTTGAATTTAGAGCCAGGTCGATATTCGGTAAAATGGTGCTATGGTCTTTCTGACCATGTAGTAGAGCGAATACCGATTTGAATATCGATTTTGATATAGAGCCAGGTCGATATTCGTGAAAATGGTGATATCGCCTTCCTGATCACGTAGAAGGGCGAACCCTGATTTGAATTTAGAGCCAGGTCGATATTCGGTAAAATGGTGCTATTGTCTTTCTGATCATGTAGTAGAGCGAATACCGATTTGAATATCGATTTTAATATGGAGCCAGATCGATATTCGAGAAAATGGTGCTATCTTTTTTCTGAACATGTTGTAGATCGAACACCGATTTGAATATCGATTTGAATATGGAGCCAGATCGATATTCGAGAAAATGGTGCTATTGTCTTTCTGACCATGTAGTAGAGCGAATACCGATTTGAATATCGATATGAATATAGTGCCAGATCGATATTCGTGAAAATGGTGATATCGCCTTCCTGATCATGTAGAAGTGTTAATAACGATTTAAACATAGTTCTAAATTTCGAGCCAGGTCGATATTCGGGAAAATGGGCTAATCGTCTTTCTGATCATGTAGAAGGACAAACGATATCACGGCTTTGCTATATACAAAACACCGAGTCGCGATAGTTCAGTCGGTTACAACGAAGGCTATCAGTCCATTCGACATAAGGGGACGTGAATACTGCTATGTGGAGTACTGTTGCGAGAAAGACTGGAAACAACACGTTAGGTGATGTGACCGCCGTGATATGACTGAAATACCATTGAAACCTTTGTAAACCTTTGAGGTTAAGAAGAACCACTTCTCATTTTCCATTAGTCTATCTTACTATTTAGTTAACCTAAAATTTTCATTTCTTGATACTGATTTCATTTTTGATAATGTTCGCAGTTGAAATAATGCTAGGACAATGAAATGATTTGTATGGGAATGACAAATAATATAAGATCTGTAATTTATCAAATAATTTCTTTTCATAGTATTTAACATAACCCAAAAACGTCGACATACACTAACAGTGTTGCTTACATTTCTTCACATGTGCACGGAAAATGAGAAAAAGAAAATAGAGGGCGGTGAATGGCTTTGAATTGACTCTAGTGTATAGTTCTATATAGCCAAAAAGTCCCTGCCATTAGTACCCATGCTTGTCAATCAACCAAAATAATTTAAACCACCTATGTAAAGGGTAATTTGTATGTGTCTGGTCTACTTTCAAATAAAGCTAGCATTTTCAAAACAGTAGAGTTTAATAGATGCACAACTCATGTTCAACACCTATGACAAATGTTAATTCACGGAACATCAGTGTGAAATTATAATGAAACGAAATCGGACATTTCTTTCAGCGTTGAATATTTGTTTAAGATATACAATGTAAAATTAAAAACAGTCTAAATTTCACGCAAAACTACCATAGAACTAAATACGGATCCAGATATGTTTAGAATGGTTAAAAACTGTAAGTCATGTAGGGAATATATGCCCCAAAATCTATGGGACGTGTTATGTAACTAATCATTTTTTTTAAACACAACGAGATATATGCAAGGCCTATTTAAGTGAAATAACTTTGAAAACAGGAAAATAGTTTCAGATGAGAAAAGTTTAAAACTTTGAACAAGGGTAATACAGGAGAAACGAGCCCCGCAAACTATGGGTGTTGTTGTTTAAACACAATTAAAATAAGTTGAAAAAACTGCATAGAGGGTCTTACAATAAACACTATTGCAAAACTTTTTTGAATTCGACCAAAAAAACTTTCAAGTGTTTAACATATAACAAATAGAGAAAACAAGTAACACAACCTAAATTCCGTGTTTTTCAACCAATCAAAATGATTCGAACATCTTTTGTATAATCATGGTCATTCTATGTTGAAATTTGACAATACAGTGCATGGCATGAAAACCAGTTTTTGGTTTCAAATGGCAAGTTTTGTAGTTCCCCACGTAGTCCATTATACCAAACATGCCCGTACCTTGAAGTTAAAATAAGAGCACAACAATGTTCGTTCTTCAACATTGTCACTCCAGCTAAAACATAGCGAGCACTTCCTATGGCAATTTCCGGCAGTGAAATTATGCGTTCCAGTGTGATCCTATTATACAGACAGTGTTCGTAAACTCTGACGACGAAAATTGGATATGATTGAGTTATAACTCTTCTGCGTACTCTTCTACCTGAACACGTCTTTAGTGTGCTGAAAAGATATTTAGAAAATATGCAATATATGAGAAAAAGCAATTATGGATTGAGTGTAAAATGTACCACGTCAAATGAAATATGTACCTTGTTGCATGAAAATGTACTGCGTATACTACAATACAACATAGTAAGACAGTAAAGGCGTTCCATATGTACTCATACATATCTGCACGTGTACATATGCATACATGTACACATGTATGTACACACACAGATGCAAACACATACACACAACAATGTATACACATACATGTATATACATGTCATATAAACAATTTTGAAATAAAAATATCATAATGTGCCTGTTCCTCCATTTTCGGATTGAAATACATGTATATCAGTTTATCTATATAACCACTTTGCATTTTGGTAATATATAGATTTCTTCGACTAGAAGCATAGAACAAGGAGATGTGCATTTAACAAGTTTTTCATTTTGCAATGTCAATACAATATCAAATGTGTGTATAATAAGTATGGTGTTATATTTACTTGGTAAAAGTCACAACAAAGCAGAAAATGATATTCCTTTTTCAATTTCATTCGAATTACATAGTTTACAAATTCTATTGTTTTCTAGGTATATTTTGATAACGACATCATTTAATTTCATGGGATCCAACTCTTAAATTTACTTAAATATACCGTATGTCTAATACTTTAAGATATTTTTCATAACTGACTGCATGTTTAAACGTGTGCTAATAATAAGCTAACTTAGGGTTCGTATCTATTGATGCGTTCCACTCTTGAAGAAAGCAATCTTTTAGTCTGTTTACAAAAAAATGCAAGGATAAAGAGTCTGATGCGACCATTTGATTGTGCCATATTATCCCGCAACTGTTTCTCTGTAAGATCAATATTATGCTTGTTGCCCAATTATTGCGGTCGTTTTGCATCAACAGTTAGCATCATATTATAGCATTTTTGTACAAATCGCGATTGTGGCATCCTTATTAATTTTAGCCAATAGTTTATACGACGTTTGCGTGATGTTATATACAAAGGGTAACGAGCACTGTCTCTTAAACTGGCAAATTTATATGGTTGTTTTTGCCTAGCACACATAAACAGTTTGCATCCATAATACTTTGCTCGTTCTAGTTCTCGATAGGTGTCTGCATCCCAAACCTCTGATGAAATTTTGACATGAAAAAATGTACAAGGACTGAACATTGTAATATAATTGAATAATTTGAAAGAGGACGACGAAAGGAACATTCCTATAAAGTTAGGTTGATATTGTTCATTGGTTTAGAAGGAGATGACGTTTGAGCTAAAAATTCCTTTGAACAATTTTCTGATGCCGCCTAGTCGCTATATCTTACAACCAATCAAAATGGATTGAACAAATTATGTAGAGGGTCAAATTATTGTAGATTTCAATGTAGTTTAGCATAAATGTTCCATTATGTATTATATATACATAATGGAACAGTTATGCTAAACTACATTGAAATCATACACTAACTATCATGATAATGAAATAATCAAGTTTTGTAATATTGCCCCTTTTCTGATACCGATATGACTTGAACAGTTTGTGTAGATGGTCAACCAAGATAACAAGATAAGTGATCCTCTTTTTAGCTCACCTGAGCACGAAATGCTGAAGGTTAGTTATTGTGATCGCCGTTTGTCCGGCGTCCGTCATGCGTCGTCCGTCGTTGGTCAGCTTCTTCTCCTCAGTAACCAGTGGGTCAATTGGATGCAACTTCATAGAAAGCATCCTCGCAATGACCTTACCAGAATTCCTTCATTTTTTTGGGATCCATGCATAATTCTGGTTTCCATGGCAACGAAACGAAACAAACTTCAAAATTCTTCTTCTCCCAAACTGGTTTGCAGATTTTCAAATAATTTTGTAGAAATGTTCCTTGGATGACCTTCTATCAGATTTTTTTTCAAGCCATGTTGATTGGTCGAAAAACATGGCCACCAGGGGGCGGGGTATTTTGCCTTATATTGCTATAGTGAAAACTTAAAAAATCTTCTCCTCTGAAAGCGTCGGGCTGATTTTCAAATAATGTTGTAGAAATGTTTCTTGGATAATCCTCTATCAGATTCCTTCAAGCCATGTTGATTGGTCGAAAAGCATGGTCGCCAGGGGGCAGGGCTTATATGGCTAAAGTGAAGAAAAAAAATCAGGTGGGCGATCAAGGGCCATCATGGCCATGGCCCTCTTGTTGTGAAATTGTTAGATTTAAGAATTGATATCAAACTATGGAAGACACTCTACGATAGCTATCGGAACCTTTAAATGTATTTTAAGACATCACATGGGACGTCGGTGCCTATCAGCGTAAAACATAGCGTCCGTCAGGGAGGCGTTCTATCAGGATTATATTGCACGCTGTTTATTAAAGACCTCCTTGATGACCTTGAAAAGAGTCCGCTTCCCATTTATGTATGATATTGGACGCAGGCTTTGGTAAAAACTACCTTCAAAATAATATACCGGTGTCAAAGAGTAAAAACTCTTATCATGCTATGCTTTGGTATGGAATCCAGCCTACAAACCCTTAACCGGTTAACAGTGTTACATGTACTATAAGGTGATAAAACCAACACTATTATACGGCAGTCAGTTGTGGAATGATATGAAAATTGCGGACGTAGATCAGATAAATAGGACGCAGCATTATATCGTTAACCATGAGTAGGATGAATAGATAAATAAAAAATAAATAATTGCAAAATACTAACGTTCACATCTTTCAGTGTGTTGACATATTGATCAATTATGAAAGCTAAGACATATTGTAAGTTACATATGTAATTTATGTATTGCATTTTAGTAAAAAAAATAAGGTATATGTTGTTTGAGGTTGAGGTGCAAATCAACTAAGCTACACATTGACTCTTTAAATGTAGATTAACATTTACCTTTGCAACTGTAGGAGATTTCAAAATTCGAGTAAATGTAATAAATACAGTCGTCACACCACGGTAACCTAGTAGGAACACAACACACATTATTACAGTCCACTGCCGTTAACTCGAAGTCAAAATGACCTACGGAAACACTTTCTCAAAAGTTTGACACTTAGAAACAAATCTAGCACACTATCTGATGCAAACAACATTGAACACATTTTAGGAAAAAAAGAACATGCTCATAATGAGCATGTTCTCCTTTTCCAACAAAGTTTTTTCTCTGTATTATGGCAACATAGTATTTGTTTACATGCAATTACTTTGAGTTAAGTGATGTCGACATAACAAGAGTCGACTGTAGAGTTATTGTTTTCATAAGCGCTTGGAAAATGGAATGGGTAAATATATTACAAACATATTGCATGGACACTTATTCTATGTTACATCGTAACCACATCAATGCCGTCATTCCTACGTCCTTATGAAGTTCTTACTGCGTCCTGATTCGTTTACGTCCTCACTTAGTATTGTGTTATCATGTTTAAATTTGACCCACGTCCTCCAGGTTAATACAGACCATATAACGTCCTTACCGGTTTCTTATGATTGTATTACGTTATACACGCTATTACTCTGTTCGTTAAAAAAATCGTAGTGGGAAAGGTTAACATCTATAAGATGTGTAATGAACATTTATTGTAATAATAAATTAAATAATAATAATTTTCAATTTAAAGATTCATCTGTCCAGAAACATATAAACACATCTATCTTAATAGACTACAGTTATTGACAAATTATTTTAGAAACTACTCAAAAGCACACGACGTTGAAGCCTATCTTATTCAATAGACCTGCAAGGTCACAATATATAACGCCCTCTCTATCAAATGCCGCAAATTCGGTCACGTGACCACAATAAACATCGTTTTCTATTTCATCGAACAACTTCTAGCATAGATTCAACTCAGATTAAGCACTTATAAATGAATATATATCGACCACCATGCTGAACAACTGTTACAATTGTATCGCAACATTTACATGTCCACCTTACGGCATCTGCTTTACATGTACACGATCCAATTCGGCCGACCAACTTTTTTAAATACAATAAAGATTAGTTTAAACATAGTAAGGCACAAGATAAACAAAAATAACAATTAATTAGCTGCAAACAATTAATGCGAATATAAACAATAATAACAACTAATTAAATACAAACAATTAATGCGAAAAAGATTGGAACGAAAGCTAAAGAATTGGTTCGTGGACACAGGTAGACTACGGGAAAAAACGGTCACGTACTCAACACTACTGGTTCAATGACAACACACTTTTAATATTGTATTACATGATTTCAAGAACTCACACTTTATATTGATTAGATCCATGTATATTTACAATCATTAAGTCAATAGTGAATACATGTGATAATTATAATAGTGCTGATGAAGATCGAACTACAGAACTATGTAGTCTGATATCGGTTTACATCATCCTACATTATTCTTTTTCTTTTTTTTTGCAACACAGAAAGTGTTTGGCATTGTGAGTTCTTGTAACTTTATAGTCAAAAGTAAACTTTCCTTCTAAATACAAGTTAGAGTTAAATATATTTAATCAAGTTTACAATGACAACACAAATATACCGGTAGCTCAGTCGGTAGCGACGCGGGCTGACCATCCAGGGGTTGTGAGTTCGAATCCCGGCTGAGCCAACTTTCTTTCCGACATGGATTGACAAAAGTCAATGCGAAAAGCCTCATTCGTCTTCCACCAATGGGCTAAGTCTATGTGGAAAAGCAGCCAGTTGCTTGGGAAGATCGTTGTGTGGAGTACTGGTGTGAGAAAACCAGGAAACACATGAGTTGGTGAACTGGTCGCCGTGATATAACTGAAACATTGTTAAAAATGGCGTTAAACCCAAATCAATCAACACATATATACTTTATAAGCACGTGCTATCTCGACTGAATGGTTTGGTAAGACGAACAGGTAGTTGGACGAAACCTTTAACATCCGAGTGAATATTCCGATTCCTATTTTGGCATAATTTAGTAAAACAAGCTTTATATTTAAAAACTACACACATCGTTAAATGGTTGGGTGTCCTGTTTTGATTAATTATTAGAGGGAAACGAAAGAGATAAAGATATCTTACGTTAAATCTTCCCGAATTCTCTAGCCAGTTGACAGACGAAAAGTTTTTAATAGTGGTTGTCCGCTTTTCAATAGTAACGTCAGAAATAGCGCGTAATTACGTGGTACCAGTTACTGTGCAATTATTCATCTGCTGTTTTATCAAATAGTACTGCTTAATGATAATTTTCACAGAGGTGCAGAGGTAGAGCGTCGGCCTCTCGTATGGAAGGTCCCGGGTTCGAATCCCGTGAAGAGTGGGTTCTGTTTTGGGGATTTTTCCACTCGAACTGTGCGAGCAATGGTTGATTGGGAAGAAGACAGCGAGCGTAATTAATATAAGCTGAAAGTTCGTTTCACAAATAATGACAATGATTAAGTTTAAACTTAAACTCAACTTAACTATTGTTAGCTCAGAAACTGGTAGCATTCTCAAAATACCTTGCACGATATTGAGATCTATATTCAAATCGGTATTCGCACTTATACATGGTCAGAATGACTAAATCACCATTTTCTCGAATATTCATATCTATATTCAAATCGGTATTCGCCCTTCTACAAGATCAAAAAGACAAAATCACCATTTTCCTCGAATAACGACGTGGCTCTTTATTCAAATCGGTATTCGCTCTACTACATGTATCATCATTTTCCAGAATATCGATCTGGCTCCATATTCAAATCGATATTCGCTCTACTACATGGTCAGAAAGATCATAGCACCATTTTACCGAACATCGACCTGGCACTAAATTCAAATCGATATTCAAATCGGGGTTCACCCTTCTACATGACCAAGAAGACGATATCACCATTTTCTCGAATATCGACCTGGCTCCATATTCAAACCGATATTCAAATCGGTATTCGCTCTACTACATGCTCAGAAAGACAATAGCACCATTTTACCGAATATCGACCTGGCTCCATATTCAAATCGATATTCAAATCGGTATTCGCTCTACAACATGTTCAGAAAAAGGATAGCACCATTTTCTCGAATTTCGATCTGGCTCCATATTCAAATCGATATTCAAATCAGTATTCGCTCTACTACATGGTCAGAAAGACCATAGAACCATTTAACCGAATATCGATCAGGCACTAAATTCAAATCGATATTCAAATCAGGGTTCGCCCTTCTACATGATCAGGAAGGCGATTGCACCATTTTCTCGAATATCGATCTGGCTCCATATTCAAATCGATATTGAAATCGGTATTCGCTCTACTACATGGTCAGATAAAAGATAGCACCATTTTCTCGAATATCGATCTGGCTCCATATTCAAATCGATATTCAAATCGGTATTCGCTCTACTACATGCTCAGAAAGACAATAGCACCATGTTACCGAATATCGACCTGGCACTAAATTCAAATCGATATTAAAATCGGGGTTTGCCCTTCTACATGATCAGGAAGACGATAGGACCATTTCCACGAATATCGACCTGGCTCTATATTCAAATCGATATTGAAATCGATATTAGCTCTACTACATGTTCAGAAAAAAGATAGCACCATTTTCTCGAATATCGATCTGGCTCCATATTCAAATCGATATTGAAATCGGTATTCGTTCTACCACATGATCAGGAGGACGATAGCACCATTTTCACGAATATCGATCTGGCTCTATATTCAAATCGATATTCAAATCGGTATTCGCTCTACTACATGTTCAGAAAAAAGATAGCACCATTTTTTTCAAATATCGATCTGGCTCCATATTCAAATCGATATTCAAATCGGTATTCGCTTTACCACATGGTCAGAAAGACAATAGCACCATTTTACCGAATATCGACCTGGCACTAAATTCAAATCGATATTCAAATCGGGGTTCGCCCTTCTACATGATCAGGAAGACAAAAGCACCATTTTCACGAATATCGACCTGGCTCTATATTCAAATCTATATTCAAATCGGTATTCGCTCTACTACATGGTCAGAAAGACAATAGCACCATTTTACCGAATATCGACCTGGCTCTAAATTCAAATCGGGGTTCGCCCTTCTACATGATCAGGAAGGCGATTGCACCATTTTCACGAATATCGACCTGGCTCTATATTCAAATCAATATTCAAATCGGTATTCGCTCTACAACATGGTCAGAAAAAAGATATCACCATTTTCTCGAATATCGATCTGGCTCCATATTCAAATCGATATTCAAATCGGTATTCGCTCTACTACATGATCAGAAAGACAATAGCACCATTTTACCGAATATCGACCTGGCTCTTAATTCAAATCGGGGTTCGCCCTTCTACATGATCAGGAAGGCGATATCACCATTTTCACGAATATCGACCTGGCTCTATATTCAAATCAATATTCAAATCGGTATTCGCTCTACAATATGGTCAGATAAAAGATAGCACCATTTTCTCGAATATCGATCTGGCTCCATATTCAAATCGATATTGAAATCGGTATTCGCTCTACTAGTTGGTCAGAAAGACCATAGCACCATTTACCGAATATCGACCTGGCTCTAAATTCAAATCGGGGTTTGCCCTTCTACATGATCAGGAAGGCGATATCACTATTTTCACGAATATCGACCTGGCTCCATATTCAAATCGATATTGAAATCGGTATTCGCTCTACTACATGTTCACAACAAATATAGCACCATTTTCACGAATATCGATCTGGCTCTATATTCAAATCGATATTCAAATCGGTATTCGCTCTACTACATGTTCAGAGAAAAGATAGCACCATTTTCTAGATGGTCAGAAAGACAATAGCACCAGTTTACCGAGTATCGACCTGGCACTTAATTCAAATGGATATTCAAATCGGGGTTCGCCCTTCTACATGATCAGGAAGACGATAGCACCATTTTCACGAATATCGATCTGGCTCTATATTCAAATCGATATTCAAATCGGTATTCGCTCTACTACATGTTCAGAGAAAAGATAGCATCATTTTCTCGAATATCGATCTGGCTCCATATTCAAATCGATATTGAAATCGGTATTCACTCTACTACATGGTCAGAAAGACAATAGCACCATTTTACCGAATATCCACCTGGCACTAAATTCAAATCGGGGTTCGCCCTTCTACATGATCAGGAAGGCGATATCACCATTTCACGAATATCGACCTGGCTCTATATTCAAATCGATATTCAAATCGGTATTCGCTCTACAACATTGTCAGAAAGAAGATAGCACCATTTTCTCGAATATCGATCTGGCTCCATATTCAAATCGATATTCAAATCGGTATTCGCTCTACTACATGCTCAGAAAGACAATAGCACCATTTTACCGAATATCGACCTGGCACTAAATTCAAATCGATATTCAAATCGGGGTTCGCCCTTCTACATGATCAGGAAGACGATAGGACCATTTTCACGAATATCGACCTGGCTCTATATTCAAATCGATATTGAAATCGATATTCGCTCTACTACATGTTCAGAACAAAGATAGCACCATTTTCTCGAATATCGATCTGGCTCCATATTCAAATCTATATTCAAATCGGTATTCGCTCTACCACATCATCAGGAAGACGATAGCACCATGTTCACGAATATCGATCTGGCTCTATATTCAAATCGATATTCAAATCGGTATTCGCTCTACTACATGTTCAGAGAAAATATAGCACCATTTTCTCGAATATCGATCTGGCTCCATATTGAAATCGATATTGAAATCGATATTCGCTCTACTACATGGTCAGAAAGACAATAGCACCATTTTACCGAATATCGACCTGGCACTAAATTCAAATCGGGGTTCGCCTTTCTACATGATCAGGAAGGCGATATCACCATTTCACGAATATCGACCTGGCTCTATATTCAAATCGATATTCAAATTGATATTCGATCTACTACATGTTCAGAGAACAGATTGCACCATTTTCTCGAATATCGATCTGGCTCCGTATTCAAATCGATATTCAAATCGGTATTCGCTCTACTACATGCTCAGAAAGACAATAGCACCATTTTACCGAATATCGACCTGGCACTAAATTCAAATCGATATTCAAATCGGGGTTCGCCCTTCTACATGATCAGGAAGACGATAGGACCATTTTCACGAATATCGACCTGGCTCTATATTCAAATCGATATTCAAATCGATATTCGCTCTACTACATGTTCAGAACAAAGATAGCACCATTTTCTCGAATATCGATCTGGCTCCATATTCAAATCGGTATTCGCTCTACCACATCATCAGGAAGACGATAGCACCATTTTCACGAATATCGATCTGGCTCTATATTCAAATCGATATTCAAATCGGTATTCGCTCTACTACATGTTCAGAGAAAATATAGCACCATTTTCTCGAATATCGATCTGGCTCCATATTGAAATCGATATTGAAATCGATATCCGCTCTACTACATGGTCAGAAAGACAATAGCACCATTTTACCGAATATCCACCTGGCACTAAATTCAAATCGGGGTTCGCCCTTCTACATGATCAGGAAGGCGATATCACCATTTCACGAATATCGACCTGGCTCTATATTCAAATCGATATTCAAATTGATATTCGATCTACTACATGTTCAGAGAACAGATTGCACCATTTTCTCGAATATCGATCTGGCTCCATATTCAAATCGATATTCAAATCGGTATTCGCTCTACTACATGCTCAGAAAGACAATAGCACCATTTTACCGAATATCGACCTGGCACTAAATTCAAATCGATATTCAAATCGGGGTTCGCCCTTCTACATGATCAGGAAGACGATAGGACCATTTTCACGAATATCGACCTTGCTCTATATTCAAATCGATATTGAAATCCATATTCGCTCTACTACATGTTCAGAAAAAAAATAGCACCATTTTCTCGAATATCGATCTGGCTCCATATTCAAATCTATATTCAAATCGGTATTCGCTCTACCAAATCATCAGGAAGACGATAGCACCATTTTCACGAATATCGATCTGGCTCTATATTCAAATCGGTATTCGCTCTTCTACATGTTCAGAGAAAAGATAGCACCATTTTCTCGAATATCCATCTGGCTCCATATTCAAATCGATATTCAAATCGGTATTCGCTCTACCACATGGTCAGAAAGACAATAGCACCATTTTACCGAATACAGACCTGGCACTAAATTCAAATCGATATTCAAATCGGGGTTCGCCCTTCTACATGATCAGGAAGACGATAGCACCATTTTCACGAATATCGATCTGGCTCTATATTCAAATCGATATTCAAATCGGTATTCGCTCTACTACATGTTCAGAAAAAAAGATAGCACCATTTTCTCGAATATCGATCTGGCTCCATATTCAAATCGATATTCAAATCGGTATTCGCTCTACTACATGGTCAGAAAGAACGTAGCACCATTTTCACGAATATCGATCTGGCACTAAATTCAAATCGATATTCAAATCGGGGTTCGCCCTTCTACATGATCAGGAAGGCGATATCACCATTTTCTCGAATATCGATCTGGCTCCATATTCAAATCGATATTCAAATCGGTATTCGCTCTACTACATGGTCAGAAAGAACGTAGCACCATTTTCACGAATATCGATCTGGCTCTATATTCAAATCGATATTCAAATCGGTATTCGCTCTACTACATGTTCAGAGAAAATATAGCACCATTTTCTCGAATATCGATCTGGCTCCATATTGAAATCGATATTGAAATCGATATCCGCTCTACTACATGGTCAGAAAGACAATAGCACCATTTTACCGAATATCCACCTGGCACTAAATTCAAATCGGGGTTCGCCCTTCTACATGATCAGGAAGGCGATATCACCATTTCACGAATATCGACCTGGCTCTATATTCAAATCGATATTCAAATTGATATTCGATCTACTACATGTTCAGAGAACAGATTGCACCATTTTCTCGAATATCGATCTGGCTCCATATTCAAATCGATATTCAAATCGGTATTCGCTCTACTACATGCTCAGAAAGACAATAGCACCATTTTACCGAATATCGACCTGGCACTAAATTCAAATCGATATTCAAATCGGGGTTCGCCCTTCTACATGATCAG
Organism: Serripes groenlandicus; assembly: GCA_031761405.1. NCBI lineage: Eukaryota > Metazoa > Mollusca > Bivalvia > Cardiida > Cardiidae > Serripes > Serripes groenlandicus. The sequence goes on from JASEVX010000002.1 coordinate 94,480,606, forward strand.
GAAGACGATAGGACCATTTTCACGAATATCGACCTTGCTCTATATTCAAATCGATATTGAAATCCATATTCGCTCTACTACATGTTCAGAAAAAAAATAGCACCATTTTCTCGAATATCGATCTGGCTCCATATTCAAATCTATATTCAAATCGGTATTCGCTCTACCAAATCATCAGGAAGACGATAGCACCATTTTCACGAATATCGATCTGGCTCTATATTCAAATCGGTATTCGCTCTTCTACATGTTCAGAAAAAAGATAGCACCATTTTCTCGAATATCCATCTGGCTCCATATTCAAATCGATATTCAAATCGGTATTCGCTCTACCACATGGTCAGAAAGACAATAGCACCATTTTACCGAATACAGACCTGGCACTAAATTCAAATCGATATTCAAATCGGGGTTCGCCCTTCTACATGATCAGGAAGACGATAGCACCATTTTCACGAATATCGATCTGGCTCTATATTCAAATCGATATTCAAATCGGTATTCGCTCTACTACATGTTCAGAAAAAAAGATAGCACCATTTTCTCGAATATCGATCTGGCTCCATATTCAAATCGATATTCAAATCGGTATTCGCTCTACTACATGGTCAGAAAGAACGTAGCACCATTTTCACGAATATCGATCTGGCACTAAATTCAAATCGATATTCAAATCGGGGTTCGCCCTTCTACATGATCAGGAAGGCGATATCACCATTTTCTCGAATATCGATCTGGCTCCATATTCAAATCGATATTCAAATCGGTATTCGTCATACTAAACAATGACGGTAATGTATATTTCAATGCGTAACAGAATTCACGAATCTGGTGCTGGCTCCAATCGAGGTTCATGTTGAACCATTTTACTGGTACGGTTCTTAACCCTTTCCCTCATATGACAATTCTGCAGCAGACGACTTTGAATATATTTTGTCAAAAAGTAGAAGTTCTCTATAATTCAATGGATAACCTATGACAAAGAGTGGAAAACATTGTGGCAAAAGGAGAAATTGCTCGTTTTGAGCAATTTCTTCTTTTTTCACTATGTTTTCAAAAAGCTGTCTGCTGCAGAGGCGTCAGAAATCGTATACATGAGGGAAAGGGTTAAGACCCACGCAATGGGTCGATCTGGAAATCCATTCCTATTTGGACAAATCACGTAATTAGCGTATCAATACAAATAAGACGTCTGTGACAGAGGAGTCAAAATGCGTTTGTATGAGGGAAAGGGTTTAACTCGTGTCAGATCCTGAAACATTATCCCATCTATGGTATCATATTGCATTCCTTGATAGCGACAGTCGTCTATACATGTAAACAATGTCTAACCACACATACAAACCACGCATGTTATCATACTTATACTGCCCACGTCCAAAATTGAGATTGACAGATTAGATCAGTTGTTGCTCCAGCAAAAACAACATCGGCGTACTTACTATTTAATAATATGAGCCGTCCCGCGAGAAAACCAACATTATGACCTCTGCGTAATGTATCGACCCAGATCAGCCTGCGCAGTCCGCGCAGACTAATCCGGTCCGACAAATTCCATCGCAGGGAAATAGAGGTATAGAGCTATAATTTCTGAAACAGAAAATCCACAGGAGGCGAAAAGTGTCCTTCCGGGTGAGCTGGTGCGCATGCTTATGCTGATCCGGGTCGATACTATATGCAGAGTCCAACATGTTGGTTATTTCGTGGAACCGCTAATATCTATAATAGATTGACTGATTAGATCAGTTGTTGCTCCAGAAAAAACAAATTCGGCGTACTGATCCGGGTCGATACTTAACGCAGATACCACAACGTTGGTTTTATCGGGGGACAGCTCATATGTGCTGTTCCACGAGAAAACCAACATTATGAACTCTGCGTAATCCGGGTCGACACTTTCCGTCTCGGGGAGATAGAGGTATAAAGTAATGATTCCTGAAAATCCACTGTCCGTCCGGGTTAGCCTGTGCGGCATGCTTAGGCTGATCCGGATCGATACTTTACGCAGAGTCCGCACCGTTGGTTTTTTCGCGGGACAGCTCATATAAAAATGTATGTACCGGTGACCTCGTATTAGATCCTGTAATCTTATTCTGTCACGTATAATCATATTGCCTTCCGTAAGCAACATTTTCCCGAACCATTTTCCACTGAAAACAATGAAAACACAAATACAAACAAAAAAACCTGTGATCATACCAAAATGCTCAAGTTAAACAATTAAAAGGAAAATGAGGATTGTCAGATTAGATCAGTTATAGATTCAGTTGTTACTCAGACAATAATGTGCATTTATACTAAAGTAATTGATTGATTGGGGTTTAATATCATTTTCATTTTTTTTTCACCTACTCATGTGTTTCCTGGTTTTCTCACACCAGTACTCCACACAAAAGTATTTCAAAGCAACTGGCTGCTGTTCCATATAGACTGTTAGACCATTGGTAAAGGACGAATGACGCTTGTCGCATTGACTTTCATCAAACTTCGGAAATAATGTTTGCCGAGCTAGGGTTCGAACTCACAACCCCTGGATTGACAGCCCGCGTCGCTACCGACTGAGCCATCGGCGCTCGGCGCCATCAACATAGAGCCTGGACAGTCTGTCGTCGTCTGACTAGGCTCTTCCTTTTTTTGCTGCTCGACCTATAATTATATCTTGATGTTTATATAAATAGATGTGGACTCTTCCAAATGAAATGCTGAGTGAGTCCATTTTATAAATTCAGCATAACAAGGGTTTAGATGATTTTCATCGGATATGGTTCCGTGTAGTTTCATATATTAATATCAAAGTACTGAAAGTACTGAAGGTATAATTGCAATCGGTTAAGGGGAGATAAGTGCATATAGAAATATTTATCTAAAAGAATTCCAACCATGACAGACAAGTAATGATACATGAGGCCTGAATGAAACATTTCCAAGATCACAAATTCCTGTTGATCTTTTGGAAATTAATTGACTCCAACCCCAAATATATCATTCGGTGCGCATTGTAACTTTTTCAATGATCATATTACACAATGGCTCTATGGAAATTCCACCATGAACATGCATGACAGTACAGTGTCTTCCTGTTTATTGACTGTACTGAACCAACTATGCACTCTTGTAATGTTTAAATACTAACAGTACACTTAGAAGTTTATTCAACCAAAACAGTTGTGTTTTGAATGATTTTCTAGTTGTTCATCTACAGTATTATACTTTATATTTAGTGTCTGTTAAACGGAATTGATATAAAAATGAACAGATTAATATAAAAAGGCCTAAACCAAAAACAATTTAATAATGTACAAAATAGTTTTGCATATATCCAAAACAGAGGACCAGCGTGGCCTTAACTCCGTCACCTGATTGATAGCCATGTAGTATATGTGTAACTGCCAATGTCGGAGAAAATTTAATCAAGAGCGTGAATGAAACTGCTAGGAGTGGACACTGTAGATGTACTCTATGATATTAAATCTTTAAACAGTTTGTAAGAGGCCCAACAACGTAACATTCTCGTGAAGTTTAGGTGATATCAATCCAATGGTTTAGGAGCTAAACGTTCATTTTACCCCTATTCTGATGAAGCATCGCAGCTTTCTTTTCAAACCAATCAATATGGATTGAACAAATTAAGCAGAGGGTTACTACATGATCATTGAATAGAAATGAAACTATTAAGTTTTGTCATTTTGCCCCTTTTCGGATGCCTATTGCTGCCATGATTTTCAACCAATCTATACAGCTTATGCAAATCTTGTAGAGGGTCACTCAAGGAACATTTTTACTTAATAATTTTGGAATCTGACAAGCGGATTCAGAGAAGAAAAATGTTACAATTTATGCATTTTACTCCCTTCCTGCTCAAGCAGCAACACACTTTGTGTTTAGAATTTATATATTTGAATAAGTTTGAAAGAGGACCACCGAAGGAACATTCCTGTGAAATCTTGTCGAAATTTGCCTAGTGGATTATGATGAGATGTCATTTGAAGTTCAATATACATATTTTCTGATAAGCCTGGTAACTATATCTTTCAACCGGTCAATATGGTTTAAAGATTCACGAAAAGTGTCAATGAAGGAGCAAATCAGACAAGTATGTTCATAAGAATGTTGTTCTCTGTCATATATTTCAAGCTTCTAAGTCTTCCCCTGGTTCCATGATGCACGTAATGTGCATACACAATCGAGTCGATTACGTTTCTTTTCTCCTTTCCATGATTTGCAAACTCAAGATGCACCATTGAAAGAGGACTTCCAAAGAAACATTCATAAGGAAATATTTTGAATTTGCGTTGTTGGAGAAGAAGTTTTTTGTAGGAAAGTGTTAAGGGTCTGAAGGGCAGACCACAACGATGCCAGACGGTGACTGATCACAATAGCTCAACCCGTACTCCGTACTCAGGTGAACAGAAGTATAACACTATGGAGATCTTTTCATACGATTTGAAGCATTGAAACAAGAAGGTTATGAGTATAACTTCAGATATAGGTGTGCAAGCATAACTATATTAAAGGAATAGTGAACTTTGCCATATTCCATTTAAAGATTAAACAAGAAGGCCGATATGGCCCTATAGGGCTCATCGGAAACATATTTATGACAAAAGCTGACTAAAATTCAACCATTAGCATAAACATTGTGTTTGACCTTGACAAGACAAACAATTACTAAGACTAATTTACAGCCTTTTTGCTAAAACATGTGACTTCTATAGTATCAAAAAGTCTAGAGTGCCCAATTCGGCAACGAGCTATAATAACCTCTTCTCGACGAATACCTGTAAACGTGGTTATTCAGGTAATCTGGGGCGGACTCAGGTTAAATTTCCTGAGAGCTTCTTTTCTGTCATGAATAGCTTTCTTGCACTCATCCGTAAACCAAGGTTTACAGGGTCGTTTTGGGTCTGTCGAGATCTGAGGAATAGACTGTTTAGCTATGTCTATTACTAGAGATGTAAAGAATTGCGTAGGGTCATCACAGTCTGTAAATTTGTCATGAGTGGTAGACTGCTCACAAATCATTTGAAAAGTATTCCAGTTAGCTTTGGAAAGCTTCCATTTACTTTCAAGTTTAAGAACTGAAGGTTTATCTTCAGTGATAAAGATCGGAAAATGGTCGCTTCCACTAGAATCATCATCAACCTTCCAAGAGAAATTTGGTAGTAATGCTGGACTGCACACAGAGAGATCAACAGATGAGTAAGTGCCTGTTGCTGGATGACACCTTGGAGCCAAACATGGGGACATGATCTGGGGAAACCAAACACAGATCATGCCAGGGATACATCAATGATATACTCATAATGAAAGGGCTAGACTGGACAAATGTATTCCCGTAGAACATAATTCCAAGTTTGACTATCTTTGGTAGGTTACAAGGTCAATCAAATACCCAAAAAGCTTTCGCCTGATTAGCCCATGAGCCACCGCCTTCTTGGGCAGCTGAGAAAATATGGTTAAGAAGAAATGTTTGAAAATGTAGAAAGAAATGCATAATAAGTAAGCGATGAGGATGAAAGGTGAAATGTAATGCCCAAGGGCAAGGCATGACCAGCCGATTGATCAGGACGGGCTTCCCTGACCACCCGTTTACCCCAACTCAAGGCCAAAGCAGTGTGTTGCAGAAACAGAGTTTAAATTGCCTTACTCCGAAACTACTCAACCATCAGGTCCCCGTCATCAGGCGACACGGGTTGCAGCCCACGGCAAACGGGCAGGCACATCCTTGGGGTTCTACCAACTGTAGTGCAACAGCCGGGTTATTTATAACCCCCGCCCCACTGGGGGGAGGGGGGGTCTATGATTTGTCGGATGACCTAGTTGGTATTAACTCAGATGACCCATATTCAGATTTGACCTAGATTTTATCAAGACAATCATTGTGACCAGGTTTCATGAGGATCGAATGAAAATGCAACTTTCGTTGCATACATAATATTTTTTGTGATTTGTCTTGGTGACATTGCGCCCAATATTCGTATTCGACCTAAATTCCATCCAGCAGTCATTCTGATCAAGATGCTTGAAGATCCAGTGAATAGTTCAGTTGTATGATACTTTGTTAATGTCTAGGCAAATATATGGATACTCTGTATAAATGAAAATTTAACTATTGACAGGTGACGGAAACACTGTGACAAAAGGCAATGACAATGATGATGTTTAATTGACATAAACGGGATGTACATTCCTCACACATTAATTCGACTGACGGGAATACTGTTTAAAATTCCGAATATCTGAAATAGGGGCTAGGTACATGTGTCGTTTTCCTGTTCTGGATATAAACGACTTTTGGCTGTATCAACGGAATGGTCATTTCACTACATGTAATACTCATTTGCATACTACAGAAGGAGTTACATCGAGATATTCATAAATGGGTTTTCCTTATACAAATTTAATAAATTAAGGAATAAATGCTTTACCATTATTAAAATTGAAAGGCATTGATAATAAAAACAACATTGTTCGTTGTGTTTTGAGAATACGTAAATTGTACAGCGTGCAAAACTGCAGATACCAACATTGCTTTGTTGCAATGCATTCAGAGGACATTCAAGTGTTTTCAAAACCCTACAGTTAAAAGAAAAATACAGATAAGGCTATGTTTTATTCAAGATACAATATTTGATTCAGTAATTAAGCCATCGGCCCACAATACAACATTTAATACAAATCATAGAATATATACATGTGATATGCCCAGTCAGTGATTTTAATAATTGCGTGACACAAATAGCAAGCTGCTTAACTTTATTGTGAGGACCATTCGGAATAGCCGTATCAAAGTTGCAAGAACTCGTGGCAAACCCCTTTTGCATGTAAATGGTATTTATGATTTTGTTAAATCTTTGCTCATGTGATACGCATATCTTTCGGCAATACAATATGTTAAAAGTTAATATAATTAATAATTTAAAAAAAATAAAGCATGTCCGTTGTTCCAAACAAACGGCTAATAATAACAAATCGTAAATACGTACTGCTATCCGCACTCTATCTGAATGTCTTTGTTGCTCGCTATATATAAACTATTTGAACGCTTAACCGTTTGTTTATGGAAATAAAAAGGTAGATGGTCCACATATTTATTTACTAAAACCAGGGATGTAGATCTACGTCCCTGCTAAAACCTATATCTGTGCAATAGACTATCTAGACTGCCATGGCGTATTTCGTACTGAAAACTCAAAGATGGACGATAACATTTGGGAATATTCGAGTAATGTTGTTTTCTGGCACATATTTCAAGCTTTTAAGTCTGTCCCTGGCCCCATAATGCACGTGGTGTGCATAAACAATGGAGTCGATAACGTCCCTTTTTTCCTTTCCATGACTTGCCCACTCAAGGCAAACATCAAACAATGAATTTTCTCTTGAATTTTGTTTACGTATGAGATCGGTGCAATTTGTCGAATCGGCGTCTTTCGTGAGGCAATGGGTCATGTAATATTCTACATTTGACATAATAGGATTACAATGCTTTTTCACTCGAGGTAATGTAAACTTTTGGATCAAAAATTCAAAGTATTCATGACGTAAGATTGAAATCTTAATCGTTTCTAGATTTCTGATGGATCTGTATTCACGAAACTGCAAACTAATGAAAGAATTGAACATTCTTGATAAGAATCCGGGACCTGCTTTATATATAATGTTCGGTGCCTTTGTGTGTGACGGAAGTTGATCGATTACATACCGAAAGAAACCATGTTTTGGTTTACAAAAGAGAATGGCATTGCTCAAAATAGATCTGGTTTTAGGCCCAAAGAAAGCGTGTTCAAACGGCTCTGGTCCAACGAGACAATCGTCCAACATTGTCAAATTGTCGAATGGGATTTTGGGATCAATGTCTATGTCGAGATACGCTCCCCCATAATGATACATTAACACATAGCGAAGTGCGTCTGCCCTAGATGTATCTGACTGGTAACCATTATATGCCGCTAAAATATGTGGCTCTAAGTTTTGAACGACTGTTCTGCCGTGCGCTATCGTCCAGAAGTTAATTTCCCAATTAGGATGTAACATTCGAAACCGTTTAAGGTTACCAACAAAAACACTAGGTATTATAGCACCAGACCATATAAAATGAAATCGTCTGGGAATTCCATGATTGACATCATTTGCTATTATTAAATCCTCGTCTTTCATTAACTGATTGTTGCTGTTTTGGTGTCTGGAATATGGTCCAAATCTGACCGATCGTTCAATGTTGAAGTTAATGTTTAATTTTAACGTTTTGTTACCATCTGCACAGTACTGTCCGCTAGCAATAAACTTTGATTCTAATTCATCCTTATTAAGAAATGGAATTGTAACCAAACACACCGTTCCCTTTTCGTTCATGTCGTTGGCCCTTTCTGCTACAGTAATAAGGGTTTGGACTGCACTTGTATCACTTGTTTTTTCCACCATGTGATTTGATAGTTTAGGTATGCGATAGCTGTTGAAAACATACAGAAGAATTATTCCTGTGGTTACCAAGGCAACGAGACAGGTTGGTTTACGTTTAAGCGTTTTCTGCATTATTCTTGTTGCCCCTTTCTCGCCCGTGAAACATGAACCTGACTTGTGTTCTGTGTAACAGTAAGTAGGTCACGGATTGTAACTGTTCATTCGAGGAATGGAAACACCTGTTATTTGATTGGGGGATTTGGCTACCATTTGCTACCAACGCAGGGCGGTCTTCTCTAGCAAGTTTGTATCTGTAACAACAAAACGTTATGTTTGATCAATATATTATTACAACTTACCTACAACAAAAAGCTTCTGTATTCTGTATACCCACAATAAATATTTTTTGTTTTATAACTAACGTATAAATGATAGGAAATGAACCTATGCGATATAAATATATGAGTCATTCCTCGGGAAAACCAACATTATGGACTCTGCGTAATGTATCGACCCAGCTCAGCCTGTACTAAGCACAGCAACCAGTACAAATGACCCTCTACAAATTGCATATATGTTCCTTTGGTGGTGACCTTCCACCACAACTGTTGGTATTATTAAAATCCGTTAAACATCATGGCCACCTGGGCGGCGCTTGTTTATCTTAGATGTCTATATAGTGAAAACCTGTTGTACAAAAGCTCTGGCGTGATTTGAAAATAATATGGTGCAAATGTGATGAAATCATTTCAAGAGAACAAAACTGTTTCTATGTTCCAGAAGTTGGTTCCGAGTAGCATGCTATATTCGAATTGTCACATGTTGGATTTATCGCGAGTCCACTGTATTATTTAGTGATACTAAGTCTGCACGTCCTTATTACCTTATATAATTTACCCCGTTTGTCAATGCATTTTGAGCGCACTCTGATCCCGACCTACACTGTTTCCCTCAAAGGTGTTTGCATCAGCACTGCCCTTAGAGTCAAGAGTAGTGATCTGCGAAAACCTTGACGCAATTACGATTCGTGTATATCCAGTAAACCTGCGCATCCACATTCATGGATGCCGTCTTTCACTTCTCATCACTCATCACGATATGATCCAAGAAATGTCTGACAACTACATTGTATTGTAAATGGGAAACATATTGCGCGGAGGCGCAGGAAGATCTTTATATTTACCCAGATGAAATTCACCATGAAATAATTCAGTAATACAGATAAGCAGACAATTAAAAGACACGGGAAATTTAATTTTCTATAATAATTGAGTCACAACCCTGTTTTCAACAATGTGAGTATTTTCTATATATATTGATTAAATAAAAACAACAAGTAAAATATTTCAACTCACCAGCCTTTAAGTTTAATTATCCAACTCCTGATATTACACTACTTCCCACTATCATACCTGAAGTACGATAAAGAAAATCTTACTGAATAGGGTCTGACGTCATTAGGATAGTGTACATTACATTGGACTGTCAAACTTTACCGAGGGCATGCTTATATTAAGCCGCGTAATGCGCGCAATTACTTTGTTCGGATCATATTTTAAGAAGCAAAATACGGCCTGGGCAAACAGAGCCAAAACGGCGCAAAGACAAGACGGAAACAGGATTTTGTCAATCATATTCAATTTGAACGCGTTCTTAAAAAGGGTTTTTGAAGGTTGGCACTGTTGTGCTATATGATTATATATATAATAATGTATACAGGGAAATAACTTGTACACACTGACTACACAGTGGGAGATATTTACCTCCCTTAATATGTTGGTCACATGGTTCAGTTTTAAGTTGGGTATCCATTGTATAAGTTGACAACAAAGGGCTAGATTGAACTCGTCTTTATCTTGTGGTTTAATCTGAACATCAGAATATCAGCACAACAATCGACATTATAGATTTGCAAAGACGAAAAATGCATACATGTTGTGTAGATATTACATCCCACATCCCCGAACAAAAGGTATCAAGCAGTTTTAACAAGCTGAACACAATGGAAAATGAACCCAATACCATAAGAACATCAAGTCAATGATCAAACACAATATCAACTTCAAGTATATTTACATAAGATGACCCTGTTTCTAATACGCGTTTGTTCTGTTCGAAATGGTAAGCCCGGTGTCGGGTTTGTCCCATATATTATTATTTTTCTTTTACGTAAATGTACTACAAGATTACGAAGATTATGGTGTTTTTCCGAGTAAATACATTTGGAAGCATTGTATTGTTACGAGAGTGTCAAATTATTATATAAACGAATGGGATGTAAGAACATCCTCACAGCAATTTACTTTATATAGGCAATTACAGCAACGATTATAAATTAGTCCGATATGGGATTATGCTAAACGTTATCCGGATATGTTGCGTGCTTGCTTTTCCATCGCTCAACTATGTGCTTATACCGTGTCTTCAGTGTACACGTTGTAGCTGTAGCTATATTAAAACAAGTTTGACGGGACATATTTTGATTAACTGTACAAGTGTGCGATCGTGTACTGTCTTGTTTCAAATCAGAACTTTATTGAAGTTTGGTAGAAACATTTTCAATTTATTATTATTATTATAACTATGGTACCTTTTACAAACATGTTGCGTTGTTTTTACATGCAATATGGACATGTTATAAATGAGATATAGATTTCTGAATGATATTGATGTTTTGTCATACACAATTGGTTATAAATACACTTATAAAATATTCGTGTTTGGCTTCACAGACGTACTTACATATGTTGATATGTTTGTGTTTGGTTTTTTTTCTTGGTTATTTTTTTGTCATAATAAAATTCCTGTATATAGTTACGCTGGTATTTGTAACGATGTGCGCTTGTGTTCATTTGTCCTAATTGAACGCTTTTCATTTCGTTTTGGCCATGTCTTAGAAATTTGTAACACCATGTATATTTTTTTTCCTTCACAAAGTGGTGTCACAGACATGTTTCTACTACTGTGTCAGTTGGGCGCTATGTACTTAGATATAGCAACCATTCCTTCGCAGTATTTAACGTGTGACAGTTATGTGTGCATGAGGTATAATTCAGTAGATAACGGTTCGGCAATGTTCTTCGGATGAGCCAGGATCTGCAGACTCACAGACCTGTGTAAAACAGCTTTGTGTGTCAACCTACGACCGGGTCACTGTAACTCCAGACAACGTCGATATTGTGTACGAACGTATCTGTCAGTTCGAATCCCCACCAGAAAATACGAACTGGCCTTTAGGACAATGAGGATATCGGAATTCATTCCAAGAATTATAATGGAAGCAGATTCACGAGATGATAGGCTAGAAGAAATACGGGGCACACTTTTTGGAGCATGTAAGTGTTTGCGTGATTATCCCTTTCCAAAAGATGCAGACATGAAACGTCGCAAGAAACCCAAAAGGCAATAGCATACTGCATAAATTAGCGACTGACGTGCATGTTTTGGTATCCGTGCTTGAAAATAGGTCATTTGAGGATATGAAAGATATTATGAGTCTTCCGAAGTCGTACTCAGTGTCGGATCTTGACAACACTATGTCAAATAATCAACTAAGTACATGTATACAGGAAATAAAGTTGCTTAAGAACAAGCCGATATTATTTCTCAGAAACAAGAAGAAGACAATCTGAGAAAGGTTGAAAAAGAGATGTGCGTGAAGTTAGCCGGAGTAGCCGGAACAGCCGGAATAGCCGGAACTCCGGCTACTCCGGCTGTACCAACCAGCCGGAACAGCCGGAGTTCCGGCTACTCCGGCTGCATTAACCAGCCGGAATAGCCGGAGGTCCGGCTACTCCGGCTGTATAAACCGGCCGGATAAGCTGTATTTCCTATTACTTCGACTGTACTTACCAGTCGAAAATCATCATTCCGGCTACTCAAGCTGTATTAACCAACCGGAACTCAGGCTTCTCCGGCTGTATAAACCAGGCGGAACAGCTGGAACTCCGTCTACACTGACTGTATTTACCAGCCGAAACAGTCGAACTCCAGCTACGTCGGCTGTATTAACCAGTCGGAACAGCTGGCTGTATTAACCATCCGGAACAGCCGGAACTCCGACAACTTCGTCTGTATATACCAGTCGGAACTCCGTCTATACCGGAACAGTCGGACCTCCACATGTGGAAGAATTATTTCACCGGCAATTGCTATCAGGTATAATTTACCATATGGAAATAAAGAGTAGCTGTAACTTTAACGCGCTATGACTCTTTAATTAATTAATTCATCGCTTAGGTGCAAACGGCTCCACAAAATATAATTATCTATCTTTAATATGTGGCATTTATTTTTCGAGAAAAATATGATTTAAATGGTCTTCTTTTAGGTTAAATAAACGTTGTCAATATCGAATACAGGACAACAGATCACATGGACAAAAGCTCCCATGCTATTTTTGACAGAAGGTCCCATATCATTTTAATAGGTTGGACAAAAGATCCCATGTTATTTTAAGAGGGTGGACAAAAAGTTCCCACACCATTTTGACAGGATGGACAAAAGATCCCATATTGATGAGCCATCCTGGTTTTTGTCTTAAGGTGACAGACAGTAAAGGTGTTGAGTATATTTTCTTCTTATTAAATGATTTCATAGAAAAATAAACCAGAAAAAACCGAAAAGATTAATAAAGTCAAATTTACTCCCTGTTAATAAAAAATTATGAGTAAATATATAGCAAACAAAATATAGCATATGGTAACTACTAGTGTTGAAAATTTAGCACATCATGATAATAAAACAATGAAAAGTGGATATACATGTATTTACAAACAAAACAGCTTTCAAAGTAGTTCATGCAGATAGGGTCTTTCAAATACTATTTGAAAGACCCTGATGCAGACATATTCAATCAACACACAGTCTGGTCATTGTCATTAGTACAGCTATTTATAAAGTTCACACCAATAATATGCTCAATGTTTTATTTTTCACAGTTTATGTAAAGAGTTCAATTAACAACACAATTTAGATTTTGATTGCCTTTAATTTAAAACAGCAGGTGATAACTTTGACCCTCTACATTAATTGGCTGTTTACCTTGAAAATCACATCCATAATATGCTCAATGGATAGGAATTATATATTCATATAGTTTATTCATTTCAATCTCTTTATTACTGGCTGATATATATTATAAGTGGGATCTTTTGTTCACCCTGCCAAAATGATGCGGGAGCTTTTGTCCACCCTGTTAAAATAACATGGGATCTTTTGTCCACACTGTAAAAATGATGTGGGAGCTTTCGTCCACCCTGCCAAAAATAGCATGGGATCTTTTGTCCGGCTCCCGCCAATAACATATAGACAAAGAACAAAATAAAAGTACCCATTCACTTATAATCGATGTATATCAAATATTATTATATATATTTCTTAGTTGCAAACGGTCTCGGATTTACCCGAAGTTTTATGACCCTTATAAAGTCAATTTGTATCACCAGGGGATCTGAAGCGAGTCGCGTATCCCTATTACATAATCATTAATACTATATACATGATCTATACTATAATCTTCAATGTGAAATGATGTATCTTTAACAACTGCGAAAAGAAGTGGGTATTATACATTTAGTAATAGAACGTAAATGGGTAATTTACTGCTCTAAAACATTCCTGCCGTAAATGATATAATGCGGGTTTTTTTCTGTTTCTGGTCCTCTGGTGTATGTGGGAAAAGGTTACGATAAAATCCACCTTACTATGTTGTGAACTAAAAACTAAAATTCAATCAACTCTGTTGACCGAAATTTACAAATATCAGACTTTACCCATAAATACGCATTTGGACGCATCAATAGTTCACGGGTTTTAGAAACAGTGTATAAATTGGAGACATTGATCATTAATAATTAGTAAATTAATGAATGTTTTCTATTCTATTCAATTGTTATTTAATTAAGTTCAACATCCATGATTTTCTATAATCGTGCATACTTATATGTGTATCGTTAGTCTATTTGTTAGTTTTCATCATGGATATGCTTATGTATATAACATGGAACGTGTGTCAATAAATACTATTAATTTACAGATGTTTTGGTTTTATCCATATTAAGCTATAAACCAGTGTATTTGGCTAATTGCCCGCCACGACTATCCCCGAGGCGTTAATTGTTTTATTACCCCGGTCACAGCGTGTGATCAATGTGTATTGGTAAATAACGGAACCTAACGGAGATTAACGAATGAATTGTTTCAGAGCGCAGCTAGGCTTATCGATATTTGATATTTATCTGATGATCAAAATTCTTCAGTATGGCTGCGTCGGCAGTATTAACCAGCCGGAACAGGCTGAACTCCCTCTACACCAACCGTATTAACCAGCCGGAACAGCTGGAACTTCGTCTTCACCGACTTCATTAACAAACCGGAACAGTCGGACCTCCAGCTACGTCGGCTGTATTAACCAGCCGGAACAGAGGGAATTCCAGTTACACAAGCTATATTAATCAGCCGAAACAAGCGGAACTCCGGCAACTCCGACTGTATTAACCATGCATGCTTCAATCCACCGTCCAATCCATCTACCTCGAACAATAGGCACGCGAAAACGAGGGTGAAACCACTCTGTCGGCCCAACTCTGGCTGTGTTTTGCAGCCTGCTGCGATACATCCGGATGGAATCCGGCTAGCGTTTCTGGGAGCCAGAGTGTGTCACTTTCACCTGACATATATGTCAGGATGCCAGTTAGACTCTAATATCCAGCAATCTCCAGCCGGAGTTAGCCGGAGTTGGGCTGCCAAAACGCCAACTTCATGTGAACATTGCAGCCAGCTGCGACAAATCCGGGCGGAATCCGGCTAGTGCAACTCGGAGCCAGAGTGAGGCACTTTCACGTGACACATGTCACGATGCCAGTTAAGCTCTCTAATTCGAACAGGACGGGTGCAAAGTCGTGAATATGTCGGGAAATCCCAACTCCGGCTGTGCATGGCAGCCGGCTGACGGAATTTTGCGAAACCGGATGACATGGCAACAGGAAGTCAGTTTGCGGCGCTTTCACCTGGCATGCTTCAATCCGCCGTCCAAGCCATCTATCTCGAGCAATAGGCATGTCAAAACGAGGGTGGGAGCCACTCTGTCGGCCCAACTCCGGCTGGGTTTTACAGCCGGCTGCGATAAATCCGGGTGGAATCCGCCTAGCGTGTCTGGGAGCCAGAGTGTGTCACTTTTACCTGGCATATGCCAGGATGCCAGTTAAACTCTAATATCGAGCAATATACAGCCGGAGTTGGGCTGTAGACTTGGCCAAACTGCCAACTTCATCTGAACATGGCAGCCAGCCGGATAAATCCGGGTGGAATCCGGCTAGTGCGACTCGGAGCCAGACTGAGGCGCTTTCACCTGGCATGCTTCAATCTACCGTCCAATCCATATAGCTCGAACAATAGGCACGCCAAAACGGGGGTGAGACCACTCTGTCGGCCCAACTCCGGCTGGGTTTTGCAGCCAGCTGCGATACATCCGGGTGGAATCCGGCTAGCGTGTCTGGGAGCCAGAGTGTGTCACTTTCACCTGACATATATGTCAGGATGCCAGTTAAACTCTCTAATTTCCAGCCGGAGTTGGCCGGAGTTGGGCTGCCAGAACGCCAACTTCATGTGAACATTGCAGCCAGCTGCGATAAGTCCGGGCGGAATCCGGCTAGTGCAACTCGGAGCCAGAGTGAGGCACGTTCACCTGACACATGTCACGATGCCAGTTAAGCTTTTTAATTCGAACAGGACGGGTGCAAAGTCGGGAATATGTTGGGAAATCCCAACTCCGGCTGGGTTTTGCAGCCGGCTGCGATACATCCGGGTGGAATCCGGCTAGCGTTTCTGGGAGCCAGAGTGTGTCACTTTCACCTGACATATATGTCAGGATGCCAGTTAGACTCTCGAATATCAAGCAATTTCCAGCCGGAGTTAGCCGGAGTTGGGCTGCCAAAACGCCAACTTCATGTGAACATTGCAGCCAGCTGAGACAAATCCGGGCGGAATCCGGCTAGTGCAATTCGGAGCCAGAGTGAGGCACTTTCACGTGACACATGTCACGATGCCAGTTAAGCTCTCTAACTCGAACAGGACGGGTGCAAATTCGGGAATATGTCGGGAAATCCCAACTCCGGCTGTGCATGGCAGCCGGCTGACGGAATTTGGCGAAACCGGATGTTATGCAACAGGAAGTCAGTTTGCGGCGCTTTCACCTGGCATGCTTCAATACGCCGTCTAAGCCATCTATCTCGAGCAATATGCACGCCAAAACGAGGGTGGGAGCCACTCTGTCGGCCCAACTCCGGCTGGGTTTTACAGTCGGCTGCGATAAATCCGGGTGGAATCCGCCTAGCGTGTCTGGGAGCCAGAGTGTGTCACTTTCACCTGGCATATGCCAGGATGCCAGTTAAACTCTCTAATATCGAGCAATATACAGCCGGAGTTGGGCTGTAGACTTGGCCAAACTGCCAACTTCATCTGAACATGGCAGCCAGCTGCGATAAATCCGGGTGGAATCCGGCTAGTGCGACTCGGAGCCAGACTGAGGCGCTTTCACCTGGCATGCTTCAATCCACCGTCCACTCCACCTATCTCGAACAATAGGCACACCAAAACGGGGGTGAGACCACTCTGTCGGCCTAACTCCGGCTGGGTTTTGCAGCCGGCTGCGATACATCCGGGTGGAATCCAGCTAGCGTGTCTGGGAGCCAGAGTGTGTCACTTTCATTTGACATATATGTCAGGATGCCAGTTAAACTCTCTAATTTCCAGCCGGAGTTGGCCGGAATTGGCCGGAGTTGGGCTGCCAGAACGCCAACTTCATGTGAACATTGCAGCCAGCTGCGATAAGTCCGGGCGGAATCCGGCTAGTGCAACTCGGAGCCAGAGTGAGGCACGTTCACCTGACACATGTCACGTTGCCAGTTAAGCTTTTTAATTCGAACAGGACGGGTGCAAAGTCGGGAATATGTCGGGAAATCCCAACTCCGGCTGGGTTTTGCAGCCGGCTGCGATACATCCGGGTGGAATCCGGCTAGCGTTTCTGGGAGCCAGAGTGTGTCACTTTCATTTGACATATATGTCAGGATGCCAGTTAAACTCTCTAATTTCCAGCCGGAGTTGGCCGGAGTTGGGCTGCCAGAACGCCAACTTCATGTGAACATTGCAGCCAGCTGCGACAAATCCGGGCAGAATCCGGCTAGTGCAACTCTGAGCCAGAGTGAGACACATTCACCTGAGACATGTCACGATGCCAGTTAAGCTCTCTAACTCGAACAGGACGGGTGCAAAATCGGGAATATGTCGGGAAATCCCAACTCCGGCTGTGCATGGCAGCCGGCTGACGGAATTTGGCGAAACCGGATGTCATGCAACAGGAAGTCAGTTTACGGCGCTTTCACCTGGCATGCTTCAAATCGCCGTCCAAGCCATCTATCTCGAGCAATAGGCACGCCAAAGCGAGGGTGGGGGCCACTCTGTCGGCCAAACTCCGTCTGGGTTTTACAGCCGGCTGCGATAAATCCGGGTTGAATCCGCCTAGCGTGTCTGGGAGCCAGAGTGTGTCACTTTCACCTGGCATATGCCATGATGCCAGTTAAACTCTCTAATATCGAGCAATATACAGCCGGAGTTGGGCTGTAGACTTGGCCAAACTGCCAACTTCATCTGAACATGGCGGCCAGCTGCGATAAATCCGGGTGGAATCCGGCTAGTGCGACTCGGAGCCAGACTGAGGCGCTTTTACATGGCATGCTTCAATCCACCGTCCAATCCATCTATCTCGAACAATAGGCACGCCTAAACGGGGGTGAGACCACTCTGTCGGCCCAACTCCGGCTGGGTTTTGCAGCCGGCTGCGATACATCCGGGTGGAATCCGGCTAGCGTGTCTGGGAGCCAGAGTGTGTCACTTTCATTTGACATATATGTCAGGATGCCAGTTAAACTCTCTAATTTCCAGCCGGAGTTGGCCGGAGTTGGGCTGCCAGAACGCCAACTTCATGTGAACATTGCAGCCAGCTGCGATAAATCTGGGCGGAATCCGGCTAGTGCAACTCGGAGCCAGAGTGAGGCACTTTCACCTGTCACATGTCACGATGCCAGTTAAGCTTTTTAATTCGAACAGGACGGGTGCAAAGTCGGGAATATGTCGGGAAATCCCAACTCCGGCTGTGCATGGCAGCGGTAATAACATTCAATTAAAGTTCATTTTCAAAATTACTGAAGAATAAATAAAAACTCAAATAATTATCCTACTTATTTTTAGCTATGCCGTCAAATCAAAGGTCACCGCAGTGAATTTTACTTTCAATTTCAGAAAATGCATGTTGTTCTGCAAAATGCTCCGAAACTGTCAATACAACTAAAAGCAAACCATTTTCCTTTTATTACAAATCCGAGGATAGTCAACTTTATGAAAGCAACACATTCAACTTCACCAAAATCATTATTGTTCAATGGAAGACCTCTTCAGTCTGATGAATTAATCTGAAATCCCCTAGACAAAATTGTCTGCCCAGCGCTCCAAACCGAATTGATTCCCTTTGACCTACAGAAGTTTCTTAACTGGTACATTTCGTAACCCTACGAAAGTTATTTCGTAACCACCTTTGAAACAAACAGTCTGTCTTTGATAAATTCGTACAAATCATTTATTTGTCTAGAAAAATGTATTTCTGAACTTGTTTTAGTTTTAACTTAATTTTTGCCATTGATTACGGGAAACAGCAAGTACGCCTATATTGAGGAAATTGTTTAAATGTGTAAACTTACCTTGAATCCGTCTAAATTTAAATATATAAATCACATTAAAGGTGATAAATTCTCTTTGTATATTTCTTTCATGGAATTAAAAGTTATCTGATCGAATATGAACTGCATGACTGTTGCAAATAGTAGTATTTCATTATTGATAGTTCTCCCATGCCCGCAATACTATCCATCAAAATGTAATAAAAATGATCAGCTATCTCTGCCAAGAAATGGTCTGATACACATAATGTCACTAATGTATTATAGAATATGAACTAATGATTGCCTACATATTTTTCTGGTAACATTACATTTTTTTAGACCGGTTTTTATCACCAGGCTGTCGAATGCGATTTACGTATATGTGCATGCCAATTTAAGAACAACTAGGTATATTCCTACATTATTTCATGTTATATTCCTAAATATATTAACATCTTTCACATATCAATTTATTATCATCGATTTCATTTTTCGAACATGACACCTCGTTAACTAGAACAAAGCCTGTTACGAAATTACATATTAACTAGGGATGGGAACGAATATTGAAAACGATATTCGCATATTCGTTTTCTTTATTCGAATATATTCGAATATTCGATTTTCGAATCAGAAATCGGTATCCGATTTCAGGTTATTCCATTCAGATACTCCCGTTTTCTTTTTCAAATAATGGCAATTTTCCAAGTAAAGGTATGAGCTATTGTTTACGTATATATTTCATGTTTTCAACTGAACTTACACTCTCTTTTTCCCCAACAGATGTATTTGAATTTCAATTTGAAGTAAATCAAGAAATAAATCCATTCCAAACGATAAACCAAATCGCAACGTTTTGTGAGCCGTATATTCATTCAGGTGTCGCTTTTTACCGAGTTTAATATTGAATCGAATCAAATTAACGAAATAATTATAAATCTTATTCATACAAAAAGCATAGGGAGTTGGGTGATATTTCTTTTACCGATTTCGTCTAGTCAATTTAACCGCGTGTTGGAAGAAAACAAAATCGCGGACGATTCAATTTGTTCGCTTATGCGACTTCATTTTTGAAGAGGTAAAGAGGAAAGCTGCATACTTTTGAGACGTAATGCGATGTTTACATATGATTTATTCAATGTTTGCAACAGCTGTCTTTGATGTAAACATCGACTATGTTTTGGTTAATGCGATGTTTACATATGATTTATTCAATGTTTGCAACAGCTGTCTTTGATGTAAACATCGACTATGTTTTGGTTAGGCTGGGGGGGGGGGGGGGGGGGGTTTACGGAACGTTTATACATGTTTGTTGATTTAAAACATTGAAAGCAATCCCATTATGAGTAACTTTCAATATATTCACAGTGAATTTATACCATGTAACATATGGTACTTTAGTAGAATATACCGTAAACAACTGACATTTTGTTATACAGTAAGTAATACACGTTGTGTCTAGACTCTTTTCAAGAAAGTATGATATTTATTGTCCTCAGTTTAAGATAAATACTAATTGTGAAGTAACACACTTGCTGCTTTTCTGTCCAGATACTGAACATATACGTGAAGAACTGTGGAAAAAATTGTTATCTGCATTGGGAGAAAGCAATTTCCTTATGCTTACCAGCATGGCTCCGCAAGAACAAATTCTGCAGCTATTAAATGGATGTTTGTGTTTCACTTTCAGTAATGAATCAAGAGTCGTTTGTTTCAAACAGTGTATAAGATACATCCACAAACTAGCTAAATGCTCTTTGCATTCATGAATCATGGTAATCGGTGTAGACATACTCATATGTGTGTGTATATGTGTATGTATGCGCGTGTATATATGTGTTTGTGTGTATGTGTATATATGTATATATGTGTGTATATATATATATGTATATATATATGTATATATATATGTGTATATATATATATATATATATATATATATATATATATATGTGTATGTGTGTATGTGTAGGTGTATGTGTGTGTATATGTATATATGTTTGTGTATATGTGTGTGTGTGTATGTATATGTGTATGTATGTGTGTATAGTATTGCATACTGCATTGTTTGATTTCACTAATGTTCTATTTTGTCACATGTCTTTTTTATGTTTGTAATGTTTTGTCTTTCGTATAAATTGTATGTATGTAACACTCTCCGTTAATGGAGGCAATAAAGAACTACTACTACTACTACTACCCTTAATCATGATTAGCTCCAACTCGCGACCGATGTGAGAATTTTACTAATAGTGTTTTGTTTATTTCTAGAAAATAGTACACTGAAAACGAATATTCTTATTCGACAACAGTATTCGAATATTCGTCCGTTTTTCGAATATTCGAATATTCGTTCCCATCCCTAATATTAACTTTTAATTAATTATCAATATCAACAACATTTATTTATCAATAAGCATTACATATGCTTCTGGCCTAAATACAATTGGTTTGAGACCGGTACATTTTGTAAGCCACGCCACTTTGTGCCTTACCAGGAATGACCACGATGTGCCAAATTTGTTTGGATGATCTGATTCAATTGCTTGGTTCAGTGGCCTATCGAGACTGGTAATACCACGGACATCTCTGTCTAACGTTATAGCTGTCTAAAAGATACAATTCGGAAAACTTAAAGTGTATTAAGAATACACGTTTCGTTGAAAAGAAATTACTATTTCCAACAATATTTCACTAATTCGAGAGTCTAACTGGCATCCTGACATAAATGTCAGGTGAAAGTGACACACTCTGGCTCCCAGAAACACTAGCCGGATTCCACCCGGATGTATCGCAGCCGGCTGCAAAACCCAGCCGGAGTTGGGATTTCCCGACATATTCCCGACTTTGCACCCGTCCTGTTCGAATTAAAAAGCTTAACTGGCATCGTGACATGTGTCAGGTGAAAGTGCCTCACTCTGGCTCCGAGTTGCACTAGCCGGATTCCGCCCGGATTTATCGCAGCTGGCTGCAATGTTCACATGAAGTTGACGTTCTGGCAGCCCAACTCCGGCCAACTCCGACCAACTCCGGCTGGAAATTAGAGAGATTAACTGGCATCCTGACATATATGTCAAATGAAAGTGACACACTCTGGATCGCAGACACGCTAGCCGGATTCCACCCGGATGTATCGCAGCCGGCTGCAAAACCCAGCCGGAGTTGGGCCGACAGAGTGGTCTCACCCTCGTTTTGGCGTGCCTATTGTTCGAGATAGATGGTTTGGACGGTAGACTGAAGCATGCCAGGTGAAAGCGCCTCAGTCTGGCTCCGAGTCGCACTAGCCGGATTCCACCCGGATTTATCGCAGCTGGCTGCCATGTTCAGATGAAGTTGGCAGTTTGGCCAAGTCTACAGCCCAACTCCGGCTGTATATTGCTCGATACTAGAGAGTTTAACTGGCATCCTGGCATATGTCAGGTGAAAGTGACACACTCTGGCTCCTAGACACGCTAGACAGATTCCACCCGGATTTATCGCAGCCAGCTGTAAAACCCAGCCGGAGTTGGGCCGACAGAGTGGCTCCCACCCTCGTTTTGGCGTGCCTATTGCTCGAGATATATGGATTAGACGGTAGATTGAAGCATGCCAGGTGAAAGCGCCGCAAACTGACTTCCTGTTGCATGACATCCGGTTTCGCCAAGTTCCGTCAGCCGGCTGCCATGCACAGCCGGAGTTGGGATTTCCCGACATATTCCCGACTTTGCACCCGTCCTGTTCGAATTAGAGAGCTTAACTGGCATCGTGACATGTGTCAGGTGAAAGTGCCTCACTCTGGCTCCGAGTTGCACTAGCCGGATTCCGCCCGGATTTATCGCAGCTGGCTGCAATGTTCACATGAAGTTGTCGTTTTGGCAGGCCAACTCCGGCTAACTCCGGCTGGAAATTGCTGGATATTCGAGAGTTTAACTGGCATCCTAACATATATGTCAGGTGAAAGTGACACACTCTGGCTCCCAGAAACGCTAGCCGGGTTCCACCCGGATGTATCGCAACCGGCTGCAAAACCCAGCCGGAGTTGGGATTTCCCGACATATTCCCGAATTTGCACCCGTCCTGTTCGAATTAGAAAACTTAACTGGCATCGTGACATATGTCAGGTGAAAGTGCCTCACTCTGGCTCCGAGTTGCACTAGCCGGATTCCGCCCGGATTTATCGTAGCTGGCAGCAATGTTCACATGAAGTTGGCGTTCTGGCAGCCCAACTCCGGCCAACTCCGGCCAACTCCGGCTGGAAATTGGAGAGTTTAACTGGCATCCTGACATATATGTCAAATGAAAGTGACACACTCTGGCTCCCAGACACGCTAGCCGGATTCCACCCGGATGTATCGCAGCCGGCTGCAAAACCGAGCCGGAGTTGGGCCGACAAAGTGGTCTTACCCTCGTTTTGGCGTGCCTATTGTTCGAGATGGATAGATTGGACGGTAGATTGAAGCATGCCAGGTGAAAGCGCCTCAGTCTGGCTCCGATTCGCACTAGCCGGATTAACACCCGGATTTATCGCAGCTGGCTGCCATGTTCAGATGAAGTTGGCAGTTTGGCCAAGTCTACAGCCCAACTCCGGCTGTATATTGCTCGATATTAGAGAGTTTAACTGGCATCCTGGCATATGTCAGGTGAAAGTGACACACTCTGGCTCCCAGACACGCTAGGCGGATTCCACCCGGATTTATCGCAGCTGGCTGTAAAACCCAGCCGGAGTTGGGCCGAAAGAGTGGCTCCCACCCTCGTTTTGGCGTGCCTATTGCTCGAGATAGATGGATTGGACGGTGGATTGAAGCATGCCAGGTGAAAGCACCGCAAACTGATTTCCTGTTGCATGACATCCGGTTTCGTCAAGTTCCGTCAGCTGGCTGCCATGCACAGCCGGATTTGGGATTTCCCGACATATTCCCGACTTTGCACCCGTCCTGTTCGAATTAGAGAGCTTAACTGGCATCGTGACATGTGTCAGGTGAAAGTGCCTCACTCTGGGTCCGAGTTGCACTAGCCGGATTTCGCCCGGATTCATCGCAGCTGGCTGCAATGTTCACGTGAAGTTGTCGTTTTGGCAGGCCAACTCCGGCTAACTCCGGCTGGAAATTGCTGGATATTCGATAGTTTAACAGGCATCCTGACATATATGTCAGGTGAAAGTGACACTGGCTCCCAGAAACGCTAGCCGGATTCCATCCGGATGTATCGCAGCCGGCTGCAAAACCCAGCCGGAGTTGGGATTTCCCGACATGTTCCCGACTTTGCACCCGTCCTGTTCGAATTAGAAAGCTCTACTGGCATCGTGACATGTGTCACGTGAAAGTGCCTCACTCTGGCTCCGAGTTGCACTAGCCTGATTCTACCCGGATGTATCGCAGCCGGCTGCAAAACCCAGCCGGAGATGGGCCGACAGAGTGGTCTCACCCTCGTTTTGGCGTGCCTATTGTTCGAGATAGATGGTTTGGACGGTAGATTGAAGCATGCCAGGTGAAAGCGCCTCAGTCTGGCTCCGAGTCGCACTAGCCGGATTCTACCCGGATTTATCGCAGCTGGCTGCCATGTTCAGATGAAGTTGGCAGTTTGGCCAAGTCTACAGCCCAACTCCGGCTGTATATTGCTCGATATTAGAGAGTTTAACTGGCATCCTGGCATATGTCAGGTGAAAGTGACACACTCTGGCTCCCAGACACGCTAGGCGGATTTCACCCGGATTTATCGCAGCCGGCTGTAAAACCCAGCCGGAGTTGGGCCGACAAAGTGGCTCCCACCCTCGTTTTGGCGTGCCTATTGCTCGAGATAGTTAGATTGGACGGTAGATTGAAGCATGCCAGGTGAAAGCGCCGCAAACTGACTTCCTGTTGCATGACATCCGGTTTCGCCAAGTTCCGTCAGCCGGCTGCCATGCACAGCCGGAGTTGGGATTTCCCGACATATTCCCAACTTTGCACCCGTCCTGTTCGAATTAGAGAGCTTAACTGGCATCGTGACATGTGTCAGGTGAAAGTTCCTCACTCTGGCTCCGAGTTGCACTAGCCGGATTCCGCCCGGATTTATTGCAGCTGGCTGCAATGTTCATATGAAGTTGTCGTTTTGGCAGGCCAACTCCGGCTAACTCCGGCTGGAAATTGCTGGATATTCGAGAGTTTAACTGGCATCCTGACATATATGTCAGGTGAAAGTGACACACTCTGGCTCCCAGAAACGCTAGCCGGATTCCACCCGGGTGTATCGCAGCCGGCTGCAAAACCCAGCCGGAGTTTGGATTTCCCGACATATTCCCGACTTTGCACCCGTCCTGTTCGAATTAGAAAGCTTAACTGGCATCGTGACATGTGTCACGTGAAAGTGCCTCACTCTGGCTCCGAGTTGCACTAGCCGAATTCCGCCCGGATTTATCACAGCTGGCTGCAATGGTCACATGAAGTTGGCGTTCTGGCAGCCCAACTCCGGCCAACTCCGGCCAACTCCGGCTGGAAATTAGAGAGTTTAACTGGCATCCTGACATATATGTCTAATGAAAGTGACACACTCTGGCTCCCAGACACGCTAGCCGGATTCCACCCGGATGTATCGTAGCCGGCTGCAAAACCCAGCCGGAGTTGGGCCGACAGAGTGGTCTCACCCTCGTTTTGGCGTGCCTATTGTTCGAGATAGATGGATTGGACGGTAGATTGAAGCATGCCAGGTGAAAGCGCATCAGTCTTGCTCCGAGTCGCACTAGCCGGATTCCACCCGGATTTATCGCAGCTGGCTGCCATGTTCAGATGAAGTGGGCAGTTTGGCCAAGTCTACAGCCCAACTCCGGCTGTATATTGCTCGATATTAGAGAGTTTAACTGGCATCCTGGCATATGTCAGGTGAAAGTGACACACTCTGGCTCCCAGACACGCTAGGCGGATTCCACCCGGATTTATCGCAGCCGGCTGTAAAACCCAGCCGGAGTTGGGCCGACAGAGTGGCTCCCACCCTCGTTTTGGCGTGCCTATTTCTCGAGATAGATGGATTGGACGGTGGATTGAAGCATGCATGGTTAATACAGTCGGAGTTGCCGGAGTTTCGCTTATTCGGCTGGTTAATACAGCTTGTGTTACTGGAATTCCCTCTGTTCCGGCTGGTTAATACAGCCGACGCAGCTGGAGTTCCGGTTTGTTAATACGGTCGGTGTAGAGGGAGTTTCATCTGTTCCGCCTGTTCCGGCTGATTTATCCAGCCGGAGTTCCGCCTGTTCCGACTGGTTAATACAGCCGACGAAGCTGGAGTTCCGACTTTAACGGCTGGTAAATACAGTCGGTGTAGACGGAGTTCCAGCTGTTCCGGCTGGTTTATACAGCCGGAGAAGCCTAAGTTCCGGCTGGTTAATACAGCCGGAGTAGCCGGAATGATGATATTCGGCTGGTAAGTACAGTCGAAGTAATAGGAAATACAGCTTATCCGGCCGGTTTATACAGCCGGAGTAGCCGGAACTCCGGCTATTCCGGCTGGTTAATGCAGCCGGAGTAGCCGGAACTCCGGCTGTTCAGGCTGGTTGGTACAGCCGGAGTAGCCGGAGTTCCGGCTATTCCGGCTGTTCCGGCTACTCCGGCTAACTTCAAGCACATGAAAAAGAGTCTGAAGATCAATATAGAAAAGTAAAGTAAGAAATGACATTTCAAGGATTGAAGTCGTCTGACTTGACCAGTGTTAAGAACTCAATCAATCTGATATACGACTGTGCAAAGACAGGGAACTATGTACAATTAATGAGAAGTTATTAAACATTGGTAAAAAGGTTGATAGACAGATTGGTGAAATTGACTCAAAAGTGCTTGAATTGAAGACTTCATTCAAAGTGAATGACGATATGAATCAGCCGCATCCATCCTACCGGGTCGTCTTGACTAGAAATTCAGTTATAACTGGATTAAACACTAGAAGCACGAGCCAACAGGACAAAATCACGCAGTCAAACGGTCACAGTAAGTCACCTCCTTCCACTATCTCCGATAATCACGTACAGACACAATCCAACTCGCGCGGGGGCGTTCACGAGTCTACACATAGTGCACGTGGTAGTAACAGTAACATGCCTAGAAAACAGTTGTCGATCACATGTACAGTTGTGTCATGTATAACTGCATTTATTCTGACTGGTTCCAGTTGTACAAGGAACGCGACATGGTGGGGTATTGTCCCCTTTCCTATACCTCGTATATCTTCAAGTTCCAGGCTCTAGCGTATGTGCCCCGTCCTTTGCAGAGGATTTGACCTTTCTTGCTCTATTCAAAGCACCATTTTACCGAATATCCACCTGGCACTAAATTCAAATCGGGGTTCGCCCTTCTACATGATCAGGAAGGCGATATCACCATTTCACGAATATCGACCTGGCTCTATATTTAAATCGATATTCAAATTGATATTCGATCTACTACATGTTCAGAGAACAGATTGCACCATTTTCTCGAATATCGATCTGGCTCCATATTCAAATCGATATTCAAATCGGTATTCGCTCTACTACATGCTCAGAAAGACAATAGCACCGTTTTACCGAATATCGACCTGGCACTAAATTCAAATCGATATTCAAATCGAGGTTCGCCCTTCTACATGATCAGGAAGACGATAGGACCATTTTCACGAATATCGACCTTGCTCTATATTCAAATCGATATTGAAATCCATATTCGCTCTACTACATGTTCAGAAAAAAGATAGCACCATTTTCTCGAATATCGATCTGGCTCCATATTCAAATCTATATTCAAATCGGTATTCGCTCTACCAAATCATCAGGAAGACGATAGCACCATTTTCACGAATATCGATCTGGCTCTATATTCAAATCGATATTCAAATCGGTATTCGCTCTTCTACATGTTCAGAGAAAAGATAGCACCATTTTCTCGAATATCCATCTGGCTCCATATTCAAATCGATATTCAAATCGGTATTCGCTCTACCACATGGTCAGAAAGACAATAGCACCATTTTACCGAATACAGACCTGGCACTAAATTCAAATCGATATTCAAATCGGGGTTCGCCCTTCTACATGATCAGGAAGACGATAGCACCATTTTCACGAATATCGATCTGGCTCTATATTCAAATCGATATTCAAATCGGTATTCGCTCTACTACATGTTCAGAAAAAAAGATAGCACCATTTTCTCGAATATCGATCTGGCTCCATATTCAAATCGATATTCAAATCGGTATTCGCTCTACTACATGGTCAGAAAGAACATAGCACCATTTTCACGAATATCGATCTGGCACTAAATTCAAATCGATATTCAAATCGGGGTTCGCCCTTCTACATGATCAGGAAGGCGATATCACCATTTTCTCGAATATCGATCTGGCTCCATATTCAAATCGATATTCAAATCGGTATTCGTCATACGAAACAATGACGGTAACGTATATTTCAATGCGTAACAGAATTCACGAATCTGGTGCTGGCTCCAATCGAGATTCATGTTGAACCATTTTACTGGTACGGTTCTTAACCCTTTCCCTCATATGACAATTCTGCAGCAGACGACTTTGAATATATTTTGTCAAAAAGTAGAAGTTCTCTATAATTCAATGGATAACCTATGACAAAGAGTGGAAAACATTGTGGCAAAAGGAGAAATTGCTCGTTTTGAGCAATTTCTTCTTTTGTCACTATGTTTTCAAAAAGCTGTCTGCTGCAGAGGCGTCAGAAATCGTATACACGAGGGAAAGGGTTAAGACACACGCAATGGGTCGATCTGGAAATCCATTCCTATTTGGACAAATCACGTAATTAGCGTATCAATACAAATAAGACGTCTGTGACAGAGGAGTCAAAATGCGTTTGTATGAGGGAAAGGGTTTAACTCGTGTCAGATCCTGAAACATTATCCCATCTATGGTATCATATTGCATTCCTTGATAGCGACAGTCGTCTATACATGTAAACAATGTCTAACCACACAAACAAACCACGCATGTTATCATTCTTATACTGCCCACGTCCAAAATTGAGATTGACAGATTAGATCAGTTGTTGCTCCAGCAAAAACAACATCGGCGTACTTACTATTTAATAATATGAGCCGTCCCGCGAGAAAACCAACATTATGACCTCTGCGTAATGTATCGACCCAGATCAGCCTGCGCAGTCCGCGCAGACTAATCCGGACCGACAAATTCCATCGCAGGGAAATAGAGGTATAGAGCTATAATTCCTGAAACAGAAAATCCACAGGAGGCGAAAAGTGTCCTTCCGGGTGAGCTGGTGCGCATGCTTATGCTGATCCGGGTCGATACTATATGCAGAGTCCAACATGTTGGTTATTTCGTGGAACCGCTACTATCTATAAAAGATTGACTGATTAGATCAGTTGTTGCTCCAGAAAAAACAAATTCGGCGTACTGATCCGGGTCGATACTTAACGCAGATACCACAACGTTGGTTTTATCGGGGGACAGCTCATATGTGCTGTTCCACGAGAAAACCAACATTATGAACTCTGCGTAATCCGGGTCGACACATTCCGTCTCGGGGAGATAGAGGTATAAAGTAATGATTCCTGAAAATCCACTGTCCGTCCGGGTTAGCCTGTGCGGCATGCTTAGGCTGATCCGGATCGATACTTTACGCAGAGTCCGCACCGTTGGTTTTCTCGCGGGACAGCTCATATGAAAATGTATGTACCGGTGACCTCGTATTAGATCCTGTAATCTTATTCTGTCACGTATAATCATATTGCCTTCCGTAAGCAACATTTTCCCGAACCATTTTCCACTGAAAACAATGAAAACACAAATACAAACAAAAAAACCTGTGATCATACCAAAATGCTCAAGTTAAACAATTAAAAGGAAAATGAGGATTGTCAGATTAGATCAGTTATAGATTCAGTTGTTACTCTGACAATAATGTGCATTTATACTAAAGTAATTGATTGATTGGGGTTTAATATCATTTTCATTTTTTTTTCACCTACTCATGTGTTTCCTGGTTTTCTCACACCAGTACTCCACACACAAGTATTTCAAAGCAACTGGCTGCTGTTCCATATAGACTGTTAGACCATTGGTAAAAGACGAATGACGCTTGTCGCATTGACTTTCATCAAACTTCGGAAATAATGTTTGCCGAGCTAGGGTTCGAACTCACAACCCCTGGATTGACAGCCCGCGTCGCTCACGACTGAGCCATCGGAGCTCGGCGCCATCAACATAGAGCCTGGACAGTCTGTCGTCGTCTGACTAGGCTCTTCCTTTTTTTGCTGCTCGACCTATAATTATATCTTGATGTTTATATAAATGGATGTGGACTCTTCCAAATAAAATGCTGAGTGAGTCCATTTTATAAATTCAGCATAACAAGGGTTTAGATGATTTTCATCGGATATGGTTCCGTGTAGTTTCATATATTAACATCAAAGTACTGAAAGTACTGAAGGTATAATTGCAATCGGTTAAGGGGAGATAAGTGCATATAGAAATATTTATCTAAAATAATTCCAACCATGACAGACAAGTAATGATACATGAGGCCTGAATGAAACATTTCCAAGATCACAAATTCCTGTTGATCTTTTGGAAATTAATTGACTCCAACCCCAAATATATCATTCGGTGCGCATTGTAACTTTTTCAATGATCATATTACACAATGGCTCTATGGAAATTCCACCATGAACATGCATGACAGTACAGTGTCTTCCTATTTATTGACTGTACTGAACCAACTATGCACTCTTGTAATGTTTAAATACTAACAGTACACTTAGAAGTTTATTCAACCAAAACAGTTGTGTTTTGAATGATTTTCTAGTTGTTCATCTACAGTATTATACTTTATATTTAGTGTCTGTTAAACGGAATTGATAACAAGCTTCTATTTTGACAGAAAATTTGTATAAAAATGAACAGATTAATATAAAAAGGCCTAAACCAAAAACAATTTAATAATGTACAAAATAGTTTTGCATATATCCAAAACAGAGGACCAGCGTGGCCTTAACTCCGTCACCTGATTGATAGCCATGTAGTATATGTGTAACTGCCAATGTCGGAGAAAATTTAATCAAGAGCGTGAATGAAACTGCTAGGAGTGGACACTGTAGATGTACTCTATGATATTAAATCTTTAAACAGTTTGTAAGAGGCCCAACAACGTAACATTCTCGTGAAGTTTAGGTGATATCAATCCAATGGTTTAGGAGCTAAACGTTCATTTTACCCCTATTCTGATGAAGCATCGCAGCTTTCTTTTCAAACCAATCAATATGGATTGAACAAATTAAGCAGAGGGTTACTACATGATCATTGAATAGAAATGAAACTATTAAGTTTTGTCATTTTGCCCCTTTTATGATGCCTATTGCTGCCATGATTTTCAACCAATCTATACAGCTTATGCAAATCTTGTAGAGGGTCACTCAAGGAACATTTTCACTTAATAATTTTGGAATCTGACAAGCGGATTCAGAGAAGAAAAATGTTACAATTTATGCATTTTACTCCCTTCCTGCTCAAGCAGCAACACACTTTGTGTTTAGAATTTATATATTTGAATAAGTTTGAAAGAGGACCACCGAAGGAACATTCCTGTGAAATCTTGTCGAAATTTGCCTAGTGGATTAGGGTGAGATGTCATTTGAAGTTCAATATACATATTTTCTGATAAGCCTGGTAACTATATCTTTCAACCGGTCAATATGGTTTAAAGATTCACGAAAAGTGTCAATGAAGGAGCAAATCAGACAAGTATGTTCATAAGAATGTTGTTCTCTGTCATATATTTCAAGCTTCTAAGTCTTCCCCTGGTTCCATGATGCACGTAATGTGCATACACAATCGAGTCGATTACGTCACTTTTCTCCTTTCCATGATTTGCAAACTCAAGATGCACCATTGAAAGAGGACTTCCAAAGAAACATTCCTAAGGAAATATTTTGAATTTGCGTTGTTGGAGAAGAAGTTTTTTGTAGGAAAGTGTTAAGGGTCTGAAGGGCAGACCACAACGATGCCAGACGGTGACTGATCACAATAGCTCAACCCGTACTCCGTACTCAGGTGAACAGAAGTATAACACTATGGAGATCTTTTCATACGATTTGAAGCATTGAAACAAGAAGGTTATGAGTATAACTTCAGATATAGGTGTGCAAGCATAACTATATTAAATGAATAGTGAACTTTGCCATATTCCATTTAAAGATTAAACAAGAAGGCCGATATGGCCCTATAGGGCTCATCGGAAACATATTTATGACAAAAGCTGACTAAAATTCAACCATTAGCACAAACATTGTGTTTCACCTTGACAAGACAAACAATTACTAAGACTAATTTAGAGCCTTTTTGCTAAAACATGTGACTTCTATAGTATCAAAAAGTCTAGAGTGCCCAATTCGGCAACGAGCTATAATAACCTCTTCTCGACGAATACCTGTAAACGTGGTTATTCAGGTAATCTGGGGCGGACTCAGGTTAAATTTCCTGAGAGCTTCTTTTCTGTCATGAATAGCTTTCTTGCACTCATCCGTAAACCAAGGTTTACAGGGTCGTTTTGGGTCTGTCGAGATCTGAGGAATAGACTATTTAGCTATGTCTATTACTAGAGATGTAAAGAATTGCGTAGGGTCATCACAGTCTGTAAATTTGTCATGAGTGAAAGACTGCTCACAAATCATTTGAAAAGTATTCCAGTTAGCTTTGGAAAGCTTCCATTTACTTTCAAGTTTAAGAACTGAAGGTTTATCTTCAGTGATAAAGATCGGAAAATGGTCGCTTCCACTAGAATCATCATCAACCTTCCAAGAGAAATTTGGGAGTAATGCTGGACTGCACACAGAGAGATCAACAGATGAGTAAGTGCCTGTTGCTGGAGCCAAACATGGGGACATGATCTGGGGAAACCAAACACAGATCATGCCAGGGATACATCAATGATATACTCATAATGAAAGGGCTAGACTGGACAAATGTATTCCCGTAGAACATAATTCCAAGTTTGACTATCTTTGGTAGGTTACAAGTGTCAATCAAATACCCAAAAAGCTTTCGCCTGATTAGCCCATGAGCCACCGCCTTCTTGTGCAGCTGAGAAAATATGGTTAAGAAGAAATGTTTGAAAATGTAGAAAGAAATGCATAATAAGTAAGCGATGAGGATGAAAGGTGAAATGTAATGCCCAAGGGCAAGGCATGACCAGCCGATTGATCAGGACGGGCTTCCTTGACCACCCGTTTACCCCAACTCAAGGCCAAAGCAGTGTGTTGCAGAAACAGAGTTTAAATTGCCTTACTCCGAAACTACTCAACCATCAGGTCCCCGTCATCAGGCGACACGGGTTGCAGCCCACGGCAAACGGGCAGGCACATCCTTGGGGTTCTACCAACTGTAGTGCAACAGCCGGGTTATTTATAACCCCCCGCCCCACTGGGGGGAGGGGGGGGGGGGTCTATGATTTGACGGATGACCTAGTTGGTATTAACTCAGATGACCCATATTCAGATTTGACCTAGATTTTATCAAGACAATCATTGTGACCAGGTTTCATGAGGATCGAATGAAAATGCAACTTTCGTTGCATACATAAGATTTTTTGTGATTTGTCTTGGTGACATTGCGCCCAATATTCGTATTCGACCTAAATTCCATCCAGCAGTCATTCTGATCAAGATGCTTGAAGATCCAGTGAATAGTTCAGTTGTATGATACTTTGTTAATGTCTAGGCAAATATATGGATACTCTGTATAAATGAAAATTTAACTATTGACAGGTGACGGAAACACTGTGACAAAAGGCAATGACAATGATGATGTTTAATTGACATAAACGGGATGTACATTCCTCACACATTAATTCGACTGACGGGAATACTGTTTAAAATTCCAAATATCTGAAATAGGGGCTAGGTACATGTGTCGTTTTCCTGTTCTGGATATAAACGACTTTTGGCTGTATCAACGGTAGCTTAGCTACAGCTTACAGTAGGGGGACCCATACCAATACCAATATAGGAATGGTCATTTCACTACATGTAATACTCATTTGCATACTACAGAAGGAGTTACATCGAGATATTCATAAATGGGTTTTCCTTATACAAATTTAATAAATTAAGGAATAAATGCTTTACCATTATTAAAATTGAAAGGCATTGATAATAAAAACAACATTGTTCGTTGTGTTTTGAGAATACGTAAATTGTACAGCGTGCAAAACTGCAGATACCAACATTGCTTTGTTGCAATGCATTCAGAGGACATTCAAGTGTTTTCAAAACCCTACAGTTAAAAGAAAAATACAGATAAGGCTATGTTTTATTCAAGATACAATATTTGATTCAGTAATTAAGCCATCGGCCCACAATACAACATTTAATACAAATCATAGAATATATACATGTGATATGCCCAGATAGTGATTTTAATAATTGCGTCACACAAATAGCAAGCTGCTTAACTTTATTGTAAGGACCATTCGGAATAGCCGTATCAAAGTTGCAAGAACTCGTGGCAAACCCCTTTTGCATGTAAATGGTATTTATGATTTTGTTAAATCTTTGCTCATGTGATACGCATATCTTTCGGCAATACAATATGTTAAAAGTTAATATAATTAATAATCTAAAAAAAATAAAGCATGTCCGTTTTTCCAAACAAACGGCTAATAATAACAAATCGTAAATACGTACTGCTATCCGCACTCTATCTGAATGTCTTTGTTGCTCGCTATATATAAACTATTTGAACACTTAACCGTTTGTTTATGGAAATAAAAAGGTAGATGGTCCACATATTTATTTACTAAAACCAGGGATGTAGATCTACGTCCCTGCTAAAGCCTATATCTGTGCAATAGACTATCTAGACTGCCATGGCGTATTTCGTACTGAAAACTCAAAGATGGACGATAACATTTGGCAAGATTCGAGTAATGTTGTTTTCTTGCGCATATTTCAAGCTTCTAAGTCTTTGCCTGGTTGCATAATGCACGTGGTGTGCATAAACAATGGAGTCGATTACGTCCCTTTTTTCCTTTCCATGACTTGCCCACTCAAGGCAAACATCAAACAATGAATTTTCTCTTGAATTTTGTTTAGGTATGAGATCGGTGCAATTTGTCGAATCCGCGTCTTTCGTGAGGCAATGGGTCATGAAATATTCTACATTTGACATAATAGGATTACAATGCTTTTTCACTCGAGGTAATGTAAAATTTTGGATCAAAAATTCAAAGTATTCATGCCGTAAGATTGAAATCTTAATCGTTTCTAGATTTCTGATGGATCTGTATTCACGAAACTGCAAACTAATGAAAGAATTGAACATTCTTGATAAGAATCCGGGACCTGCTTTATATAAAATGTTCGGTGCCTTTGTGTGTGACGGAAGTTGATCGATTACATACCGAAAGAAACCATGTTTTGGTTTACAAAAGAGAATGGCATTGCTCAAAATAGATCTGGTTTTAGGCCCAAAGAAAGCGTGTTCAAACGGCTCTGGTCCAACGAGACAATCGTCCAACATTGTCAAATTGTCGAATGGGATTTTGGGATCAATGTCTATGTCGAGATACGCTCCCCCATAATGTTACATTAACACATAGCGAAGTGCGTCTGCCCTAGATGTATCTGACTGGTAACCATTATATGCCGCTAAAATATGTGGCTCTAAGTTTTGAACGACTGTTCTGCCGTGCGCTATCGTCCAGAAGTTAATTTCCCAATTAGGATGTAACATTCGAAACCGTTTAAGGTTACCAACAAAAACACTAGGTATTATAGCACCAGACCATATAAAATGAAATCGTCTGGGAATTCCATGCTTGACATCATTTGCTATTATTAAATCCTCGTCTTTCATTAACTGATTGTTGCTGTTTTGGTGTCTGGAATATGGTCCAAATCTGACCGATCGTTCAATGTTGAAGTTAATGTTTAATTTTAACGTTTTGTTACCATCTGCACAGTACTGTCCGCTAGCAATAAACTTTGATTCTAATTCATCCTTATTAAGAAATGGAATTGTAACCAAACACACCATTCCCATTTCGTTTATGTCGTTGGCCCTTTCTGCTACAGTAATAAGGGTTTGGACTGCACTTGTATCACTTGTTTTTTCCACCATGTGATTTGATAGTTTAGGTATGCGATAGCTGTTGAAAACATACAGAAGAATTATTCCTGTGGTTACCAAGGCCACGAGACAGGTTGGTTTACGTTTAAGCGTGTTCTGCATTATTCTTGTTGCCCCTTTCTCGCCCGTGAAACATGAACCTGACTTGTGTTCTGTGTAACAGTAAGTAGGTCACGGATTGTAACGGTTCATTCGAGGAATGGAAACACCTGTTATTTGATTGGGGGATTTGGCTACCATTTGCTACCAACGCAGGGCGGTCTTCTCTAGCAAGTTTGTATCTGTAACAACAAAACGTTATGTTTGATCAATATATTATTACAACTTACCTACAACAAAAAGCTTCTGTATTCTGTATACCCACAATGAATATTTTTTGTAAACAACCGACGGCATTCTTCATATTTTTGTTTACTTATCTGCGTATATTGTATTTTATAACTAACGTATAAATGATAGGAAATGAACCTATGCGATATAAATATATGAGTCATTCCTCGGGAAAACCAACATTATGGACTCTGCGTAATGTATCGACCCAGCTCAGCCTGTACTAAGCCCAGCAACCAGTACAAATGACCCTCTACAAATTGCATATATGTTCCTTTGGTGGTGACCTTCCACCACAACTGTTGGTATTATTAAAATCCGTTAAACATCATGGCCACCTGGGCGGCGCTTGTTTATCTTAGATGTCTATATAGTGAAAACCTGTTGTACAAAAGCTCTGGCGTGATTTGAAAATAATATGGTGCAAATGTGATGAAATCATTTCAAGAGAACAAAACTGTTGCTATGTTCCAGAAGTTGGTTCCGAGTAGCATGCTATATTCGAATTGTCACATGTTGGATTTATCGCGAGTCCACTGTATTATTTAGTGATACTAAGTCTGCACGTCCTTATTACCTTATATAATTTACCCCGTTTGTCAATGCGTTTTGAGCGCACTCTGATCCCGACCTACACTGTTCCCTCAAAGGTGTTTGCATCAGCACTGCCCTTAGAGTCAAGAGTAGTGATCTGCGAAAACCTTGACGCAATTACGATTCGTGTATATCCAGTAAACCTGCGCATCCACATTCATGGATGCCGTCTTTCACTTCTCATCACTCATCACGATATGATCCAAGAAATGTCTGACAACTACATTGTATTGTAAATGGGAATCATATTGCGCGGAGGCGCAGGAAGAGCTTTATATTTACCCAGATGAAATTCACCATGAAATAATTCAGTAATACAGATAAGCAGACAATTAAAAGACACGGGAAATTTAATTTTCTATAATAATTGAGTCACAACCCTGTTTTCAACAATGTGAGTTTTTTCTATATATATTGATTAAATAAAAACAACAAGTAAAATATTTCAACTCACCAGCCTTTAAGTTTAATTATCCAACTCCTGATATTACACTACTTCCCACTATCATACCTGAAGTACGATAAAGAAAATCTTACTGAATAGGGTCTGACGTCATTAGGATAGTGTACATTACATTGGACTGTCAAACTTAACCGAGGGCATGCTTATATTGAGCCGCGCAATGCGCGCAATTACTTTGTTCGGATCATATTTTAAGAAGCAAAATACGGCTTGGGCAAACAGAGCCAAAACGGCGCAAAGACAAGACGGAAAAAGGATTTTGTCAATCATATTCAATTTGAACGCGTTCTTAAAAAGGGTTTTTGAAGGTTGGCACTGTTGTGCTATATGATTATATATATAATAATGTATACAGGGAAATAACTTGTACACACTGACTACACAGTGGGAGATATTTACCTCCCTTAATATGTTGTTCACATGGTTCAGTTTTAAGTTGGGTATCCATTGTATAAGTTGACAACAAAGGGCTAGATTGAACTCGTCTTTATCTTGTGGTTTAATCTGAACATCAGAATATCAGCACAACAATCGATATTACAGATTTGCAAAGACGAAAAATGGATACATGTTGTGTAGATATTACATCCCACATCCCCGAACAAAAGGTATCAAGCAGTTTTAACAAGCTGAACACAATGGAAAATGAACCCAATACCATAAGAACATCAAGTCAATGATCAAACACAATATCAACTTCAAGTATATTTACAGATGACCCTGTTTCTAATACGCGTCTGTTCTGTTCGAAATGGTAAGCCCGGTGTCGGGTTTGTCCCAGATATTATTATTCTTTTACGTAAATGTACTACAAGATTACGTAGATTATGGTGTTTTTCCGAGTAAATACATTTGGAAGCATTGTATTGTTACGAGAGTGTCAAATTATTATATAAACGAATGGGATGTAAGAACATCCTCACAGCAATTTACTTTATATAGGCAATTACAGCAACGATTATAAATTAGTCCGATATGGGATTATGCTAAACGTTATCCGGATATGTTGCGTGCTTGCTATTCCATCGCTCAACTAAGTGCTTATACCGTGTCTTCAGTGTACACGTTGTAGCTGTAGCTATATTAACACAAGTTTGACGGAACATATTTTGATTAACTGTACAAGTGTGCGATCGTGTACTGTCTTGTTTCAAATCAGAACTTTATTGAAGTT
The DNA here is from genome assembly GCA_031761405.1 of Serripes groenlandicus. Taxonomy (NCBI): domain Eukaryota; kingdom Metazoa; phylum Mollusca; class Bivalvia; order Cardiida; family Cardiidae; genus Serripes; species Serripes groenlandicus. The sequence continues at coordinate 94,519,376 of JASEVX010000002.1, forward strand.
TGGTAGAAACATTTTCAATTTATTATTATTATTATAACTATGGTACCTTTTACAAACATGTTGCGTTGTTTTTACATGCAATATGGACATGTTATAAATGAGATATAGATTTCTGAATGATATTGATGTTTTGTCATACACAATTGGTTATAAATACACTTATAAAATATTCGTGTTTGGCTTCACAGACGTACTTACATATGTTGATATGTTTGTGTTTGTTTTTTTTTTCTTGGTTATTTTTTTGTCATAATAAAATTCCTGTATATAGTTACGCTGGTATTTGTAACGATGTGCGCTTGTATTCATTTGTCCTAATTGAACGCTTTTCATTTCGTTTCGGCCATGTCTTAGAAATTTGTAACACCATGTATATTTTTCTTCCTTCACAAAGTGGTGTCACAGACATGTTTCTACTACTGTGTCAGTTGGGCGCTATGTACTTAGATATAGCAACCATTCCTTCGCAGTATTTAACGTGTGACAGTTATGTGTGCATGAGGTATAATTCAGTAGATAACGGTTCGGCAATGTTCTTCGGGCATGAGCCAGGATCTGCAGACTCACAGACCTGTGTAAAACAGCTTTGTGTGTCAACCTACGACCGGGTCACTGTAACTCCAGACAACGTCGATATTGTGTACGAACGTATCTGGTCAGTTCGAATCCCCACCAGAAAATACGAACTGGCCTTAGGACAATGAGGATATCGGAATTCATTCCAAGAATTATAATGGAAGCAGATTCACGAGATGATAGGCTAGAAGAAATACGGGGCACACTTTTTTGGAGCATGTAAGTGTTTGCGTGATTATCCCTTTCCAAAAGATGCAGACATGAAACGTCGCAAGAAACCCAAAAGGCAATAGCATACTGCATAATTAGCGACTGACGTGCATGTTTTGGTATCCGTGCTTGAAAATAGGTCATTTGAGGATATGAAAGATATTATGAGTCTCCGAAGTCGGATCTTGACAACACTATGTCAAATAATCAACTAAGTACATGTATACAGGAAATAAAGTTGCTTAAGAACAATTTAAGTCGGTGCCAAGCCGATATTATTTCTCAGAAACAAGAAGAAGACAATCTGAGAAAGGTTGAAAAAGAGTCTGAAGATCAATATAGAAAAGTAAAGTAAGAAATGACATTTCAAGGATTGAAGTCGTCTGACTTGACCAGTGTTACTTAACTCAATCGAATCTGATATACAACTGTGCAAAGACAGGGAACTATGTACAATTAATGAAAGTTATTAAACATTGGTAAAAAGGTTGATAGACAGATTGGTGAAATTGACTCAAAAGTGCTTGAATTGAAGACTTCATCAAAGTGAATGACGATATGAATCAGCCGCATCCATCCTACCGGGTCGTCTTGACTAGAAATTCAGTAATAACTGGATTAAACACTAGAAGCCCGAGCCAACAGGACAATATAACGCAGTCAAACGGTCACAGTAAGTCACCTCCTTCCACTATCTCCGATAATCACGTACAGACACAATCCAACTCGCGCGGGGGCGTTCACGAGTCTACACATAGTGCACGTGGTAGTAACCGTAACATGCCTAGAAAACAGTTGTCGATCACATGTACAGTTGTGTCATGTATACTGCATTTATTCTGACTGGTTCCAGTTGTACAAGGAACGCGACATGGTGGGGTATTGTCCCCCTTTCCTATACCTCGTATATCTTCAAGTTCCAGGCTCTAGCGTATGTGCCCCGTCCTTTGCGAGGATTTGACCTTTCTTGCTCTATCGAGCAAAGCCTTACAAGAAATGATATTGATCTGTTATAAATATCTTGTTTATGGAGATTTCAATACAATCCAAATAAATGCACTGTTGTCACGTTTAATGAGTCAAAAGAGCATTTTTCTCGTTATTACGGTCTTGGTGTGTGGGTAATAGCCTCATACAGGAAACAGAGGATGTTGTTCATTGAGGCATTTTATGTAATAAGTATGTCTCATCAGCTGCAATTGTAAAAAAATGTAGATAGGAAATTAAGGGGGACTTCTTTAGGTTAATCAAGGAAGGTTTGCACAGAAATGGTCTTAATCCAATTACTAGTTTCAAAATATACAAATCTATTGTTTTGCCCAGAGCGCTCTTTGGTTGTGAAATGTTACAGTCGCTTTTTGAGCGAGACAACTTGATTTTGAAAGGTCACACAGATTTATGCTTAAAACAGATTCAGGGATTGAAAAGTAGATCGAGGACATATATTGTCCTCAGCCTATTAGGTGCATTTCCAATGAAGGCTGACATTCCTTGGTCGATTGTGTCGGCTAGAGAGGGACTGTACAACAAAACGTCTTTTTCTTCTACGTTTATGTTCATTCATTAATGGTCTTAGTAGTACTGGTTATATCTCCGATATTGTCTCTATTTTACGTAAACATGATTTGTATCATGTCTTGCAAGACTTTCGACATTTGGCCGAGTTTCAAGTAAAAATGTGTGGAAAAGGATGGGTAACAGCAAAATAACCAATCAGTGTATTAGTTCATGGACGAGAAAACTTCTTCGAACGAATTTGTACTATATAGACAAATTCAGGAGCAGTTCTCTGGTAATCCTATATGGTCTTATGCAAAACATAACCCTAGTATGATGTATGCTTGTTTGTTCTGTGGCGCAGTAAATTGCGTACTCGTCTACTTTTGATACTTATTGTACGCGTTGTGATAGGCACGATATAGATTTAAGTGTTACTGAGCATACTTTACTAGACTGTAATAGTCTACAATCTTGTAGATCCGCATTTGAGCGTAGAATACGTCATCAGTTCAGTAATCAAGTTTTGATCGGTTAAATTCTTGAGTAAGACTCACTTTATAAGAGCTCTATTTGGAGTAAATGATTATTTTGAGCAAGTTCTTCATGCAGACTACCAAACTTCTATCGAACTGTCATTTTGTACTTCCACACTGTTTGTAACTGTTACATTTACGTTCGGTAAGTGGGACAGTTTCCCCTCGTGTTGTTGCGCTTCCTATGTGTCGCAAGTTGTTGCACACTTTATGCTTAGGCTCAATTAATGTAATGTAGTCATGTGGAATTGGTGTAAATTTAACCCTGTCCCCCATGTAGACGAATTTCCTTATCATCATGTCATTCGGAAGCATTGGTCTAAGCGTGGAGTTTACTTATGCAGTGTAATTTTCCTTATGATATCTCGAATGTTAGAAGGGGGGGGGGGGGGGGGGGGGGGGCAAGTAATTAAATGCTTGTTTATTCCTTTCTGTTTAAACTTATAAATTCATGAACATTGTTTATAGAAATCATAATCCTATCCCAACATACAAAACAGCCAGACTTTATTTATTAGAAAGAAGAAATTGATAGTCAAGATTCATGAGCACTTTTTCCTTTTAAAAAATGTTTTTTGCTTTTCTTTTTTTTATCAGAAGTACATATTACAATACAATTATTACAATATTATATATACTTTGCAGCAATTTATTGCCAAGAATTATTTCGAATTTGTCTGCTGCAGATTTTAAAATTTTGAGAAGTGTTATATAAGAAGAGTTTAATTACAATAAGCCCAAGTCCCTGTATGTACAATAAAAGGGTTATAAAACCAATTATTAGTATGTAACCAACACACATTGAACACGACAGGAAATGAGTGCATATGTTACAAAAATAAGTCACCCTGCCATCTGGTCACATGTGATATGATAGGTCCTGGTCTACCTCTTTAGAATTGCATATATTTCTGTTTTGTGCCCCTCATGTTTTCAATAACAAAATGGTCAAAATATTCCTTTCCCATCAATTATTTTTAAAAACTAGTTATTAGTTGTTTTTTTCATTATATTTTAGACTACATCGACAAGCTGATGGATGAAGTTATGGACAGGAGAAAAACGCTCAACAGCTATCAGGAATGAATGTAGGACGTTTTGGCCACGGATGTTTTGGCCAGGACGTTTTGGCCAGGACGTTTTGGCCACGGACGTGTTGGCCAAATGGAAATTCAAAGTAGGACGTTTTGGCCAAATTCTATTTTAAAAAACATTATTGTTGAAATATATTGAAGTCTTTATTTTTAGTACTTGTGGTATGTACGGGTGTGTACAAAATGAAGAATGTTATCCACATGTCATGCATACCTTGCGTTATTCCGTATGCTTTATGATATTTCTGCTTTAGAATAGTATTAAAATAAAATTAAATGCTAAGACGGAATTCTTACCCAAAAGCTTTAATGTGCATAACTCATGATAAGTTACACAGAGTAAAACAAGAAAAGCACAATTATACCATAAATATATTAATTATAAAGAAAATATATCAAACCAATTTTGAGAAATCATGCTCATGCTCACATTTGAATTTTTTACCTCAAATATTGCTTAAGATTCAGTATATAAGACTTATCATACCAGTGAGTTGTCACCCATTACAAATCAAGTAGTCCGTAGTAATGACTTTGGAAAACCATTGACATTGTGGCAACAAAGATAATGCTCATTTTTTATCTAGAATGTAGAGAACCATTCGTACCGAAGTAGATACTACTCATCTCCGAGCCAAAGACTCCCTTTTTCTACCATTCAATGCAAGCCTACGTTTTGTAAATTGGCAAATTTGAATTATGGATATTTAGTTAAAACTCACAAGATCTCTAGCCAAGCATCTCCTTTTGTCACACACTAAGCACATGTAATTATGCAGGTGACTTCAATATATTTCAACAATAATGTTTTTTCTGCTTTGAAATGGAATTTGGCCAAAACGTCCTACTTTGAACTTCCATTTGGCCAAAACGTCCCTGGCCAAAACGTCCTGGCCAAACCGTCCTGGCCAAAACGTCCGTGGCCAAAACGTCCGTCCACCATCAGGAATGCAGAGAAGACTTGAAGGATGCAATGATGTCCACACCCAAACCTGTCTGTCACAAATACCCAGCTGTTAATAAAGAAGCTGTTGTATCAGCTCACAAGTCAATATTCGCAAAACTTTAAATTATTAGTAGTTCTGGTTACTCCCAGAGGAAATGCCTTGATATAATTGAAAAAATCTTGAAAAGGGCGTAAAACACAAAACAATAAATCAATCCTTATGTTTAATTTAGTTCCTGAAAGAGTTATCAACTCTTAGTATGATCCATAATCTAGTAAAACCAACTATGTGGACTTTTGAGAGTATTGTAGTTCAAGATCAGTCTTAACAAATGTGCTGTTTGATCTAGCTCTGCTATAAACAACAAACAGTCAATGTAGATGTCACCATTGTTAATATTGATTGATTCATGTAGGAAGGATGTAAAGGGTGACAATTTGATAGCTACACTTAGATTAGTTTTCCTGCACACTGCTCAAATTGATATAAGTGTGGGCAGATGAACAGTTGCTTTTAAATGTAATTTATATTTTAGTCGAGAAGCTCCAAGCATATTGCATATTGGGAAAGGGAGAAATTGCTCATTTTAATCCTTCCTCACATACAACATCTGCAGCAGACAACTGTATAATGAAAGTGACATAAACCTGAAAACTTTTCATAAAAGTTAGATTGACCCTTTCCCTCATATTGACGCTTTTTGAAAACATAGTGACAAAAGAAGAAATTGCAATTTCTCCTTTCCCCACAATGTTTTCAACTTTAAGTCATACTTTGTCCATTCAATTATAGAGATTTTCTATTTTTTGGCAAAAATGTTCAAAGTCGTCTGCTGCAGAATTGTTGTATGAGGGAAAGGGTTGACTGTTAAACAAAGTTGAAATAGTTTGTCCAATCATGAGCGATTTCTACTTTTGCAATAATTTCTTCAAAAGTCGTCTGCTGCAGAGGCGTCAGAAAGCGTCTAAAGGTGGGAAAGGGTTAATTAAGCAAACAATGTTTTCAAGTGTAGCTATCAATATATTATAGGCATGAGCAGTGGAAAGAATTAACCATGTCCTGCAAACTGAAAATCGGAAGCAGAAGACAGCATCAAGATCTGTGTAAATTATGCAAATTCTCTATGAATAAAGGAAAAATTAATCTTTATGGGAAATGTTCTCCTTTTTCAGGAAAAACATAATTTTTCATAATGACTTCATTAGTCAGGTGTAAGTGGGAAATATTTAACAATGCATTCACAGTTTGCAACAATGTAGACATGGAATTGTAAATACAACAATATATATTTTTACTGGTTTAAATGTTATCACATTATTTCACATGGGTCATATGTCAAAATAATAATTATTGAATAGTCTCTAGCATATTTAAATCCAGTGTACTGCTCAGAGGGCCACTTTTGTCTGATCTTCTCCACAGCACAGGCTGGTAGGACTTTCCGCACACCCCTTCCAAGTCTATGCCATATCCATCTTGTAAGCCTTCGGCAGGCTACATTTCTGTACATCCTGTGAAAAAAAGTTGTAGATATATTGTATTTATTGGAAAAGAAGAAATTTCCCATGGCAAATTATTTCTATTTTCCCACTTATGTTTTCAACTTCGATAAAAAAAAGTTATATTTATGTTATAGTACTTATATATTTTGAAAGCATTTACCATATTTACTTGCATTTTTTGTTGAAAAGACTCCAAAGTTTACTGCTGCTTTAGTAGAAATTTTCAACTTCGAGAATGCCGGTTCGGTTATATCAGAGACATATCAAAACATATGTTTATATGTCTCTGGTTATATGTTAATATCGTTTTGATCGAATGAAATGGCTAAATATATAAACCAACGAAGTAACTTTGAAGATATTTGAAAACGAAGAATGGGAGGAAAACGATTTCAGCTTTGAATAAAACAAGAAATTTTCCTACCAATTTGTATTGTCCAAACGATCATTTTCATCGTACTCGTTCTCATCGCTGGAAGATTGAATTTCCGAAAAGGACGATATAAATAGGTGTCAATGGTCGACTTGGTTCAATTTGGTACGGTTTAACACTCGTAATTGCTGAAATTAATACAGAAATCGCATCTGTTTCTTCTAAACCTTGCATAATTTCACTAGTCTCCATTACAGATATGGTCGAGTTGTCAACGAATGACGTCATCAGTAACGGGCGGTTCTTCTTCTTTTTCTATCAATTGTATCTCCATTCTGTTATTTTCAATTTCATTTACATTGTATTCTTGTAATCTTCAATATTGGAGGAAATAAAGATCATATATGATATAATTTAACACACAATGCATATCAAAGTTGCAAAAGCTCGTGGCAACCCCTTTTGCATGTAAAAGGTATTGATGATTTTGTTAAATCTTTGTTCACGTGATACACATATCTTTCGGCAATACAACATGTTAAAAGTTAATATAATTAATTATTTAAAAAAGATAAAGCCTGTCCGGTCTTCTGAAAAAAAAAACCAGCTAATAGTAACAAATCGTAAATATTTCTGCTATCCGCACACTATCTGAATGTCTTTGTTGCTTGCTATTTATAAACTGTTTGAACACTTTACCGTTTGTTTATGGAAAAAAGAAAGGTGGATGGTCCATATATTTATTTACTAAAACCTAAATCTATATAACAGGCTCGTCTTTTGTTTAATTGATACGACAGAGGTCAAAATGGGTATACCTTTCAGTAGCGATCAACCATGACAATACTGCTGAGCCACTTTGTGAGTTTGTATGGTGCTTTACGCCGCTTTCAACAATGTTTTTAGTTATATCAAGGCGTTTCCTATGCAATGTAGCAGTACTACTTGTCCATTTATCATGACACCAGCGAAAAGGCCGTTATGCTAGCGCCACAATCCAGAACCACCAAAGGAACCTTTTTGTGAAATCTTGCCGAGTGTATTAGGATGAAAGGTCATTTGAAGCTAACAGTTCAATATACCATTTTTTTTAGCTCACCAGAGTACGTAGTGCTCAAGGTGAGTTATTGTGATCGCCTTTTGTCCGTCGTCCGTCGTCAACATTTGCTTGTTAACACTCTAGAGGCAACATTTTGCATCCAATCTTTATGAAAGTTTATCAGAACATATATCTCCATCAATTCTAGGCCAAGTTCAAAACTGGGTCATGTGGGGTCAAAAACTAGGTAAATATGTCAAATTTAAAGAAAATCTTGGTAACACTCTGGAAGCCACATTCTTGGCTTGAGCATGTTGAAACTAAGTCATAATGTTTGTCTTAGTGATATCTAGGCCAAGTTCGAAGTTAGGTCATGTGCGGTCAAAAACTAGGTCACTAGGTCAAATTTATGAAAAATCTTGTTAACACTATGGAAGCCAAATCTTTGGCTTGAGCATTTTAAATTTTTGTCAGAATGTTTGTCTTAGTAATATATGGGCCAAAGTCGAATATAGGTCATGTCGGGTCAAAAACTAGTTCACTAGGCCAAATTGGAAATGCTTGTTAACACTTTGGAAGCCGCATTTTTAACTTGAGCATGTTGAAACTATGTCAGAAAGTTTGTCTTAATTATATCTAGGCTAAGAATATAGTTCATGACCGGTCCAAAACTAGGTCACTAAGCCAAATCTAAGGAAAATACTGTTAACACTGTGGAAGCCACATTTTTGGCTTGAGCTTGAAACTTTGTCAGAATGTTTGTCTTAGTAATATCCAGGTCAAATTCGAATATGGGTCAGGTCAGGTAAATAAATAGGTCACTAGGCCAAATTGTAGAACAATCTAGTTAACACTATAGATATTGTATTTTTGACTTGAGCAGCTTGACATTTTGTCAGAAACTTTGTCTTCATGATATTGCCATTGGCGCTGAAAGAGTTAAGTCTTAAATAACCCATTCTCAGGTGAGCTATTCCAGGGCCTCATGGCCCTCTTGTTTTGATACGCCTGGTAACTAAGCTTTTCAACAAGTCAATATGGCTTAAAGAATCACGAAGAGTGTCAATGAAGAAGCAAATCAGACAAGCATTTTCATAAGAATGGAGTTTTAACATTTTGTCATTTTGTCCTTTTCTGATGCCGCTTCGCTGCCTTTTTTAACCAATTTATATGGCTTGATCAATTTTCGTAGACAGTCACTAAAGGAACATTTCTACTAAATAACTTTGGAATCGGACAACCGGATTTAGAGTAGAATAATTTTAAATATTGACAGGGGATCAATCATTGATATACAGCTCCGGGGAGATAATTTGTTCATGGATTTCATTCAATCGTCAGTGTAAATAAAGCTTTACTTTATTGTATTTCGTTTACATTTTACACCCAACGGGAAAATGAGCGCCATTACAGTAATACAATAAAAAGCCGAAGTTCAATTTAACTGGACATTCTAAACAAGAGGGCCATGATGGCCCTGGAATCGCTCACCTGATTTTTTTTCACTTTATCTATATAAGCCCCGCCCCCTGGCAGTCATAGTTTCCGACCAGTCAACTTGACTTGAAGGAATCTGATAGAGGGTCACCCTAGGAACATTTCTACAAAATTATTTGAAAATCGCCCAGACACTTTTGGAGGAGAAGATTTAAGTTTTCACTATAGCCATATAATGCAAAATAGCCCTGCCCACTGGCGGCCATGTGTTTTGACCAATCAACATGGCTTGAAGGAATCTGAAAGTGGGTCACTTAAAGAACATTTCTACAAAATTATTTGAAAATCGGCCTGACACTTTCGGAGAAGAAGATTTTTTAAGTTTTCACTATAGCCATATAAGGCAAAATAGCCCCACATGTTTGAAGGAATATGATAGAGGGTCATCCAAGGAACATTTCTACAAAATTATTTGAAAATCGGCCTGACACTTTCGGAGGAGAAGATTTTTTAAGTTTTCACTATAGCCATATAAGGCAAAATAGCCCCGCCTCCTGGCGGCCATGTTTTTTGACCAATCAACATGGCTTGAAGGAATCAGATACAGGGTCATCCAAGGAACATTTCTACAAAAATATTTGAAAATCTGCCAACCAGTTTGGGAGAAGAAGAATTTTGAAGTTTTTTTTTCATTTCGTTGCCATGGAAACCAGAATTTTGCATGGATCCCAAAAATTTGAAGGAAATCTGATGAGGTCATTGAGAGGATGCTTTCTGTGAAGTTTCATCCCAATTGGCCCACTGGTTACTGAGGAGAAGAAGTTGACGCACGACGGAGAACTATTAACACCGTAATTAATCCATAACGAACCAAACACCATACTCATATAATAAATGTAAAGTTGTCGGTGCCCATGCATTTCTGATAGCTAATCTAGCCTTCTTAGCACATAGAAGCATTGCTTAGGATAAGTTGTATAAGAAAATTGTCCATTGGTTAAACAACCGTTTTCTTTGCAAGGGGTTCGTTAGAGCCAATTGTTTTAGTTGGCGAAATCCGCAAATCAGACTGGAATGAGCCCCTAATGTTAATATATTATTACTTATACAACCAGTCGTTCTTTTGTGCAGTATCGTCCTAGCATTATCTAAATATCTGTTTTGTAGCGTCCATACTTCCATACTCCCTTCTTTATTCTGGAAAGGTATGTGTAAATACGAAACGATGATATTGTTAGAACAATTGATTAAGTATGTGTAACTATTCTGGATGAAGACAATCAGTTATATGTGCTTAACGTTCACCACTGATTGAATTAAACACGTTCTCTCCGAGTGTCCATGTTTAATGCCACAAAAACGTGGATTATTCCGAGCATGCGACATACTCTTCATCTTAACAATCATCATCAGCAGCAGCACTATTGTAGTTTAAACAGTTTTAATCCCATATACGTATCTTGTATCACTGTATGCGATATGAAAAAGTGTGGGATTCAATAGGATCTATTTTAGTACGAGGCGGGGGTAATATACAGTTAGATGTATGCAGATAAACATCATGGTATTAACAGTGATACCAATCAGTTCATACAGCTGTCGTCAATTAGTTGTTGTATTGATTGTCTTAACGGACCAGTTCAATTGACCCGACGTTCAATAACAACGCTAAGGTTAGGGTTAGGCTGATCATCTGAAAGTATTTCAATGAGAACACCTTTTCTTCAACATACTAGAATTTTTGTAGCAGATGACATTGCAAATATCGTGTCAAAATTGTAATAATATTTTTCTACGAATGTCTGTAGAATTACTGAAGTTAAAAACTTTGTGGCTATATTGGTTTTCTATTATTCTCAAGTAGGATCAGAATGTGCATAGGTTAAAGTTTCTCCGAAGATGAATCAATAACAGCAAGGATTGGATTGGTAAAATAAACAGAAAATTCATATTAATCGTCTAATTAATGCCTTGGTTTTACACTTTAACAACTAAATTATAGGGGTAAACTAGGTACAGTTCTAAATTATTAGTTTGTGTTGCGCTTGGTTTGGTAACCAGAAACAACAACGAAAAACAACAACAACTACAAATTTTACATACGGAAGTTAAGACAGCCTGTTGAATATTATGCAATACTGCAAACCAAATAACCTTCAAATAGAAACCGCTAAATTATCGCATCAGTGATGCAGAGACACGTTTAACAATAATCGCGCCACTGCTCTCTTGGTACCGGATTGATACTATGATTTTAGATTTATGGAGCTTACGATCTACGTTGAGTTAAAAGATGTTAATATTATCAATATTCATGTTTGGGCAGAACAAAAATATCATTGCGCGCTTTATCTGCCATGCAAAGTACTCTCACGGTACTCTCAAAACACCTCGCCAAAAAGAAAAGACCCATAAACTACCCTTCGTAATTTCTGAAAAGACCTACGAGGTTTACAATCATGTCAGTGTTATTTCGTACCAGGTCCCATAACCCTGCACAATTCTATTTTCGGACTACATCTTAATTGCCCCTTATTAGATTTAGTCCGTGTTCACCAACCCGACTAAAATGAAAAGCGACCTAAAAACGCGAAGCTGAACCTTTTTCAATGATGCATGAGTAAAAGGCATGAAGGCGCCTGGTCCGTGTTTTATGTATATAAATAGAACATCGGGGAGGTACCCTAATCAAGGATAAATGAAATCAAAAGCCTGTCTGCCCGTATCAAGTATATTGATAATGAAAGCTGCCGGATTTCCAAACGAGTGTAGTAAACTTGTGACCAGCATTCTGAGATTCACAGAACTTATTTCAATGTTCACTCAACCCGAATGGCTGACAAGAAAGAACTATGGACATGTCTAGAATGTTTCTATACACAATATTCATCCTTAAAAATGGTCGATGGTCGATCTTTATCACTGGAAACTTTTTCGATGAAACATTTTATGCTTTAAGTGGGTGGGGTAATTTGATAATTTGTTCCCCCAGTCAAAGAGACACTCAATATACGAACCTATCATTCAGCAGCATTTCGTCATTGAATAAAGTATCCTTACTGGGTTAAGATCGGAGATTGGACCGTTCGGATGTTTTGTTTATGTTCACGGACTATTTGGTTAACTATAACATGCACGAAACGACGAGAATAGAGATACATAGATAATTTTACATATCTCGTATATATCATAACTGATGATTAAGCAATCATGTGTCATCCCATTTGGCATCAGTTAATGTTACATTGGCACAAACTTAGTTGGGCTATGTAGATGGTTAGTGAAGATTGACAAAAACTCTGAAGATACACAGGCTCACCAGAGTTTTCACTGGACGAAGATATGTTACAAACCAAAAATCACAATAATGTAAAATAGATACATAATGTATTAAAGGGGCCTTACTGACACTCTGCATTTGGCATCAGTTAATGTTACATGGACATAAAATAAGCTTGGCTACATTTCCATTTTCTGTCAAAACGCCAAAAGGTACATCTAGCATAAAACTACATGCACATGTATATGGTTAGTGACAATTGGCGAGACTGCAGATGCAACAGGCTCACCACCAGAGTTTTCACTGATCGAAGATGTATTATGATACAAAAATCACAAGATGCGACTCAATGATTGAACAGAATTGATAATCCATTTTCAAGTTTACGTTATAATACATTTCACACAAAACATCTGTATTGTTTTCAGTATGAAATGAAATGCATTGGACAGACAGAAGCATTTGAATTTGTTAGTCAAACAACTATACAGACATTGATGTTCCTTTCTTTTCCATTCATTCACTGTATTAAAACAATTATTTCAACATGAACATTTATGGTCCTTACATTTTGTTTCATTTCAGTTCTTAACAAGAAGAATTTTGATGCAAAGTATCAAAGACGCCGCGCATGATTTTGAAGCATGACTTAAAGGAAGCAGATGCAGTTCAATACATTTGAATAACCTGTGCAAACAGACAGGATGTAAATATTTCGATAAAAGAAGGCCAAATGTCCCTCTATTTTAAACAAGAATGCGAAGATGTGCCTATATTGCTCACCTGGCTACCATAGCCTATATAAAAAGGTTACCAAGAGCAGAAAGGATCAATATTGACGTAGGGATTAAACGTTGTATATGCTATGATCTATGTGATATTCAGCATGTGAAGTTTGGTTTACTGTTTGCTTAATATTCACTACTATAATGTGTCATACAAGCTGAAGTTTCTCAAGTTTTTTCTAAACCAATAAACTGTTTTGAATCCTCTAACTAGATCAATTAGATAAAGAAAAAACCCATAGGTGCTTAAATATTAACATATATTAAGGTTTATTGCCTCTAGTTATAAGTTAAGTGTGCCACAAGCTTTGGGAGGAGAGGGGGAAGTCTATTCTCCTTCAAGTTTAACAGAAGTATGATAGCAAAAACGGGAGTATATAAACAAAGAATACGAAGTAAATTAAAGATATTTATGATCAAGATTGAGCATTATGAAAGTTCACATGTATAGTTTACATATAGCAAGAATTATTCAGTCTGTTTTGTTTGTTTCTAATGTCAGTTTAATCGTTTTGAACATGCAATAAGAAAACTGAACAATAAACAAAAGAAAATGGTCAAGTCAGTTCCCCAAGAGCAAAGAGCGAAAACCAGTTGGTACGAATCGTTTGTCTGGAACGAACCATGAAAACCCGAATACGAATCCAATGAATTTTAGAAATCGGATGAAATCGTGAAAACAGCGAAGTATTCATAACGGAAGGAAGCAGAGACAACTTTTAAAATTACTATATGGGAACCGATGACACCTTGTCGTCTTTTAGATAAGAATGACTAAAATCGCCAAGCGATGACATGCTGCATTTACAAATAATATAATGGGTCACGTTACGGCCCTGCCTATTGCATAGTTGGGTTAACGTTGTTTTTAGGGTTTCTAGAATTATACTGTAATATGTAGTAATTAAAATGAATCATCATTGATTTTTTTAAAGATTACCCATTTATTTAAAACTCTCAATATTGTAAATAGGCAAAAACATCGCCAGAAACTTTTTTCTGAGCTTTGATGAATCGGGTCGTAAACCAAACTATAAAAAATGCGTAGCCTAGGAAGTTAGGGGAAAGTTATTAAATACCCATTGCATGTGTCTAAATTTTTGTTATAACGGTAGAAGACATACGGATTTTGTATTTTGCTGTTTCTTAAATCATTTTATACAAAAAACATTATTCATAAAGTTTTTGTTTTCAAACAAATAACCGAGTTTTTCTTAACAACAATAATGTTGGTTGCTCCCTTTTTGATTACGTCACCCCATGGTACAAAAGTAAAACCTATTGCATTCTGACGCCGCGCTTCCACGCGGCGTGAAGCGCGGCGTTAATGATGACAAACTTATACAGAATTCCCCAACTGAAGGATGAGATAGCTGCCTGCCAAAAATATATATCAGTCTTCGCGAAGGTCATCAGTCTGTCAATCATGGCATTGACTGACATACAAGCCCCTGGACTGAGTCACTGACAAATTTTCATGCAACAATTGAATGATCAAAATGAAATTGAAAAAGCTTACGGACATTTTTAAAAGGTTTTAAAAGGTTTTGTAAAAATGTTCTTGAATTTAGGAAATCACGAATAGAAATACTATAACCTGTTGATAGTGTACATCAATTTAGAGAAGGGCTTCTGTTAACCATTTCAAACATGTTTAGTTATTGATTGAAGTTAGAAACATTGTGGAAAAAGTAAGAATTACTGGTCATGGGCAATGTCTCATTTTGTCACAAAATCTTTAGCTGCAGATGTGTTGAAAGGTATGAAAGGGTTAACTGTAGTATACCACTAATTATTATGCTATTTTAAGGGCTGCTTTCAGGTCCGTGAAGTTAGGTTGACGAGTGACGAATTGACGAGTGACGAACAGTGACATTTTTTTAGGTCCGTGAAGTTAGGTTGACGAGTGACGAATTGACGAGTGACGAACTGTGACATTTTTTCTAAAAACTTTCTTTCTTTCTTTAAGATAATGTATTTGGACGTATTAAATGCAAATTGAGCCCTATGTCATGCTTTATGGCGATCAGTCAATCAGAAGAGCTTCGTCAAGTTCGTCAACTCGTCAATTTAGTTGACGAAATTGACGAAAAAAAATGTTTCTAAAAACTTGATTTCTTTCCTTTAGATAATGTATCTGCACGTATTGGATGCAAATTAGGCCCCATTTCATGTTTCATGGCCATCAGTCATTCAGGAGAGCTTGGTCAAGTTCGTCAATTCGTCAACTTGTCAATAAAGTTGACGAAATTGACGAAAAAAATCTAAAAACTTGATTTCTTTCCTTTAGATAAGTATCTGGACGTATTGAATGCAAAATAGGCCCCTTTTCATGTTTCATGGCAATTAGTCAATCAGAAGAGCTTTTTCAAATCGTCAACTCTTGTCAATAATGTTGACGAAATTGACGAAAAATATTTTTCTAAAAACTTTATTTCTTTCCTTTAGATAAGTATGTGGACGTATTGAATGCAAATTAGGCCCTATTTCATGTTTCATGGCGATCAGTCATTCAGAAGAGCTTCGTCAATTCGAAATTGACGAAAAAAATATCTTTCTAAAAACTCTATTTCTTTCCTTTAGATAAGTATGTGGACGTATTGAATTCAAATTAGGCCCTATTTCATGTTTCGTGGCCATCAGTCATTCAGAAGAGCTTCGTCAAGTTCGTCAATTCGTAAACTCGTCAACTTGTCAATAAAGTTGACGAAATTGACGAAACAAATATTTTTCTCAAAACTTTATTTCTTTCCTTTAGATAAGTATCTGGACGTATTGAATGCAAATTAGGCCCTATTTCATGTTTCATGGCGATCAGTCAATCAGAAGAGCTTCTTCAAGTTCGTCAATTTGTCAACTTGTCAAAAAAGTTGACGAAATTGACGAAAAAACTATTTTTCTAAAAACTTTATTTCTTTCCTTTAGATAAATATCTGGACATATTGAATGCAAGATAGGCCCGTTTTCATGTTTCATGGCGATTAGTTTAATCAGAAGAGCTTCTTCAAATCGTCAACTTGTCAATAATGTTGACGAAATTGACGAAAAAACTATTTTTCTAAAAACTTTATTTCTTTCCTTTAGATAAATATCTGGACATATTGAATGCAAGATAGGCCCGTTTTCATGTTTCATGGCGATTAGTCAATCAGAAGAGCTTCTTCAAATCGTCAACTTGTCAATAATGTTCCTTTAGATAAGTATCTGGACGTATTGAATGCAAATTAGGTCCTATTTTAAAATTCATGGCCATCAGTCATTCATAAGAGCTTCTTCAAGTTCGTCAATTCGTCAACTCGTCAATTGTGTTGACGAATTGATGAAAAAGAATATGATTGTGTTTTCTGAGTCCTGTGATTAAAACTAACTCTTGTGATGAAGAATCTAGTAGAAACTGTAGCGACAATCCCTTGTTTATTATATTTTGGAATGCTCCTTTCTTTATATTGTTAGTACAATATAAATAAGACCAGTTATCAGAATAGCTATACACCTCAGCGAGCTTAATCCATGCCGCAACATCCCATTGTAACTTTGCTTGCTGATTGTATTGCAACCAAATTACCAGTGGTAACAAGTTGAAATTTATATTTATATCAGCAAAAGGACGGACCTTTATGTTCTCTTTACTAGCAGTAAACAACATTTGATATGTCAACCGTATTACAATGGGTTCACTAATGAAAACAATACCAATTTCGTCTACACTGTACGGGTGTCAGCTATTGCATTCTATGTCTTCTTTAGATATCCAGAACGTTGGAAATCACAGCATTTGCCCTGTAGAACACGTACATCTGCTAGGTCGATACAACATACAATTAGAAATTGTCAAACGCAAAAAACAAATTTCCTTCAAAGACTGTAAAATGCCTACGAATTGTCTCACTAACAAGATTTTCACTTATTGTCTAAATTGGTTTAAAGCAATTCAATGTACTCGACAAAAATGTTTTATTTCCGATACTTTCAATTGATTGCAAACATATTGTTTAACTGCATACATTGTATGCGCACTCGTATCTAACTACTGGCACATTGCATGAGAAAAAAGTTCTTAGAAAAGGAAAGTTTTTAGGGTCGTTGAACGGAAGGTTGACTGCGAGCGTCAGGAAAGAATGAACCTCCCCTATGGCTTCGACCGTTTTGTGTATGTTGACAGATATATATATATATATATATATAGAGAGAGAGAGAGAGAGAGAGAGAGAGAGACAGAGAGAGAGAGAGAGAGAGAGAGAGAGAGAGACAGAGAGAGAGAGAGAGAGAGAGAGACAGAGAGACAGACAGAGAGACAGAGAGAGACATAGAGAGAGACAGAGAGAGACAGAGAGAGAGAGAGACAGAGACAGACAGAGAGAGACAGAGACAGAGAGAGAGAGAGAGAGAGAGAGAGAGATAGAGAGAGAGACACACACAGAGAGACAGAGAGACAGAGAGACAGAGAGAGACAGACAGACAGACAGACAGACAGACAGGGAGACAGAGAGAGACATACAGACAGACAGACAGACAGAGACAAAGAGAGACACAGGAGAGAGACAGAGAGAGACACAGGAGAGAGACAGAGAGAGACATACAGACGGGCAGACAGACAGACAGACAGACACACAGACAGAGAGACATACAGAGACAGACAGACAGACAGACAGACAGACAGACAGACAGACAGACAGACAGACAGACAGACATACATACAGACAGACAGACAGACAGACAGACAGACAGACAGACAGACAGACAGACAGACAGACAGACGGACAGACAGACAGACAGACAGAGATAGAGAGAGACAGAGAGAGAGAGAGAGAG
This sequence comes from Serripes groenlandicus, assembly GCA_031761405.1. Taxonomy (NCBI): domain Eukaryota; kingdom Metazoa; phylum Mollusca; class Bivalvia; order Cardiida; family Cardiidae; genus Serripes; species Serripes groenlandicus. The sequence continues at coordinate 94,537,464 of JASEVX010000002.1, forward strand.
AGAGAGAGAGATATACAGAAAGAGAGAGAGACAGACAGAGAGAGACACACACAGAGAGACAGAGAGAGAGAGAGAGACAGAGAGACAGAGAGATACAGAGACAGACAGACAGATGGAGTGAAAGAAAATACAAAACAAAAAACCCCAAAAAAATGATGTCAGTATATGAGATGCAACGTAGCTGAACTTAACTAAATGCATTTGTTGATAATAGCTTCCCACCAAAGAAATGCTTGACCGAAACGAATAGAAAAGCGTTCATAGGGAAGGGGGTGCAAAACACGTGCAGAAATATACCTACATCAACATATCTCAACAATTAATATATACAATATTACAAAAACAAACAAAACAAACATGACATAAAATAATACTGACAGTATTTATTTAACCCGGTACAAAGTACTTGTAACTATTCCATACGTTATGTAGAAATAGTACCACATGTTTGTTTCAACATACTCCTTACCATTCAAAGAATCTAGCATATTGAAAGTACTACTACCAAATTTGTTGAAAGGAATACATAAAAACAGTTAATCAGAATATGCTCAGTCAAACTTGTTTTAATATCACTATTTCCACACCGTGAGCAATGGGAGAAATCAGCGCATGCCGTGTATGCAATTATTTGGGCGATAGAAAAACAAGCACGTAGCATATTCGGATAACGTTTAGCGTAGTCCCACACTGGATTAGCAGAGAACTGTTACTGTAGTTTTCTGTATAAGATAAACTGTCCCGAAGACGTTCTAACAGTCCATTCTTCTATATAGTAGTTACGAACCTTTGTATTAATACAATGTTTCCAAATATATCTACTAGGAAAATCGCGAAATCGGAAGACCCATTCTTAAACAAACTAAGACGTAATAAAAACAAACGTTTGGCTGTGCAGTCCCTTTCTAATCGACACACTATGCAGAAAGCTATTAGTTAGAACCTGTGTATGAAGAGATTCAACTGAAGAAGAATATGCTGTGATGTTTGTCAACGTATTATTTCTTGAAAAACATCAGGGCTCATTTTCATGCATGATTTGCTTTACGGGTCTGTTCACCAGTTCGTGTGTATGTGATAATTCCCTACGTGAGTGCGCCTCGAAATATTTTTTCCAATGCAGAATGTCATCAACTAGAACCTGTATATGTCGAAGTCAAAAATCAAGACCGATTTTCATATAATATATTCAGTTATCTTCCGTTCACCAGTATGAGCGTATATATGATAAGTTCATGCGTGGACTAGCCCCAGAATACATTTACATCTAACAGAAAGCCATCTCAACTAAAACCTAGGTACATGTATTTATCTTTTCAACTGAACAAAGAATATGCTGTGATGTTTGTCAACATTTATTTTGGTGCGTTTTATACGTTGCAAACATTAGGGCTCATTGTATGTTATCAAATGACAACCAATTGACGAACTTGATCAAGCTCTTTTGAATACGTTTAGATTCAGTTTCTAAAAAACAGAAATAAAGTTTTTAGAAAAATATTGTTTTCGTCAATTCGTCACTGACAAAATTGACGTGTTGACGAATTGACGAACTTGATGTAGCTCTTCTGAATGAGTGATGGCCAGGAGAATTGAAACAGGGTCTAATTTGCATTAAATACGTTCAGATTCAGTATCTGAAATACAGAAATAAAGTTTTTAGAAAAATATTTTGTTCGTCAATTCGTCAACAAAATTGACGTGTTGACGAATTGACGAACTTGACGTAGCCCTTTTGAATGACTGATGGCCATGAAAGTTAAAAAAGGGCTTAATTTGCATTCAATACGTCCAGATACATTATCTAAAAGACAGAAATAAAGTTTTTAGAAAAATAGTTTTTTCGTCAATTTCGTCAACTTTATTGACAAGTTGACGAACTTGAAGAAGCTCTTCTGATTGACTGATCGCTATGAAACATGAAATAGGGCCTAATTTGCATTTAATACGTCCAGATACTTATCTAAAGGAAAAAAATAAAGTTTTTAGAAAAATATTTTTTTCGTCAATTTCGTCAACTATATTGATAAGTTGACGAAATGACGAACTTGAAGAAGCTCTTCTGATTGACTGATCGCCATGAAATATGAAATAGGGCCGAATTTGCATTCAATACGTCCAGATACTTATCTAAAGGAAAGAAATCAATTTTTTAGAAAAATATTTTTTTCGTCAATTTCGTCAACTAAATATTGACAAGTTGACGAATTGACGAACTTGAAGAAGCTCTTCTGATTGACTGATCGCCATGAAACATGAAATAGGGTCTAATTTGCATTCAATACGTCCAGATACATTATCTAAAGGAAAGAAATAAAGTTTTTAGAAAAATATTTCTTTCGTCAATTTCGTCAACTTAATTGACGAGTTGACGAAGCTCTTCTGATTGACTGATCGCCATGAAACACGAAATACGGCCTAAATTGCATTTAATACGTCCAGATACATTATCTAAAGGAAAGAAATCAACTTTTAGAAAATTGACGAGGCTCTTCTGATTGACTGATCGCCATGAAGCATGAAATAGGGCCTAATTTGCATTTAAAACGTCCAGATACATTATCTAAAATAAATAAATAAAGTTTTTAGAAAAAATGTCACAGTTCGTCACTCGTCACTCGTCAACTTAACTTCACGGACTTAAAAAAATGTCACAGTTCGTCACTCGTCAATTCGTCACTCGTCAACCTAACTTCACGGACCTGCTGCTTTCTGTGAGAAATAGATATGTAGTAGGTAAAACCTCGATGGCGCCTCGATATCTGCAGCAGACATCTTTTGAAAGCATTGTAACAAATGGAAATATTGCTATTTCTATTTTTGCTTCATTATTATTAACTCTATTCTTAAACTTTTATAAAACTGTATTAAAGAGAGTTTCTAGATGATTTCAAAGTGGTCTGCTTCTGATTTATTGATCTATACCGGAAGTAGTGCAATTAACCCTGTAGAGCTTAGTATAAACAATTCGTATTCATAATTATATATTTTTAATGATTAAAAATCCACCAATTATTCTTTCCTATTATTAAGGGATATCAACAGATAACAAAAAACGATATAAATTAATAATAATTATTATTTTGTTCTTATTACTCATCAAGAAGTCTTTATTACTTACAAGGACAATTATACATACATGTAATAATCAAATTGACTTATCATAACCAATCTGATATTACACTGAAATCTGAAATGCCAACCCACGGGCCAAAAACGAAAACAAACAAAAACGGAAGCACAGTAACATACAATAAAAACATGAAGCATACAAGAAATAACTATTAAAGACAAACTAACATGCGTTATAAAGCGATAACATCATTAAATTCGTCTCCTATTAACTAGACCTGTTTTTCATGTTAAAACAGCTTCATGAAAAGATATCATAAATATGCAATAGTCTATCATAGAAAGAACTCATTTGAAAAGCAGAATAAGCGTTACAGATGCATGCACACTCACTTACATTTTAAATTTGTTCGCTATAACCTCCTCGCCTGTTAGTGTCCTTCGGATATGTAGTAACTTCTGTCCATAACTATACAAATCAAAATTAAATTCCTGTTATACAACTCTATCTATCAGATTTAAATCTGTTCTTACTTTTAACAAGAAATGTTAAAGTCTGTTGGTACCCTCTGAGTTGAGATGTAGACCCCCATCTCTTTTTGAAATAACTCAGTCTTTACTTTTCCGCAATGTGTAAAAGGTTTATATGAGCATACAAATATAAAATTCATGTCCTTGCTCATGAATTTATTTAAATAAGAATTAACTTCTCTTATCCCACGGTCTGTTATTTTATGGTCAATTGGTCTGGGTAAAATAGCAGACACTACTATATTGATAGAAGGTCAAATTCCCGTAATCAGAAATGATATGTTTTGCAGAAGCCCTGTTACCAATATCATTAGTTCCCTCATGAAAAATAATGTAATCAAAACTTTCTAAATCAGCTTCATGGTACTGTAACCTATTAGCCAGTTTTGCTATAGTATCTCCCCTGAAAGCCTGTGTGACACACACATATATACCAGAACTTTGTACTTTGCGATAGAGTCACTAATAATAGTAACCTTTTTGAGTTCTGCAGTGTAAAGAAAATGTCTAGTAAATTTTTAACAGAAATAAATTAAACATTTCATATCACTAGCTTTCCACGCCTCCCAACCCGACTGGACAGCCACACCAAAACTAGTCCAGTAAATCCATACATTTTACTGAAAACTAGCTGCTACCAGTTTTTAGTCCATATACCTTATACCTATCCAAATCAAATTGGTGAAAGAATATTGCATACAACAGTTTCAACAATACCTGCATATTTTTATAAGAAGATGCAAGTCCAATAAATCAAGACATTTTATTGAAAACTAACAACTACACCACATTTCTTGACGAGTAGACTTCATCTGAAATACACAAGCAATGTCAAGAACATTATAATTTTAACCTACGAGTTTACTAACAACTAAACACATACATTTACAAGCACATGTAAAACAATTTCTACCACCTATTTCCTTATGTTGTGAATCATACTATTCCAGTTCCCCAACTATACTAATAAAATTCCATTCTATAACAACGATATTGCTTATATATCATACATTTTGATCCTTAACTTTTGATTATTTCCAAGCATGTGCTTTCTCATTTTATCTGCTACCAATATTTGATCTTGTAATGTAAATGTTAAATATGTTGTATGCATTGCATCAGATCTCCAGTCCACCAGTAACTGTATCAATTCAGACTGGACCCAATACTTAAAGGCAAACGTTGCTCCCCCTCTTCTGAAACTATGAGAGGAAAACAGCTTTGCCTCAATATCTATTTTAGATACTAATTGCCTTAATTTATATTGAAAGTTAGCATATGTTATATACATGTTTTTAGAGTAACTAAACAATTTGGACCATCTCGCACATTCTTCTGTATGCGGAAACAGGATATAATATTTAACCTGGTATAGATAAAAGTGGAGTTAATAACTTTCTCTCCCCAAACTGAATTGTTTTAGACCAGTTCATTTCTACTATTAATATACCTTCTTTTTCCTGAACATTCTTATATAATAAGCATTTTCCTTTACTTAATTCTGTTTTAGAACTTGGCACCAAGTTTGATTTCCTAGCAAAAAGAAAAAAATGCAAATCAAAATAAGCACCAATATATGTCCTATCTTTACACTTAGAGAACTCCATAAGTTCAGCCATTTTAAAATCTCCGGTGTAATTGGTTTAATACAATATGGATTAACTCTAGCTATACCCGTTATACTTAAATTCAACAAATATGCATTAATATTATCAGTTGAGTAGCCTAAAAGAAAATGCATAGATTTACGCCACTGATGTAATTCTTAATTGATTGCACCGACTTAAAACTTCTCCCTAAGAATTGTGCATAAAGACTTAAAATAGTTGAGTTTGAAGGCAATATTTGCAATCTGAAGTACATGCAAAATAATAAATATGCCTCCCACTGGGTTTTCAAATTGTTTAATGTGCCATCAGCATATGCGGATCTTCTTAATCTTTTAAGATCCTTTTTAATGTAGACATCTGATCATCTGAAAAGGAAATCAGTTCTTTCTTACCAAGATTGTGAAAAATTAAACATGTCCGCCGAAACAGAAAATTCTTCTAAATTCATATCTTGAGTTAAATTGATAAAACCTTTACTATGAATCGGTGCATTCTCCCACCTCGACAAGTGATCTGGAATTCTGTTCGAAATTCCACTTATATGTACAAGTTTTATCTGAAAGTCTTCTCTTGCTGCTAAAAATGCTATTTCCCGTAACCCAGACTGTAAAGTTTCATTCTGGATTTTACCTGAATTTATAACCTGACATATTGCTTCATTATCGCAAAATATTTGTATTTTCTTTCCTTTGTAAATTCTTCCCCATAATTTTATACAATTTACAATATGCTAAATTTCTTCTCTCAATTTGTGGAGGAAATTCAGCATGGAAATATTTTCCTTGACAAAATACTCCACAAGCTGTAAGGCATGCATCAGATGAAAAAAAAATCATCTGGTTCTGAACACTCTTCATACAGCATCATTGAAATACCGTTATACAACGGTCAAAAAGTATGCCACCAAATATATATATTTCTTGACATATAAGGGAATAACATGTGATTTTAGCTCTTTTTTATATAGAATTTTTAGCCATTTCAACATGCTTGAAATATAAATCCTCCCAGGTCTAACACATGTCGCAACACAATTTAATTTCCCTAATAAAGATTGTATTTCTTTTAAAGTGGCATATTCCTTTTCTATCCATTTAACTAGCAGTAAATTCAGTTTATGTAATCTCTCTAAAGTAATCGATATTGTCATTCTTTCTGTGTTAAACAAAATCCTAAGAATGACATCATTGTTGACGGAGGGGCAGCTTTATCTTTTGCCTCCTCAACCCCACATTTTTCTAATATAGCCTGCAACATTTTATATGCAAAACTTGCATTTTCCTTTCTTTCTGCCGAAGCCAAATCATTCAGATAATTTTAAACAGCAATGTCAAATTTAAACATGAAAAACGATAATACATTTGTAAATCTTTGACAACAAAAATCAGAAGAACGACTCCCCATGCAAAATACTGTGTCACAAAATATATGCCTTTTCCAGATAAAAGCCACTAAATTATATGAAGATGGACAAAACTAGAGCTGTCTATCAGATGTTGTTGTTCGAACTGCTCTGCTGATGCTCTTAAAGGGTACCTATCTACTTTTGGCGACCTTCTAAGAGAAATGTCCATTTCCCGCCACAGTTCGGTTTGTTCCTCAAACTTCTTTCTTCCTTTGGTCCCATTGAAATTATTTAATAAAAACCAGCCTGACACCTCGTAAAATGAACCCCGTCAGATTAACGCTGTTGTAATATTTACTCAGCTATGTTCGTACCATAATTCTGTTTGATATGTTAACATTCCTTCGTACTTTAATTCTGTTTGATGTATTAACTCCTTCGTCCGACTACAGTAAAATTCGGAAAATGTCTCTCTACAACTTGAGACTTAATTGTTTGACTTTTCAATTTTTCTTCAATTTTGACTTCCTGACTGATCAAACTCTTTTCAAACTGTGAAGATTGGCGCTCTTCCTTTCCTTCAATGTATTTTATTCAACCAGCTGACAGTATTTTAAGATTAATAACAATCACTGATTGGATACATAACCCAAACCTTAGCCAATGCAATTAATTATTAAAAAGTAGCTATACAGGAAGTAGTGCAATTAACCCCGTAGAGCTTAGTATAAACAATTAGTATTCATAATTATATATTTTTAATATATTCATTTTCAATTGTCTACAATATCTTTGAGCATTACTATATCATTAAAATAACGTAACACTGAAAAGGCAATCTTACGAGCTCACCATAGATAAAATCGTTTGATGTTGTGTTTTTTTTTAGCTCCAATTAAATGTTTGCAATATTGTAACTGTACACGTTCAATGACAGGCAAGCCCCAAAACTTCATTACTATAATTTAGTATAGATGAGACTAATTTATCGAATAATCTAAGCCTTTCCCTAACAGAAAAGGATATAAAGGTACTTGTTTAGTTTAGTGAAAACGACGTTTAAAGCCTGACTGTGTGTTAAGAGCTTCTAAGAAAGAGCCTCCAGACGTTATTACAACAAGTATGAAAAGTTTTTAACTTTGTCGAATTTGTTATCATTATTATGAAAGTTTAAATTTTGTGAGATTCGGCCTCCCTTTCTAAAGATAATAATTTACGTTTTATTTGTATATACTACACACTTCCATCGTTGGCAATACTCAAAGAGAAAATCTAAACTTTTCATATCATCTGCATATACAATTAGAAATATCTTAAACGTGTTGACATCAATGCCCTTTAAGCCTTTTTGTTTTTAAAGATTTCATCTCTTATGTCATTTAAAAACATATTGAATAAATGGAGATAAACACATGCCTTGTCTAACCCATAACATCCGGTCAAACGGCTCACGTTCTTTGTCACTATTTTATTATTACATTTTACGCATGGTTTAACAGAATCAAACATAGAGCAAACTGTGTTGAAAATGTTCCCCTTAAGCCAAATTGAATAATTGTATTGCCATAGGTTATCCCTGACTATATAGTCAAACGCTTTTGTGAAATATATGAACGCCCAGTATAACTGTTTTCCTTGACTATGTGTTATTAATCCATGTCAAATATAAATGATATCTGTTGTCCCCATTTGTTCTCTAAATCCTGCCTTTGCCTCAATATAAGCATTATACTTTTCTGCCCAATCTGTAATCTTTACCAAAACAACGTATTTGTTCTCTTTTCTGTCATCACTATTCCATGCACTTTATGTTTTGTAACTTGTAAATCTGTTTTTTGAAAATATCCCAAATCAAAAAAAATATCAAATAAACTTCGTAATTATTACTAGTTTAAAGAAGCTGTCTGTGTATCAATGCTGTCAAGCAAAACAAACAATATCTTATGAAGTTTCTCGGAATCTTCTATGACGTAATAGCAAACAATGGCACATTCTTTAAGATCGGCTGTCGTATAGCAGCGATCAGATATATATTCTCATCCAATATTTAACATTTTTTGATTCCTCCATGTGTACTACTTGCGAGCTGCGATGGCTCAGTCGGTTGTGACATGGGCTATCAATGCAGTGAATCGTTGATTCAATCCGAAGTTTGGCCAATCATTCGTTCCGAGAATAGATCAAAGCTATTGCGACTAGCGTCACCTATCTTCAACCAATGGGCTAAATAGTATATGTGGATATGTAGTCACTTACCTGTGCATAATGTTATGTGGGGTACTGGTGCGAGAAATAGTAAGGCGATTTTACCGCCGTGATATAACTAAACCAACGTTTTGAACGGCGTTAAACATAACTTAATTAAGGATTTCAATAAAAGATATATCACATAAAACGTGCTTTTTTTCCCAATATAAAAGATTACAAATTGGATGAAAACAGCTGTACGTCATTAAAATAAGTAATAGTGATACAAAGGTCGTGGTAATTTTATCTCGTTAATACAATTTTATCTTTAGATAACGAAGTCAATTTGATTGATACCACCCAATAGTTTTCCAAAAATCCATAATAACTGTTCATGTCGAATGAAACCCGACCTTCTGGGACTTTGGAGCAGCCACTCTTGTCCATCTGCACAGTCTCGTAAAGATCTCGTTTGTTCTTGTCGTGAACACTTCCTGAAAGTATCAGGCCGGGGGACGACTGTGATCAAAATTTAACTTTACAAGAAGGCGCCCGTATAGTTATTGTCGATAAATAAAATAAAAACTTATACGGTAGGCACTCTTATGACGTGGTTCATACATAATGAACAATTTCCCCTCATACGGACTAAGTTTCACGGCTGTCACAGTATCGGTAAAGGAGAAATACAGCGATTAATTTCACTCTTCTGGTATCTTCATATTTTGTAACTTTATTCTGATATTTGTACTAGTGGTAAACTTATCTGGTACCTTCATGTTTTCTTATTGTACTATGCACCTCTGCGAAATATTCTGGAACAGTTCCAGAACTATACTAACATTGTTCCAGAATAAATGTTCAAGAACTGCTCTAGAACAAGCCCAGATCCGTTCTAGAACATTTAAAGAACATTTCTATTACGTTAAATGAGACAAATGTCAGGGACAGATGTTCTAGAACAGTTATGTTACTGTTTTTTGACCACTTGTTCAAGAACAGTTCTATAACAAATATTCTAGAATAGATTGAGAACAGTTCCCTTTCTATTGTTCTGGAGTTGTTCTAGAACTAGTCTAGAATAATTCTAGAACAGTTCCAGAACAATTATTCTGAAAAAATTGTCTCACTTAACGTTCTAGAACTGTCCCATAAACATTCTAGAACTGTCCCACAAACATTACAGAACAATTCTAGAATTTTCTAGAATAGTTCAAGAATGGTTCAAGAATGGTTTCAGAACAATGAAGGTTTGTTCCAGAAATGATGTGGGATGGTTCTAGAATAGTTCCAGGACACCTGCTCAGTAAACAGTAAACAGCAGTTGTCTTGTATCTGTTCTAGAACTTGGGTGGGATGTACCTAGAACAATCCAAGAAATATTCAATTAAAAGTAAACTTACAGAAACTACAATCATGTTTGCATTTATTACATGTCTAAGATAGACTATGTTGTAATGGGTTATGCTACACATTGTAGTAATTACAAAATTAACTGAAAATGCCAGGGCCTGGAACTGCCTTAAGCCTAAAAGTGTTCCAAAAAGTAATCATGTTACAAGAGTTATCACTAAAGATGATGAATTTCACTTTAAATCACTGAATAAACATTCATTAACATAAGTTTTACCTGTAAAGTGTTTCTAAGCCAAGTTGAATGCATTATGTGCTTGTAAAGCTTCATTTTATGTTTTTTCTAACTGCTTTTATCATTAGAATAAGAAGAAAGGTTATTTACAAATCACTTTGTACATAATATTTGATGACAATCCATTATAACCGAGTGTTTTGTGAAAACATTGCCTGAATTTTAACATGTCACATTATCATCCATTTTGAAAATTTAAAATCTCAACTTCCTGTTGTTGTTGTTGCAATTATTAAAAAAATAATAATCTAGAAGTGTTCTAGAAGTGTCCTTGTTTCTCTTCAGAATGGATCAAGTTTAAGTGATTCATTCACACTGAGTTAAAAAATACAAAGTCATTATTATTTAATTAAATTGACTGAGTAAAATTATTCTAAAAGTGTACTGGAATTATGTTGTAGATCATTTCTAGAACATATGCAGAACTTGATATGATGATGATGATCTTCTAGAATTTTGTTTTAGAACATTTGTAGAACATTTCAAGAACTTGATATTTCCTTGAAATGTTCTAAACATGTTCTAGAACATTTGTAGAACTTGTAAATCACAGATTATAAAAGTTCATATTTTGGAACATTTTAGAACACTTTTAGAACCAAATATTAAAAATTTGTAGAAAATTTCTTTAACTAATTTTGTCCTTGAAAAGTTCTAAAAATGTTCTAGAATATTTCAAGAACACTTTCAGAATGAAAACAAGTTAAACAAATGTTCTGGATTTATTCTAGAATAATGTTCTAGAACAGTTCTAGAACATGCATATTTTATTGTTCTAGAACTGTTCTTGATGTGTTAGAACTGTTCTAGAACTGACTGTTCCATGTTCTAGAACATAATTTCGCAGGGGCAGTCAGCTGATCTAGTACTTTCATGCTTTCTTATTGTTCTATGGGGTCAGTTGATCTGGTACATTCATACTTTCTTATAATACTATGGGGTCAGCTGATCTGGTACATTCATACTTTGTTTTTGTACTATTAGATCAGTTGATCAGATACATTCATATTTTGGTATTATACTATGGGGTCAGTTTTTCAGATACATTCATATTTTGTTATTATACTATTCGGTCAGCTGATCTAGTACCTTCATACTTTGTTATTGTACTATTGGATCAGTTGATCTAGTACGTTCATATTTTGTTATTATACTATGGGGTCAGTTGATCAGATACATTCATATTTTGTTATTATACTATGGGGTCAGTTGATCAGATACATTCATATTTTGTTATTATACTATTCGGTCAGCTGATCTAGTACCTTTATACTTTGTTATTGTACTATTGGATCAGTTGATCTAGTACGTTCATATTTTGTTATTATACTATGGGGTCAGTTGATCAGATACATTCTCATTTTGTTATTATACTATGGGGTCAGTTGATCAGATACATTCATATTTTGTTATTATACTATTCGGTCAGCTGATCTAGTACCTTCATACTTTGTTATTGTACTATTGGATCAGTTGATCTAGTACGTTCATACTTTGTTATTATACTATCGGGTCAGTTGATCAGATACATTCATATTTTGTTATTATACTATTCGGTCAGCAGATCTGGTACCTTCATTCTTTATTATAATAAATGTGAATACACTCGAAATGTATATTATATAGGAAAGGGTAGAGGTTAGATATAGAATACAACAGATAGATGATTTACATCTTATAGAAATCGTCATTTGACTATACTCATTTGCACACTACAGATGGATTTATATCTTATAAGAAAGGTCATTTGACTATACTCATTTGCACACTACAGATGGATTTACATCTTATAGGAATCGTCATTTGACTATACTCATTTGCACACTACAGATGGATTTAAATCTTATAGGAATGGTCATTTGACTATACTCATTTGCATACTACAGATGCATTTACATCTTGTAGGAATGGCCATTTGACTATACTCATTTGCACACTACAGATGGATTTACATCTTATAGGAAAGATCATTTGACTATACTCATTTGCATACTACAGAGGGATTTACATCTTATAGAAATCGTCATTTGACTATACTCATTTGCACACTACAGATGGATTTATATCTTATAGGAATGGTCATTTGACTACACTCATTTGCATACTACAGAAGGATTCAAATCTTATAGGAATCGTCATTTGACAATACACATTTGCATACTACAGATGGATTTACATCTTATAGGAATCGTCATTTGACTATACTCATTTGCACACTACAGATGGATTTACATCTTAAAGGAATGGTCATTTGACTATACTCATTTGCATACTACAGATGGATTTACATCTTATTGGAATGTTCATTTGACTATACTCATTTGCACACTTCAGATGGATTTACATCGTATAGGAGTGGTCATTTGACTATACTCATTTGCACACTACAGATGGATTTACATCTTATAGGAAAGGTCATTTGACTATACTCATTTGCATACTACAGTAGTATTTACATCTTATAGAAATCGTCATTTGACTATACTCATTTGCACACTACATATGTATTTACATCTTATAGGAATGGTCATTTGACTATACTCATTTGCATACTACAGAAGGATTTACATCTTATAGGAATGGTCATTCGACTATACTCATTTGCATACTACAGAAGGATTTACATCTTATAGGAAAGGTCATTTGACTATACTATACTATACTATAGATATTTATATTGGGGTTTTCCTTAAATATACAAATTTAATAAATTAAGGAATAAATGCTTTACCATTATTAAAACTGAATGACATTAATAATTAAAACAACATGGTTTTAGTGCTTTGAGAATACGTAAAATGCACAGCTTGCAAAACTGAAGATACCAACATTGCTTTGTTGCAAAGCATTCAGAGGATATTCAAGTGTTTTCACCCTACAGATAAGGCTATGTTTTATTTAAGATACACAATTTTATTCAGTAATTAGGCCATTGGCCCACAATACAACATTTAATACAAATCATAGAATATATACATGTGATATGCCTAGTCAGTTAATTTTGATTATTGCGTCACATAAATAGCAAGCTGCTTAAATCTATATTAAGGACCATTCGGAATAGTCGTATCAAAGTTGTAAGAACTCGTGGCAAACCCCTTTTGCATGTAAATAGTATTTGATGATTTTGTTAAATCTTTGTGCATGTGATACGCTTATCTTTCGGCAATACAATATGTTATAAGTAAACATATTTAATCATTTAACAAAGATAAAGCCTGTCCTGTGTTCCGTTCAAACGGCTAATAATAACAAATCGTAAATACGTAATGCTATCCGTACACTATCTGAATGTCTTTGTTTCTCGCTATATATAAACTGTTTGAACACTTTACCGTGTGTTTATGGAAATACAAAAGGTAGATGGTCCACATATTTATTTACTAAAACCTATATCTAAGTAATAGACTCGCCTCTTGTTCAATTGAAATGACAGAGGTCAACATGGGATAGAACTTTCAGTAGCGATCAACCATGACAATACTGTTGAGCCACTTTGTTTGTTTGTATGGTGATTTACGCCGCTTTCTATTATGTTTTCAGTTATATCACGGCGTTTCTCGTGTAATGTACCAGTACTACCTGTCCATTTATCCTGACACCAGCCACAAAGACAGAATGCTAGCCCAACAACCCTGAGCGCCAAGCAGGGAAAGCCATTTATACCATTTTTATATGCTTTGGTATGACCCGACCGAGGATAGAACATTCGACACCCTGCTGATTGTCACTGAATGATATATAACATGTGATTTAGTTACATACGAATGTAAACGAATGTGCTTATATAAAGTTGTCTTACGAGTAAAGGTGAGGTTGCATGTATTGATGCATGTATTGATGCATGTCTGACAAACGGATGATCTGTATCTGTAAATTCTTAAATTCATATTCCGCCGTTTCAACAGAAGTTCAACTTCGATAATCTTACGACGATGACTGAGTAACTAGCCAGTACATACTAAGACATGTGCAGATGTATAGGGGAACCCAAACCACAAATAGGGTTCGAACATGTGCTATCCGGTTTAAATTTCCTGAAAACTCAAAGATGGGCGATAACATTTGGCAATATTCGAGTAATGTTGTTTTCTTGCGCATATTTCAAGCTTTTAAGTCTTTGCCTGGTTGCATAATGCACGTGATTTGCATAAACAATCGAGTCGATTATGTCCCTTTTTTCCTTTCCATGACTTGCCCACTCAACGCAAACATCAAACAATGAATTTTCTCTTAAACTTTGTTTACGTATGAGATAGGTGCACTTTATCGAGTCGTATTCTTTCGTGAGACAACGGGTCATGAAATATTCTACATTTGACATAATAGGATTACAATGCTTTTTCACTCGAGGTAATGTAACATCTTGGATCAAAAATTCAAAGTATTCATGCCGTAAGATTGAAATTTTAATCGTTTCTAGATTTTTAATGGATCTGTATTCATGAAACTGCAAACTAATGAAAGAATTGAACATTCTTGATAAGAATCCGGGACCTGCTTTATATACAATGTTCGGCGCCTTTGTGTGTGACGGAAGTTGATCGATTACATACCGAAAAAAAACATGTTTTGGTTTACAAAAGAGAATGGCATTGCTCAAAATAGATCTGGTTTTAGGCCCAAAGAAAGCGTGTTCAAAAGGCTCTGGTCCAACGAGACAATCGTCCAACATCGTCAAATTGTCGAATGGGATTTTGGGATCAATGTCTATGTCGAGATACGCTCCCCCATAATGATACATTAACACATAGCGAAGTGCGTCTGCCCTGGATGTATCTCACTGGTAACCATCATACGCCGCTAAAATGTGTGGCTCTAAGTTTTGAACGACTGTTCTGCCGTGCGCTATCGTCCAGAAGTTAATTTCCCAATTAGGATGTAACATTCGAAACCGTTTAAGGTTACCAACAAAAACACTAGGTATTATAGCACCTGACCATATAAAATGAAATCGTCTGGGAATTCCATGCTTGACATTATTTGCTATTATTAAATCCTCGCCTTTCATTAACTGATTGTTGCTGTTTTGGTGTCTGGAATATGGTCCAAATCTGACCGATCGTTCAATGTTGAAGTTAATGTTTAATTTTAACCTTTTGTTACCATCTGCACAGTACTGTCCACTAGCAATATAATCTGACTTTGATTCTAATTCATCCTTATTAAGAAATGGAATTGTAACCAAACACACCATTCCCTTTTCGTTTATGTCGTTGGCCCTTTCTGCTACAGTAATAAGAGTTTGGACTGCACTTGTATCACTTGTTTTTTCCACCATGTGATTTGATAGTTTAGGTATGCGATAGCTGTTGAAAACATACAGAAGAATTATTCCTGTGGTTACCAAGGCAACGAGACAGGTTGGTTTACGTTTAAGCGTTTTCTGCATTATTCCTGTTGCCCCTTTCTCGCCCGTGAAACATGAACCTGACTTGTGTTCTGTGTAACAGTAAGTAGGTCACGGATTGTAACGGTTCATTCGAGGAATGGAAACACCTGTTATTTGATTGGGGGATTTGGCTACCATTTGCTACCAACGCAGGACGGTCTTCTCTAGCAAGTTTGTATCTGTAACAACAAAACGTTATGTTTGATCAATATATTATTACAACTTACCTCCAACAAAAAGCTTCTGTATTCTGTATACCCACAATAAATATTTTTTGTAAACAACCTTATCACAACTGACGGCATTCTTCATATTTTTGTTTACTTATCTGCGTATATTGTATTTTATAACTAACGTATAAATGATAGGAAATGAACCTATGCGATATAAATATATGAGTCATTCCTCGGGAAAACCAACATTATGGACTCTGCGTAATTTATCGACCCAGCTCAGCCTGTACTAAGCACAGCAACCAGTACAAATGACCCTCTACAAATTGCATATATGTTCCTTTGGTGGTGACCTTCCACCACAACTGTTGGTATTATTAAAATCCGTTAAACATCATGGCCACCTGGGCGGCGCTTGTTTATCTTAGATGTCTATATTGTGAAAACCTGTTGTACAAAAGCTCTGGCGTGATTTGAAAATAATATGGTGCAAATGTGTTGAAATCATTTCAAGAAAACAAAACTGTTGCTATGTTCCAGAAGTTGGTTCCGAGTAGCATGCTATATTCGAATTGTCACATGTTGGATTTATCGCGAGTCCACTGTATTATTTAGTGATACTAAGTCTGCACGTCCTTATTACCTTATATAATTTACCCCGTTTGTCAATGCGTTTTGAGCGCACTCTGATCCCGACCTACACTGTTCCCTCAAAGGTGTTTGCATCAGCACTGCCCTTAGAGTCAAGAGTAGTGATCTGCGAAAACCTTGACGCAATTACGATTCGTGTATATCCAGTAAACCTGCGCATCCACATTCATGGATGCCGTCTTTCACTTCTCATCACGCATCACGATATGATCCAAGAAATGTCTGACAACTACATTGTATTGTAAATGGGAATCATATTGCGCGGAGGCGCAGGAATATCTTTATATTTACCCAGATGAAATTCACCATGAAATAATTCAGTAATACAGATAAGCAGACAATTTTAAAAAGACACTTGCAATTTAATTTTCTATAATAATTGAGTCACAACCCTGTTTTCAACAATGTGAGTATTTTCTATATATATTGATTAAATAAACACAACAAGTAAAATATTTTAACTCACCAGCCTTTAAGTTTAATTATCCAACTCCTGATATTACACTTCTTCCCACTACCATACCTGAAGTACGATGAAGAAAACCTTACTGAATAGGGTATGACGTCATTAGGATAGTGTACATTACATTGGACTGTCAAACGTAACCGAGGGCATGATTATATTAAGCTACTTTGTTCGAATCATATTTTAAGAAGCAAAATACGGCCTGGGCAAACAGAGCCAAAACGGCGCAAAGACAAGACGGAAACAGGATTTTGTCAATCATATTCAATTTCAACAATATTTCAGCCATATCATGGCAGCTGGTTCACCTACCTACATGTTCCTGGCTTTCTCACACCAATACTCAACACAACAGTCTTTCCAAGCAATAATTTCTTAGCTTTTCAGCTGTTATTGTATTTTGTTCTCAGTTCTTTAAATTACACTTAAGAAATAGATATATGCTATATCAATAAATTTCTGAATATGTATAAAAGAGTCTTGGCCAGTCGGAATTATAATTATATTTCAAAGGTAAATGTGTTTAATATATTTTCAATGCACATTTACTCTTTCCCACGTACAAAAATATTCTCAGAAACATGGTAAATCTGTAAAAAGGAGAGTATAATTAATGGAAAAAGTTGTCTACTGCAGAGGCGTCAAAAAGGTTCTGTAATTGGGAAACGGATAAATAAGATTAACTAAAACTGGAAAGTGAAGGCTCTGGTAACACTGTGTGCATGCATGAGCTCACCTACTGCTTCACATAACACTCATGCAACAAGATCCTTTATTCTGTGTGTGGTTTATTGCAGAGCTGTAGATAAAGAGCGTTTTGCATGTTCTAAAAACCTTATTTGACCCTCTAATCCTATGTTGTGGGTACTCAAAAGAATCGTCTCAGTAAGACGATTCTTTTGGGAGCCCACAACATAGGTTTGCTTTAATAATAAGAGAGAAATTGTGGGAAAAAGAGCTGAATACCCCTCCTTATCTGGACCTCTGTTATTGTTTTTGGATCTTACTTCTCTTTCTTAATCTTACCTTTTCCCTTAATTCTCTATGTTTTATAAGGAGATTTCTATCTTGTGCTTTTGCCTCAGCAAATTTCTGCATTCTAGAGTATTCCTCCAAATGTTCCATAGTCTTTGCCCGTAATAAGAAATGAAGTTCTTGAAGAACTGAATAAAGAAAACTTCAAATAAATACATATATAATGTTGTAATCATGTCATCCCTATCACACTGCTCAGCAAATGCTTAATTCTGCATGTTATGTGGAGTACTGGTTTGAGAAAACCAGCAAACACATGTGAAGGTGAACTGGCCGTCATGATATGACTGAGAAAAATGGCGTTAAACCCCAATTAATCAATCAAAAACTGCATGGCAATTAAGCGTAAACAAAATTCAGCACAATTTTACTTTTATTTTAAGATACTTTTCATATTTAGGCAACGTTAACTTAGATGTCGTCTGCAATGGATTTGCTGTATGTGGCAAAGGGTTGGAGAGGTAAAAGATTATACCTATCATTACATTATATTACGAGACGATGCAATGAGTTAGTGATGACAAACTCAAACCATATATGTAATGATATCCCCTCGCTAATAGTCATATGAAACAAGAAATATCTTCAAGGAAAATGATAACTGATGTTAGTAGAATGGATTACTTGCATTGGGTTAAAATAGTCTCAACAATTTTTCAGTTATATCATAGCATTTCCTGTGTAAGTTAATGACAAGTACTACTGGTCAATTTATCCTGACCTAAGCCAGTCAGGCGTAAAGCTTACCACGCAACCCTGAGTGCCAAGGAGGGCGGCCAGTACTTACATTTTTAAAAGCTTTGGTATGACCTGGCCGGGATTGATCTCGCGTCATCCCACACCCAAAGCGGACGCTTTACAACGTCACCACTAAGGCGATGAAAAGTACTAAATATCTTTGTTTTGTTTACACTCAAACTCAATTATCCCCTTCCCAAATACAGATGCTTTCTGACACCTATACATGTTGCAGATGATTTTTGAAAATATTGTGTCAAAGGGAGAAATTGAAAAGAAGTAATGACTCAAATATTGATAATACAACAAATCATCTGGGCAAATATGCGCAAATCTCTGTAAATGAAAGTATAATTATTTATTAGTGTTGAATACATTATGACAAAAGGAGAAGTTGCTCATCATGAGCGGTTTCTCCTTTTGCCCATAATGTTTATTACAAATGTGTCTCATGGTGTGCATGAGGGTTAATTTCTGATAGTTTAACCCTTTTCCTTATTTAGACGCTTTCTGACGCCTCTGCAGCAGACAGCTTTTTGAAAACATGGCGACAAAAGAATCAATTTCTCCTTTTGTCACCATGTTTTCAACTTTATTCAATTATTGTACTTTCATTTAACCCTTTCCCTCATATAGACGCTTTCTGACGCCTCTGCAGCAGACGGCTTTTCGAAAACATAGTGACAAAACAAGAAATTGCTCAAAATGAGCAATTTCTCCTTTTGCCACTATGTTTTCCACTTTTAGTCATGGGTTATCCATTCAATTATAGAGATATTCCATTTTTTGACAAAATAAGTTCAAAATCGTCTACTGCAGAATTGTTGTATGAGCGAAAGGATTAAAGGGAGTTTCCAATTTATTCCAGGTATATTTTCAAAGTGGTCTACTGCAGAATTGTTGTATATTGGAAAGGCTTTTAAAAACTATTACCTGGAGGATCTGCCTGTATAGAGTGAGTAATATTCCGAACTGAAATGGAAAAGTAAAGTTTAATCACTTTTAGCTGTAGATCTCAGTATCCTAACCTGGTACTTATGAAGTAGGCACTGATCACAACACTTTCATTACCAGATTCTAGGTAATATTAAGCAGAGGACCAGATAAGGAGGAGTGAACTGGTGCTTTTCCCAAAACATCTCTCTTAATTATTACCCAACCAAACCCTATGTTGCGGGTTCTCAAAATAATCGTCTCACGATTCTTTTGAGTATCAACAACATAGGGTTTGAGTGACAAATATAGATTTCATAACATGATAAACGCTCCTTATCTAGAGCTCTGATTAAGCTTTATTAAAAAAAACTGCACATCTGTAAATAATATATAATATAAGCCTAATTAAAGTAGGTATTTAACTAAAGATAGAATTAGATCTACGCAAGGGAGTCTCGATGTGATACACTTGCTATTTTTGAAACAAGAACGATCATTTATTTTTATCCCAGATTTGAACTCTGTACCTATGGTTGATACTCCTGATTGTTAACCACTGAGTCACTCTAAACTATTGAACGCTTTCACGCCATAGTCCTAAATTTAATTGTGCTTATCATTGGTTTGAGGAATTTTGGCTTTTCTTTTGTTTTCTTTTAAAAGTTTATGCTGTATTTTGGAAGACTGTGTATCATCCGTACTCCTAGTCCTTCAAAAAAAGACATCGCATAAGCTCATTTTTCATTTTGTTATTATCCTGCATACGCGACTTGACCAAAATATGACAGATGATAAAACGAGAAACCGAAAGTCTAAAATATTTGGACTACCGTACTCCTTGACTATATATATATATATTGAATTTGATCAATATAAAACATTGTTAAACCCTTTCCCATGTGCAGACACTTTCTGACCCCTCTGTAGCCGACTTCCTTTGAAAAAAATGTGGGAAATGGAGAAATTTATTCAAATGAACAATATCTCCTTTTGTCATAATGCTTTAACTTCATATTGGAAGATAAATATCGAAGACGAAGTTCTTAAAACTACAGATCTATATGTATTATTATTTTTTCATTTATAAAGCCTTCATCTTTTTGACTAAAAGATTTCCAGCCATCTTTTTTGTATGTAGGAAATGGCTTATTAAAAATTGACAGTTTAAAATATACGAACTAGTTATAACACTCATAGCTCATACCCGAAGAACTCGGAGGTGCCACTTTCAGACGCTGCTTGATATCACTTGAGACAAGTCGAGATTCCATTGGTGGATGGAGCTGAATTGATTGCCAACAATTGGACGCATAACTAATGTCTTCAGCAGAAGAGTCTCTAAATGGGACATATTCATTCCGTCTTGTAAGATCGACAACAACTGCCATTTGTGTGTAGTCGATGTAAACAAACTTGTGCGCATAGTTACTGCGCAAATCGCTTAAATCAAATACAATTTTGGAATAGCAAACGCATCGAAATAATTAGGGAATATATATCAGAAATTAAACGCTACAAAGCAATTGTGTTTAATATTAACAACCCTTCCTTTCCACACATACAGACAGCGTTTGACGTTTCTGCAGCAGATGACTTTTGAAAACAATGGTGGCAAAAGGAGAAATTGCTCATCACGAGCAATTTCTCCTTTTGCCAAGATGTTTTTTTTTTCAATAACAACCCTTTCATTTGTAGATGCTTTTGATATGTTTGCCTAAATGTTTAGAAATTAATATGTTGCAGAGGCGTCAAAATGCGTCTGTATGAGGAAAAGAGTTTAACGTAATAAAAGTTAAAGGGAAGCAATTCATGTTCATTAGACGATTATGCGTTATGGCTAATTGTTCTTTACCTACACCAATGAACCGAATACCGGGAGCTAAAGAGAAAGAAGAAGGCATTATTGAAAATCGTTCCTCGGACTCAAACTCGACTCAATCACATTCAGAGTGATGACTCAGCCTTGGAGTTTCCTTTAGTGCCTTTTTATCAATGTATACAAACACCGATTTTAAGTACTTATTTAACGTTTATTTGAAAGATATTTAAGATTTTCTTTTTGAAGGAACCGACATATTAAGAAAGTTGATATTAAGCAGACGCAAATTTAATCGGAAGACGTCAAGAACATCATTTAGAACCAAATCTGCCGAGATTTCAAAACTTTCCCGAGAGATAATATGAGGACATTAATGCAACTTACTTAAACTTATTACATCGAATGCCTTCCAAGTCTTTTAAAATGCAATGCCAAATTTCTTGAGCAGTCTTAGCTCAGAATGAAGTGATGAGTTGCGAACACTGCAGACCAATATTAAAATGAACGAATGCGCAGGCTGAACTTGGTTACCATCGTTCTATAGCGAGGTTTAAGGTCGCGCAAAACATTTATTAGGTGCTGAACTAGTTAAGTCAAATTTTAAAGCTGTTCACAAATTGTCTTGACATATTAGAATCTAAATTCTGAGATAAAATTAGAGTCATAGTATCACTTTCCAGTACAATAAACATCTAAATATTGATAGTTTATGCTTTATTTTTACTTGGAAGTAATACCAGGGACGTAGATAAGATAATACCAAGCAGGATAAGGGTTATACACGTTTTTATTGACTTAGTGAAAACAACAATTTACTAATGCCATGAAACAATCAAAGTGGTTTTGCGATTTACGTGTAGTTGTATCACTGGATTATTTCATACATATTTCATTCGGTAATGAACACATACTTTACACACACATAATTCACATAGAAAAATAGGAATCAGAAAACGGAACACAGAAAAACGAAAATCAGCATTCAATTAATGATCATGTTTCGTGTTATAATAGGAAATGGTCGTGATCAATTATGAGGGCTGTACAATGTGACGCTTTCACACGCGCAGACGTAATTTCGAAAACATTGTTGGTAAAGAGGACACCACTCATACAAATCAATTGCTCTTATTGTCAAATGTTTTAACTCAATTGATATCTTATCTTCAATTATAGAGATTTTCGTTAGTTTTTACAAAGATGTTTTCAAATGTATTTGATAAGAAGAAGAATATAATGTTTAATCTCGTAAATGTTATCATCTGTATTTCCTGCTAGGAACCGCTTTAGTCGTGTAGTGTTAGAGCGTCTGCCTCAGAAGCGGGAGGTCGTGGGTTCGATCCCCGGCCGGGTCATACCAAATACTTTAAAAGTGGTATTATTGGCTACCCACCTAGGCCTTCAGGGTTACCGGGTTAGCATTACGACTGACTGGCTGGTGTCAGTATAAATGGGAACAGAAGACTGGTAACTTACGTAAAACGCTAATCAATCAATCAATTATCATAATGTACACGTTGTAGAAATAAGTCATTGTTACAAATGGGTTAAATAAAGATCAAACATATTCGCAGCTCCAATAAGGTCAAGGCTTTTAGAATTCATATCGAATGAACCGTACTGACTATATGTGTCGTTTATTGCGAGAGAGAGTTTCATTTGTATAAGGCGTTGAACCAAAAAGAACATCAAGTTCATACACTAAATAAAGCCAGGTCACACGTGAATTGATTGGTTGGTGCTTTACGCCCTTTTCACATTTTTTAAATTAAATGAGTCCCGCGAGAAAACCAACATTATGG
Source organism: Serripes groenlandicus (assembly GCA_031761405.1). Classification (NCBI taxonomy): domain Eukaryota; kingdom Metazoa; phylum Mollusca; class Bivalvia; order Cardiida; family Cardiidae; genus Serripes; species Serripes groenlandicus. The sequence goes on from JASEVX010000002.1 coordinate 94,560,869, forward strand.
CCTCTGCGTAATGTATCGACTCAGATCAGCCAGCACAGTCCGCGCAGACTGATCCTGACCGAAACATTCCGTCTCAGGGGAATGGAGTTATAGAGTAATGATTCCTGAAATCCACTGGAGGCAAAAAGTGTCCATCCGGGTACGCATGCGTGGCTTGCCCTAGGCTGATCCGGGTCGATACTTTACAAATAGTCCACACTATTGGTTTTCTCGCGGGACCGCTCATATTACGGCGTTTTCTGGGTAGGGTACCAGAACTACTGATGCATGTATCTTCACACCAGCGAGTCGGTCGTAATGACAACGATTTACAAATTCTCTGTGGTACGTAGTAAAGCAGAGAATGCTTGTCTTAACACGGTAAGCACACAAAGGGTTATTGTGTATTGTAGTTGCACGGGATGTGCTGCACGGGATGTGCTCTCGGGTATGAGTATATATAAGGTAGTTATAGGGCGTGTTTGTCAGTTCCACGCTAGACTTCGCTCGTTTGACTGCTTACACAGAGACATCATGGATGAAGAAGATATCGACGCTTTGGTGAACAGCAGAATAAAATACGTTATTCAGGATTCACATGGCAACTTGTTGCGGAAAATAGGTGGACTTATAGACAAGATAAGTTATCCAAATTCTTCTGCCTCTTTTAGTAGTATTTCTTTTTTAGACCCTTCGAAATTTAACCGTTAAAGTCACGAGGAGCAATTCGAAAAGAATTCCAATGTTATTGCCAGGTTGGAATATGCTGAGTTAAAAATGAATTCCCAGAGGATTACGAAGGCTAAAATGATAGTAAGTTCTATATGTAGAGGTTTTCGAGTTTAATGGGATTGTTAAAGTCTTGTTTAGCAAAGTAGCAAACGAAGCACGGGTCATTATGTCTCCCCCTGTATACAGGGGAGATATATTGTTTTTGTTCTGGGCGTCTGTCTGTCCTTCTGTCTGTCTGTCTGTCTGTCCGTCTGTCCGAAATCGTGTCCGCTCCATATCTCCAAGACGGCTTGAAGGATTTTCATGAAACTTGGCTCACATGTTCACCTCATCAAGGCGACGTGCAGAACCCGCGTCTCGACAATATAGGGTCAAGGTCAAGGTCACGCTTGAAGGTCAAAGGTTTGAGGCTTTATTTCGTGTCCGCTCCATATCTCCCAGACGGCTTGAAGGATTTTCATGAAACTTGGGTCACATGTTCACCTCATCAAGGCGACGTGCAGAACCCGCGTCTCGACAATATAGGGTCAAGGTCAAGGTCACACTTGAAGGTCAAAGGTTTGAGGCTTTATTTCGTGTCCGCTCCATATCTCCGAGACGGCTTGAAGGATTTTCATGAAACTTGGGTCAAATGTTCACCTCATCAAGGCGATGTGCAGAACCCATGTCTCGACTGTCTGTCTGTCTGTTTGTCCCAAATTTATAGGTTGGAATGTTTTGAGAGATTTTGACAGATATTTGAGGGGAGACATCTGTTTTTTGCAAAAACAATTCTAGTTTTCGTTGCATTTTTCTTTTTCATTGCAGCGAAAGATATTCCAAAGCGGCGTCAGAAATTAATTCAGCTTGCTGATACCTCCGAATTGGGATGGAGAATGGTTGCATAATACGAGAGCAATCCTATAGCCAGCGACAGTGTGGATGAAAAGCGTATTCATAAGAAAGAATATCGGGCTTCGAGAAAGGCTAAAGGCGAAAAGACAAAGAGAGGCAGGTCAAGGTCAACCCTTTACGGACGGGACCAGTCTAGGGGAGACTCATCATCTCTCAAGGGACGGGACAGACGTATTCTCATGTTGGTTCGGCGAAGAAACCAGGTTTATGTTTTATCTGTGGAAAGGCGGGGCACTGGAAGAAAGAATGCTCACTGCAGAATTACAATAACAAGATAAGTAGTTTTTTGCTGGTCGCCTTTCAAAGGTTTTGGATAAAACGAATACCGATAGAGAGCAATTATATTTTGCGGAAAAGGGTATAACAAATATTGTTGGCAATAATTGCATAGAAACGGGGCACGGAGCCGGTTCGAATATCAAATTCAAATCAGGTGGCCAATATCTGGGAAAATACGATGAGGAAAAGGAAAAAATTGAAAATTCCAGCATAAGTAATAATGAGACTAAAGAGAGTCCGATTTTAAACATCGTTACAAAGGGAACAAGTGTTGACCTGGGTAAATCAGGCTTTCAACATTGAGGGCAAAGGAGCATGCACTGGTTTAGATGATAATGATAGTTCAAATCATAATATTTTGAAAAAAAAGGAGGTACTATCGACTCTGGTAAACATTCAGACCTAACGGGTTTAACCGTTTTTTCACCTGTTGGTAAACTCAAAACAGAGCTATAGCAAAGGGGTAGCTTATACCAATAATGCTTACATTTAGGATATCATATATAACGGTTACAAGTTACCGTTTGCTGAGACTCCGGCGATAGTTCAGTTAAATAATAATAGATCCGCCAGGGATAATCCGATTTATGTAAAGCTCGAAATTGGACGTTTGGTAGAAAAGGGTATTATTTCAGTTGTTCAAGAAACCCATTAACGGTTGCATACGGTAGGTCTGGCAAGCCTAGATTAATTCTTGACTGTTGACATATTAATCCATGCTTACACTTGTTTAAGATCAAATTTGAGGACGTAAAAGTTGCACAATCGATTTTTTAGGCTTTTAGTTATGTATATCATCACATTGATATTTGTTCATGCCACAGAACATATTTGAGGTTCTTATGGTCCGACGAAGGTATTGACCGTTATTACGTTTTTAATTGTCTTCCTTTCGGTTTGTCGACAGCCAGACACATATTACCAAAGTACTAAGAACTTACTGAAATATTGGAGATCGTTGTGCATCGATATTGTTATGTTTCTCGATGAGGGTATAGGGGAGTCACACGGATTTCGAGCTTGCTTTAAGACATAGCAAGTTAGCCAGGAGTTCATTAATTGAATTTGGTTTTCCTTTGGCAGAAGGTAAATGCGATTGGTTGCCGAGAAGGATAGCTATTTGGTTGGGTCATGTTTTTAATTTTAAAGACAATATTTTGCGGTTAATGGATGAAATAATTAAGCGGTTGGAGATCCAAATTGACTCCGTTTTGTATGATGTGAGGAATGATAAATTCGAAACCGTGGATGTAAAGGCACTAGGTTCGGTTATCGGTCAAATTATATCATTGCAGAGTGTACTTGGTAAACGCGTTAGTTTGCACATCAGAAACTTGTACATGTGTATAACTAATCGCTGTAGTTGGAATTCGCCGGTTCAAGTGTGAATAAGGAGGCTATAAGAGGATGGAATTATTGGCGTATAAATGCCAGACGTCTCAATGAATTAGGATGTTTGTATAGGCAACATCGGGTCGTAAAATCAAACGTTTTTGCTCACGCAAGTTCCCATGGTTAGGGTGGATTTGTTGAAATATGTAAGGAGACGGATCGGAATCCGCACCTGCAAAAAATACCGTTATTACCATGCAAGGGAGCCACGAGTTAGTGGTGGACAGAGGTAATTCCTTTGATCGTTATATATTTAATGATGGGCGACTCCCGGAAGCGAGTGCGCAAGTCGGTTTTGATAGATCGATATACACTAACATTTCGCGTGTTGGCGGATTCGTAAAACTCCCGGAAGAGAGTTGTTATTGTTCATCGGAAAATGTGATCAATAGTGATGGTCGATTCTTTGGAGAATCAAAATTCCACGGAGACAGTTGTCTGGTAGATTTGGTTTGCGAAAATTATCTCCCGGAAGAGAGATGTGCTAATTACTCTGGTTGGCATGAGATATGTAAAATTCATCCCGTGCATGATAGAAATGGTTTGTTAATGAAAGATAGGGATGTTTGTGCGGTAAGCGATCTAAATATAGGAAGCCATTTTTCCAATTCCGAAATATTCGGATCATGGATGAGTGATGAGTCGATCAAAAGTTCTACATATAGGGAGCTAAAGGCTGTACATCGGGTTATGAGTAACTTGAAGATATTGAAAAATCGCCATATTAAGATATGTTCAGATAATCAAAATGTTGAGCGTGTCTTACACGCTGGTAGCAGAGTAAATGAGCTCCATAACTTATCATTAGCGATAAATTCAGTTTGTGAGCAGAACAGGATCACATTTAACTCGGTCTGGATCCCAAGGGGTGATAACCTTCTTGCTGATCACTTGAGTAGGTGTCAGGATAGGGATGATTGGTCTATTTCCGATGATATTTATAGAAAATTGGATAAACTGTGGATACATTGTGAGGTCCTCATGATGTAGATAGGTTTTCAACACATTATAATAATAAATGTAGGTTTAACTCTAGGTGGTGGGTACCTGGCACGGAAGCCATAGACGCATTTGATCAGACTTGGTGCGGTGTACTGAATTGGTTAGTTCCGCCTCCAAAGCATATAATGAGCTGTCTGAGGAAATTAGCATCGGAAAATGCTCGAGGTACTTTGATTATTCTAAAATGGTAGTCAGCACCATTTCGGCCGTTTAATACTGATTTGCAAAACGAATATAAATATTTTGTGAAAGCTGCATTATGAATTGCCAAAATCAGGAGAAGTGTGCAAAGGCAAGGGAAACAACGGAATGTTCGGTGAGAATGTTTTATCATTCATCATGGTCGCATTACATTGCGTTTTTGAAGGAAAACAATGAGGGAAAAGATGTTATTAACGTTTTATGGTGTTTGATAAAAAATTCTTTTTCACAGGTATTGGCATAAGAGCGTCTTTGAAACGTAAATTCGATGCGGCTGATGTACATATTGTCGATCAAGATCGGATTATAGACACAATGGATATACAAATGGTGTCGGGCGAGGGCTGATACTACTGTGACCAAATACTGCTATCAAATCAGAGCGTTTGACGATTTCTGTGAGAAAAAAGGTATTTCTTCGAGGCCAGCGTGCTCCATTCACGTTGCAATGTATTTATCGCAAATGATCGATGCAGGAAAATCGGATAATGTGATTTCATCATCTCTTTATGCTATTAAGTGGCTTCATCGAATGAACGATTACCCTGATACAACGGTAAACTCAACTGTTTTAATGTTAGTTGAAAATGCCAAACGTTTGAATGTCAAACCCATAGTAAAGAAGGACGTTATAAGCACACAGAACTTGATTGAACTTTGCAGTATGTATTTAGAGTCACGAGACATCATCGTTTTGCGGAACTTATCTATGATTTTATTAGGATTTGCTTGGTTTTTACGGTTTAACCAAATAGTAGATTTAAGATGTTGCGATCTACGATTTAGTACGGATCATTTGGTTTTGTATATTGAGAAAAGTAAAACCGATGTATATAGGTCTGGTAGAGAAGTATTTATCGCAAAAGGCGAAACTAGCGCTTGTCCGATTGCAATGTTGCAAAGGTATTTACAGAGCTCAGGAATGCCTGTTCGAATTATATCTTTTTCGGGCGGCTTGTAGATCCGGGTAAAAGAGTTTTCTTTTATAACAGAACAAAAAGCTGAGTTATTCTCGTTCTAGAGTATGTATTGTCTCTCGGTTGAAATTGGTTGCTCCAGATTTGCATCTAGGAACTCTTCCCTTAGAGCCATTGGGGCTACTGCTGCAGCTAACGCCAGCGGCGTTTCTGATCGATGTTTAAAGCGCCACGGGCGTTGGAAAACGGACAAAGCGAAGGATGGGTATATGGAAGATTCTGTAGAAAAAGAAATTATTTGTCACAAAACAGTTAAAATTGTAATATTGTTCTTTGATTTTTATAATTAGAATAGCATTCAGTGCACTATAATTTGTAGCGTTCAAGCGCTCGTCTGGGCCGTTGCAAGAAAGGTGTTGTTTTGTATTTGGGAAGGTGTTCAGACTTACAAATTCTCTGTGGTACGTAGTAAAGCAGAGAATGCTTGTCTTAACACAGTAAACACACAAAGGGTTATTGTGTATTGTAGTTGCACGGGATGTGCGCTCGGGTATGAGTATAGATATAAGGTAGTTATAGGGCGTGTTTGTCAGTTCCACGCTAGACTTCGCTCGTTAGACTGCTTACACAGAATGCTATTCGATTATTTTGAAAGTTATATGGCTTCACACATTAAACTAGGTTGAGTTCCGACAGCCTGATTTCCCTAGGGGTATTCTGAGAAACACTGGTTGTTTCGCGCATGCCACGGATGCACAGTTCCTCTTTAAAAAAGGGGTTTTACGTGGGCGGCATATGTATATATGCATGCGCTGTTTTCGCATATTGGTTGCTCTGTCTAACAATAAAGCGCTCGTCTGGGCCGTTGCAAGAAAGATGTTGTTGTTTTGTATTTGGGAAGGTGTTCAGACGTACTTAATCCTTTTCCTTGAGAAAGTTCTCCTTTGGCCACAATATTTTCAATATTTTCAACTCTATTCAATAACTTCACTTTTATTTATAGAGACATTGTCTTTACCTAGCTGTTTTCAAATATTTCTGCTGCATATTTATTGTATGTGGCACAGGGATTATAACCTATTTAGAGAGTTACTAGGTTCTTCTAGTACTAAGTGTTCGGTTGACACCCCCTCCTTACAGACGAGCCGCGTCAAGTGATTTAGGGTCTTATTGTCACTCCGTAAAAGGACAAAAAATATGTAAAATCTAGTTGGGTTACACTTCTAAAATAAATAGGGGAAAATGCAAATGCATAATTCCATGTATGTGGATTGTGAAGGCACTGATGACACAGTGTAGATGCAGAGGTTTTCCTGAATCTTCACTGCTCGCACGCATATTCTTTAAGACCCCAATGTTAATTGGGGGAGGACTATGTTTTGACATGACGTTGTTTTCCTTGATAAAATCACGTGTAGGCTATTCTATTTTTACTCCCCATTGTATTTGTTTTGGAAATATTCGATTTTTTCAACTAATAAAACATTTTGAAATCTGATTTATTAACAGTCTATGAACATTTTTTTTTAATATATCTCTTTCAATTGTTCTTAAACTCATCATGGGCAATTTGTTACTGTCTCATTCTAACACAACGTTTTCGACCGGTAAACAGTGAGATGTTACACGGCAAGCGCGTCAAAAATGTTGTTAAAGCACGTGAATGACGTCATTTAAAACAATTACGTCACCGTTACAATTCAACTTTCCAAACGGCATTTACAACAAAAGCTCGTGACTTCATTCATAAAATGTCAAGCCCAACGTAGTAACGCATGCGAATACGCTCAACAGTCAAAAATAGTTCCGGAAATTTCGAGTGATATACAGCATTTAGATCATGCTCAACTCCTTCTTTGTGTATAGAAGAGAAATGTTCAATAGTGTTATAATTGACTATATATGTCCTTTTTTATACGACCGTTTTTTAAAAACGGTCCGTATTATGGTATGGTCATGTCCCTCAATCCGTCCGTCCGTCCGTCCGTCTGTCCGTCCGTCCGTCCGTCCGTTCGTTCGGGTTTTCCGCACTTCTTTCTTACATACTTTGAGCTATTGAGCTGAAATTTTGTATAAGGCTTTGTAGTGATGTGTCACAGATCAAGTTCATATTTCCTGGGATTTCGTCAATTTTTGAATGAGTTATGCCCCTTTTTGGACTTAGAATATTTGTTTTCCGCGCTTTTTTTCTACATGCTTTGATCTATTGAGCTGAAATTATGTATATGGCTTTGTAAACATGAGTTACAGATCAAGTTTACATTTCCTTGGATTTCGTCAATTTTTGAATGAGTTATGCCCCTTTTTGGACTTAGAATATTGGTTTTCCGCACTTTTTTCTTACATACTTTGAGCTATTGACCTGAAATTGTGTATTAGGCTTTGTAGTGATATGTCACAGATCAAGTTTATATTTCCTGGGATTTCGTCAATTTTTAAATGAGTTATGCCCCTTTTTGGACTTAGAATATTTGTTTTCCGCTATTTTTTTCTACATGCTTTGATGTATTGAGCTGAAATTATGTATATGGCTTTGTAATCAAGTGTCACAGATCAAGTTCACATTTCCTCGGATTTCGTCAATTTTTGAATGAGTTATGCCCCTTTTTGGACTTAGAATATTTGTCAATTTCTGCATGAGTTATGCATTTTTCATAGTTTCCCATTATTCTTTAACAACTTATTCCTGAACGACTTTATTAACTTTTTACAAACAAACAATATATCAAAACAAAGAGGAAACTTACAAAGAAGTTCCTGACGGGCGTATTATGTACCGTTTGCGGTACTCTTGTTAAAATTGTGTTTACAATTGTGTTACAATTTACAGTTTTTTGTCCAACACGTGTCTCATCTGCTGAGTCACGTTATTGATTGCATGTCCTGAGTCTGGCCATGAGAAAATGTACACGTTCTGTACACTGCTCATGTGTATTATCAGAGGTTGACAGAAGCTTCTAACACGACTTGTTTTTATTGTCGAAACATGTACAGTTCTTCAGAATTACAAACTGAACTTCCATTGACTGTTTGTCGAAAGAGAATGTAAGGAGTTTGTTTATATTTAATCCTTCTCATATATATATATATATCTAGTTTGAACGAATTATGCGTAAAGTTGCCCCTTTCTCGTAAATATGTGTTACGGCACACGAACTAACTTTACTTGTAACATGTCGATACTTAGTAGAAAGTTTTTAATCCACCTGATACTTACATAGCGGAAACCTTAATAGAAACGAAAGCAAGTAAAGCGATAATTGAAATGTACATCGTAAAACATATTCGTGGTTTTTCGAAATAAAATCACATTTCTTTGTAAATGATGACACAGTCTCTTGAAGATGGAAATTATTTTGAACTGTGACCGTTCCAATAACCGCACAACAAAAATATTTCAAAACATTGACTCTGTATAAATGTGTGTTTTACTTTCTTCATTTCAATTTTTGTTGATAACTGCGTATCCATTGTACCCAGGCCACAGGGATTTGCTCCTCTAAAAATAGATATTACCCTATATATGCATAGATATTAACCTTAATATCTATGCATATATAGGGTAGTATCTATTTTTAGAGTAACAAGTCCCTGTGCCCAGGCGTTGTACTAGAGTGACACACTTGTTTGTATTGATCCGCTTCATAAAAGCACCATCGATCAAATTTCGCGTGATGTGCGAAATAACATACATGTCACCAGACCCATTTCGCTTCTTTGTGGTCGGCGAAACAATATGCACAGTAATGACACAGAACCAACACATGTGCTGGGTTATCAAAACAGTGTGCACACTATTCAATTGTCGTAGTACCAGAAACCAACACATGTGCTAGGTTAACAAAACAGTGTGCACAATATTCAATTGTCTTAGTACCAGAAACCAACACATGTGTTCGGTCGACGAAACGGTGTTCACATTAATCAACTGCCCTAGGACCCACTGCCAACAATTGTGCTAGGACATCAAAACAGTGTGCACACTATTCAATTGTCTTAGTAACAGAAGCCAACACATGTGTTAGGTTGGCCAAACAGTGTTCATATTAATGTATTTCCCTAGGACCCGCTGCCAACAATTGTGCTAGGACATCAAAACAGTGTGCACAATATTTAATTGTCTTAGTACCAGAAGCCAACACATGTGTTAGGTCGGCGAAACGGTGTATACATTAATCAATTGCGACAGGACCCGGAACAACACATGTGCTAGTTCAGCAAAACATAGTGAACCGAAATCACTTGTATAAGTACCCAAAGCAAATACATGTGTTAGGTCGGCGAAAGAGTGTGCACATTAATAAATTACCTTAGCACCCGCTTCCAACAATTGTGCTAGGTCGGCGAAACTGTGCACAGTAATCCCTTGTCTTAGTGCCCTCCGCCGCCTGCAAACTGAGTGGAAGATAGTGGTTTATTGGTAGAGCGTCGGTCTCTTTCGTATAATTTCGAATTTAAGTATCCATGCAACAGATATCGAACAGGGTTAGTATAAGCTGAAAGCTTGTTTTGCATTCGTTGTAGAATAAATAAGTTTTTCTTAAACTAACATGTGCAAGGAATCTTGTATCCTTGTTTATTGTAACCAACAGAAGTGGTAAAGGGAAAAATACATTTTTATTTGGTATATATATAACGGATATCTTTTAACTCGAGATACTTCTGGATGGCTGCAATCACTCCTTTATATTCTAAGAAATTCTTACTACAGAAGTCAACTTGGCGATTTATAAGATCACCAAGAAAAACATTTCAAGCCGCTAGCCATCTTTTATAGCAAATGCTCGACGCACCTACCCTTATATCCGGGTTAAGCCATACATTTACTGAAAAGGTTTGTTTACCATTCTTGGGATTGATATTTAAGTTTAAACGTAACAGACTGTATAGGACATCTTTCACCTCGTTTTAAACATTTTTTAATGTAATCAGTACTGCATTTGAAAAAATATGTTTTAATGTAGGGCATGTTCTTTCAGCACAGTGATTACATTTATTGTTCATATAAAGCATTCTTCTCTGCCAAGTAACCTTTAAGCTGTACATACAAGTCTTTAGATCTATCAGTTTGAGTCCACCAAGTTTGTAATCTTGTATAACTGTTGTACGCTTACTTTTACCACTTGCATTGATCCATGTAAACCATATGATTTGTAAATTGATTGATTTGCTCTTGTAAGGGATCCCCATGCTCAAAATCCTCATGGTTCAAAATTGGCATAGTGTTTATTCTATTTTAGCACATTTTCACATTAGCTAATCTAATTTTTATTTAAAATAAACGATCTTAAGCAATATATTATACAATCAAAATAATTAATTAAAGGTAATCATTTACATTTACATAAAGTAAGTATCATAAAAGATATTAAGCGATTATGCAAGATAAATAATTAACTAATCTAATTCAGAGGTATGATGATTTAAATGACTGGCTGTGACAAAAAAAATAAACACAGAAGTTCACCATGGGGATTTTGAATACCCCATCATTTTGACTGTGGGGATTTTGAATACCCTATTTTAGCCATGGGGATTTTGAGTACTATGCCAATTTGAACCATGGGGATTTTCAGCATGGGATTTTGAGTGTTTCCCTTGTGAGGGGTTTAGTATTCGCATTATTAAATGGGTAAGTTTAGCCAAAGCCAAATACTTTATAACAACACTTTTTCGAAATGGTCTTAATACCCTTGTTGACCAACTTGACAATAGTTTTCTGATCTCTTCAATTTTGGAAGAAAAGTAGTTAAGTTCAACAATATCTGAGAGTTCTGTAGTATATTCCTATGAAAGATTTAGTTCTGGACATAGTGTAACTTGACTATGTTTGCTTGACCCAAACCAAACTACTTTTGTTTTGTCTGTATTAACATTTAGACCCGACATTTTCACATATAATGTTAACACCGACATAGTTGTTACCATCTAAAAACAGGCTTGTATCATCTGCATATAGTGACACTATATATGCCTTACCATTAATAATAATACCTTTTATTTTCGGATTAATTTTAAGTGATATTGCAAGTATTTCTGCACATACAATGAAAAGGTAAGCGACAAAGCATCACCTTGACGACAGCCTCTTTGTAAGAGGAACCATTCAGACATATGGCCATTTACTATGACACATGACTCTATATTAGTATAACATAAATGAACCCATTTTCTGACAGACGGTCCAAAATTAAAAAAATCGAAAAAGGTTAGGCATAAATTGCCACGAAATGGTATCGAATGTCGAAATCGATTAGTAATAAAAGCCCGGGGATGTTCTGCTTCTCAAAATAAAATATCAAAATTCCAGGCAAGAAACCATTTTGGTTTTCATTAACTATATAGTACCTGAGTTTTAATTAAATTACAAGCTATGGATGCTGATGCCAATTTATATGAGACAATTAAGAGAGATATTGGTCTCCAGTTTTTAAAAAAAAAAAAGGACGTGTCTTTATTACCCTTGGGAATACATGTTATAACTCCCTGTTTTTGAGTAACTGAGATGAGGATAATGATGATGATGGAGGAGGAGATTATGGTGATGATGATAAATATATTGATATATCATCGATGATGATGTTGACGCTGAAAATGATGATGATGGTGATGATATTGATGATGATAATGATAATGATGATGATAATGATAATTATGATGATAATTACGGTAATGGTGATGATGATAATAATGATAGTTATGATGATAACTACGATAATGAGGATGATAATGATAATGATGATGATAATGATGATGATGATGATGATGATGATGATGATGATGATGATAATGATGATGATAATGATAATTATGATGATAACTTTGATAATGGTGATGATGATGATAGATTGTTTAAGGTAGGTAATAACGTAAACTTATCAAATTATTATTATGAATACAAAATATTAATTAATTTAGATATTTTGAACTTTCTCCCACACAGCCGCTTTCTGACGCCTCTGCAGTAAACGACATTTGAAAACATTGTAACAATAGTAGAAATTGCTCAAAACGAGCAATTTCTGCTGTTGCCACACTTTTTTCAACTCAATTCACTAATTATAATATTTTCACATACAGAGATGTTCAACAATTGTGTCTAAGGGTTAATGGAAGAATAATAGTTATTTCTACTTCGGTGAAGGTAAACCGTAACAGATTCAAACTAAGGTGATGGGCGTGCCGCTTAATCGTCATAGGGGCGTGACAGTATATCGTTTCTGCGTCTCCCGTGTATTATAATACAATTACAATTTCAAGAGTAAATAAAATACGTGTACTCAAACAATCTTCCAAATCCGTATATTTAGGCAAATTTACTTTCATCTTATTATGCCGTGACGTAGAAAAAGCCAATTACACTCGCGAATGTATCGACCCGCGAATATTAAGGTTAGCTGGCGCCTCCACGCGATTTCATCAGCATAGTGAATTATTCATGATCATGAATCGAAGGAGAAACTACAAGTGATATATCAGATCGTAACCCGTTCCCACATGCAACAAATATGCATCAGACGAAACATCTCGGCAAACATGGAAAACCTCTTAAATTGGTACTTTAGTTATCGAATACGTTGTATTTGACAACATTTCTGCCGTGGACAACCTTAAATACATCACGACAAATATATGGTAAGCCTAGCTCTCAAATTGAAGGCATGATTATTGAATACGTAGATTTGACAATTTGTTGGAAAAAGGATAACATCCTTATTATAATGAGCAATTTCTCCTTTTGTCACAATGCTGTCTGCAGTAGATGCGTTATATGCGTCTGCAGTTGGAAAGGGACATTTGTTGTCGATTTGAAAACGTTGGTGTGGTCAGCGACTACTAATACGTATTAGTAGTCCCTGGTGTCTTTCCAATAACGATAAATAAACGTGGTCTTATGTTGTTACTTATTAACACCCTGCCTATATAAATAAAGGTGATGTACTCCATGTAGTAATAATAGTGCGGCATGCTTATGCTGATCCGGGTCGATACTTTACGCAGAGTCCATACTGTTGGTTATCTCGTGGAACGGCTAATATATATAATAGATTGACAGATTAGATCAGTTGTTGCTCCAGAAAAAACAAACTCGACGTACTTACTGTATAATAATATGAGCCGTCTCACTAGAAAACCAACAGTATGGCCTCTGCGTAATGTTTCAACCCAGATCAGCATGCGCAATCCGCGCAGACTGATCAAGGCCGACACATTCCGTCTCAGGGGGATAGAGGTATAAAGTAATGATTCCAGAAATAGAAAATCCACAGGAGGCGAAAATTGTCTCTCCGGGTAAGCCTGCGCGGCATGCTTAGGCTGATCCGGGCCAGCTTAACGCAGATACCACAACGTTGGTTTTCTCGAGGGACGGCTCATATGTGCTGTTCCATGAGAAAACGAACATTATGAACTCTGCGTAATCCGGGCCGACACATTCCGTCTCAGGGAGATGTATAGATTAATGATTCCTGAAACAGAAAATCCACTGGAGGCAAAAAGTGTTTGTCCGGGTTAGCCTGTGCGGCATGCTTAGGCTGATCCGGATCGATACTTTACGCAGAGTCCACACCGTTGGTATTCTCGCGGGACGGCTCATATAAAAATGTATGTAGGACTACCGGTGACCTCGTATTAGATCCTGTAATCTTATCCTGTCACGTATAATCATATTGCATTCCGTAAGCAACATTTTCCCGAACCATTTTCCATAACTGAAAACAATGGAAAACACACATACAAAAAACACAATTGTGATCATACCAAATTGCCCAAGTAATTAGTTAAAAAATCAAAAGGAAAATGAGGATTGACAGATTAGATCAGTTGTACATGTAGGTGCATTCAGTTGTTACTCAGATAAGAATGTGCGTTTATACTAAAGTAATTGATTGATTAATTGATTGGGGTTTAATACCATGTTCATCAACGTTTCACCTACTCATGTGTTTCCTGGTTTTCACACCAGTACTCCACACAACAGTCTTTCCAAGCAACTGGCTGCTGTTCCATATATACTGTTAGCCCATTGGTGAAAGACGAATAACGCTTGTCGCATTGACTTTAATCAAACGTCGGAAATAATATTTGCCGAGCTGGGGTTCGAACTCACAACCCCTGGATTGACACCCCGCGTCGCTACCGACTGAGCCACCGGAGCTCGACGCCATCAGCATAGAGCCTGGTCAGTCAGCACACTGTCGTCGTCTGATTAGGCTCTTTCTTTTTGGCTGCTCGACTTATAATTACTGACTTTGATTATGCGTCACTAGTACTGATTTGTTTACATAGGGACCATGAATAATTAAATTTAATTGCGCGCTAAATTACCTTAGCTGTCGATGCGCCATAAAACAATATACATTCATTCATTCATTGATTATGCGTCTGGCTTTGGCACGAAATGTTCGAAAGCTATTCAGATTATCTGGTGACGGTCTCAGGTTAAATTTCATGAGAGCTTCTTTTCTGTCCTGAATAGCTTTCTTGCACTCATCCGTAAACCAAAGTTTACAGGGTCGTTTTGGTTCTTTCGAAGTCTGAGGAATAGACTGTTTAGCTATGTATATAAGTAGAGATGTAAAGAGTTGCGAAGGGTCATCACAGTCTGTAAATTTGTCATGAGTGATAGACTGCTCACAAAGCATTTGCAATTTATTCCAGTAAGCTTTGGAAAGCTGCTTCCATTTGCTTTCACGTTTAAGAACTGAAGGTTTATCTTCAGTGATAAAGATCGGAAAATGGTCGCTTCCACTAGAATCATCAGCAACCTTCCAAGAGAAATATGGGAGTAATGCTGAACTGCACACAGAGATATCAATATATGAGAAAGTGCCTGTTGCTGGATTCCACCTTGGGGCCCAACATTGGGACATGATCTGGGGGAACCAAACACAGATCATGCCAGGGCTACATCAATGATATACTCAGAATGAAAGGGCTAAACTGGACAAATATATTCCCGTAGAACGTAATTCCAAGTTTGACTATCTTTGGTAGGTTACAAGTGTCAATCAAATACCAAAAAAGTTTTCACCTGATTAGCGCATGAGCCACCGCCTTCTAGGGCAGCTGAGAAAATATGGTTAAGAAGAAATGTTTAAAAATGTAGAAAGAAATGCATAATAAGTAAGCGATGAGGATGAAAGGTGAAATGTAATGCCCAAGGGAAAGGCATGACCAGCCGATTGACCAGGACGGGCTTCCCTGACCACCCGTTTAGCCCAAATCAATGCCAAAGCAGTGTGTTGCAGAAAGAGAGTTTAAATTGCCTTACTCTGAAACTACTCAGGCGACACGGGTTGCAGCCCACGGCACAGCGTTGGGGTTCTACAAACTGTAGTGCAACAGCCGGGCTATTTCTATGATTTGACGGGTGACCTAGTTGGTATAAACTCAGATTGTATCAAGACAATCATTGTGACCAGGTTTCATGAGGATCAAATGAAAATGCAACTTTCATTGCATACATAAGATTTGTTGTGATTTGACTTGGTGACATTGTGCCCAATATTCGAACTCGACCTAAATTTCATCCAGCAGTCATTCTGATCAAGATGCTTGAAAATCCAGTAAAAAGTTCAGTTGTATGATACTGTGTTAATGTCTAGGTAAACATATGGATACTCTGTATAAATGAAAGTTTAACTATTGACAGGTGACGGAAACACTGTGACAAAAGGCGATGACAAGATGATGTTTTAGTGACATAAACGTGATGTACATTCCTCACACATTAATTTGACTGACGGGAATACTATTTAAAATTCCGAATAGGGCTAGGTACATGTGTCGTTTTCCTGTTCTGGATATAAACGAATTTTGGCTGTATCAACTGTAGCTTAGCTACAGCTTACAGTAGGGGACCTATACCAATACCAATATAGGAATGGTCATTTTACTACATGTAATACTCATTTGCATACTACAGAAGGAGTAACATAGAATCATACATAAATGGGTTTTCCTTATACAAATTTAATAAATTAAGGAATATATGCTTTACCATTAATAAAATTGAAAGACATTGATAATAAAAACATCATTGTTCTTTGTGTTTTGAGAATACATAAAATGTACAGCGTGCAAAACTGCAGATACCAACATTGTTGCAATGCATTCGGAGGACATTCAAGTGTTTTCAAAATCCTGCAGTTAAAAGAAGAATACAGATAATGCTATGTTTTATTCAAGATACAAGATTTGATTCAGTAATTAAGCCTTCGGCCCACAATACAACATTTAATACAAATCATAGAATATTTACATGTGATATGCCCAGTCAGTGATTTTAATAAATGCGTCACATAAATAGCAAGCTGCTTAACTTTATTGGAAGGACCATTCGGAATAGCCGTATCAAAGTTGCAAGAACTCGTGGCAAACCCCTTTTGCATGTAAACGGTATTTATGATTTTGTTAAATCTTTGCTCATGTGATATGCATATCTTTCGGCAATACAATATGTTAAAAGTTAATATAATTAATCATTTATAATATATGTATATATTGTGTGTCTAAGTGTGTACATGTGTGTGAATGTGTGTGAATGTGTACATATTATGGAGGCGTTAATACGTCTGATAGCATGTGTGCATATTCACATTCACAGTGTTTTTGTTGATTTGTTTCTTTTTTTCTTCTTTTTCTATCAATTGTATCTCCATTCTGTTATTTTCAATTTCATTTACATTGTATTCTTGTAATCTTCAATATTGGAGGAAATAAAGATTATATATTATATAATTTAACACACAATGCACATCAAAGTTGCAAAAGCTCGTGGCAAACCCCTTTTGCATGTAAAAGGTATTGATGATTTTGTTAAATATTTGTTCACGTGAAACATATATCTTTCGGCAATACAATATGTTAACAGTTACTATAATTAATTATTTAAAAAAAAAGCCTGTCCGGTCTTCTGAAAAAACAGCTAATAATAACAAATCGTAAATACGTACTGCTATCCGCACACTATCTGAATGTCTTTGTTGCTCGCTATATATAAACTATTTGAACACTTAACCGTTTGTTTATGGAAATAAAAAGGTAGATGGTCCACATATTTATTTACTAAAACCAGGGACGTAGATCTACGTACCCGCTAAAACCTATATCTGTGTAATAGACTATCTAGACTGCCATGGCGCATTTCGTACTGAAAACTCAAAGATGGGCGATAACATTTGGCAATATTCGAGTAATGTTGTTTTCTGGCACATATTCCAAGCTTTTAAGTCTTCCCCTGGCCCCATAATGCACGTGATGTGCATAAACAATGGAGTCGATAACGTCCCTTTTTTCCTTTCCATGACTTACCCACTCAAGGCAAACATCAAACAATGAATTTTCTCTTGAATTTTGTTTACGTATGAGATCGGTGCAATTTGTCGAATCGGCGTCTTTCGTGAGACAATGGGTCATGAAATATTCTACATTTGACACAATAGGATTACAATGCTTTTTCACTCGAGGTAAAGTAAAAGTTTGGATCAAAGATTCAAAGTATTCATGCCGTAAGATTGAAATTTTAATCGTTTCTAGATTTTTAATGGATCTATATTCACGAAACTGCAAACTAATGAAAGAATTGAACATTTTTGATAAGAATCCGGGACCTGCTTTATATACAATGTTCGGTGCCTTTGTGTGCGACGGAAGTTGATCGATTACATACCGAAAGAAACCATGTTTTGGTTTACAAAAGAGAATGGCGTTGCTCAAAATAGATCTGGTTTTAGGCCCAAAGAAAGCGTGTTCAAAAGGCTCTGGTCCAACGAGACAATCGTCCAACATCGTCAAATTGTCGAATGGGATTTTGGGATCAATGTCTATGTCGAGATACGCTCCCCCATAATGATACATTAACACATAGCGAAGTGCGTCTGCCCTGGATGTATCATACTGGTAACCATCATACGCCGCTAAAATGTGTGGCTCTAAGTTTTGAACGACTGTTCTGCCGTGCGCTATCGTCCAGAAGTTAATTTCCCAATTAGGATGTAACATTCGAAACCGTTTAAGGTTACCAACAAAAACACTAGGTATTATAGCACCAGACCATATAAAATGAAATCGTCTGGGAATTCCATGCTTGACATTATTTGCTATTATTAAATCCTCGCCTTTCATTAACTGATTGTTGCTGTTTTGGTGTCTGGAATATGGTCCAAATCTGACCGATCGTTCAATGTTGAAGTTAATGTTTAATTTTAACGTTTTGTTACCATCTGTACAGTACTGTCCACTAGCAATAAAATCTGACTTTGATTCTAATTCATCCTTATTAAGAAATGGAATTGTAGCCAAACACACCATTCCATTTTCGTTTATGTCGTTGGCCCTTTCTGCTACAGTAATAAGGGTTTGGACTGCACTTGTATCACTTCTTTTTTCCACCATGTGATTTGATAGTTTAGGTGTGCGATAGTTGTTGAAAATATACAGAAGAATTATTCCTGTGGTTACCAAGGCAACGAGACAGGTTGGTTTACGTTTAAGCATTTTCTGCATTATTCTTGTTGCCCCTTTCTCGCCCGTGAAACATGAACCTGACTTGTGTTATGGGTAACAGTAAGTAGGTCACGGATTGTAACGGTTCATTCGAGGAATGGAAACACCTGTTATTTGA
The DNA here is from genome assembly GCA_031761405.1 of Serripes groenlandicus. Lineage (NCBI taxonomy): Eukaryota > Metazoa > Mollusca > Bivalvia > Cardiida > Cardiidae > Serripes > Serripes groenlandicus. The sequence goes on from JASEVX010000002.1 coordinate 94,579,892, forward strand.
TTGGGGGATTTGGCTACCATTTGCTACCAACGCAGGACGGTCTTCTCTAGCAAGTTTGTATCTGTAACAACAAAACGAAGTTATGTTTGATCAATATATTATTACAACTTTACCTACAACAAAAAGCTTCTGTATTCTGTCTACCCACAATAAATCTTTTTTGTAAACAACCTTATCACAACTGACGGCATTCTTCATATATTTTTTTTTTTACTTATCTGCGTATATTGTATTTTATAACTAACGTATAAATGATAGGAAATGAACCTTTGCGATATAAATATATGAGTCATTCCTCGGGAAAACCAACATTATGAACTCTGCGTAATGTATCTACCCAGCTCAGCCTGTACTAAGCACAGCAATCAGTACAAATGACCCTCTACAAATTGCATATATGTTCCTTTGGTGGTGACCTTCCACAACAACTGTTGGTATTATTAAAATCCGTTAAACGTTATGGCCACCTGGGGCGGGGCTTGTTTATCTTAGATGTCTATATAGTGAAAACCTGTTGTACAAAAGCTCTGGCGTGATTTGAAAATAATATGGTGCAAATCAATAATGTGATGAAATCATTTCAAGAACACAAAACTGCTTTGTTCCAGAAGTTGGTTCCGAGTACTGATATATTCGAATAGTCACATGTTCGATTTATCGCGAGTCCACTGTATTATTTAGTGATACTAAGTCTGCACGTCCTTATTACCTTATATAATTTACCCCGTTTGTCAATGCGTTTTGAGCGCAATCTAATCCCGATCTACACTGTTCCCTCAAATGTGTTTGCATCAGCATTGCCCTTAGATTCTAGAGTAGTGATCTGCGAAAACCTTGACGCAATTACGATCCGTGTATATCAGTAAACCTGCGCATCCATATTCATGGATGCCGTCTTTCACTTCTCATCACTCATCACGTTATGATCCAAGAAATGTCTGACAACTACATTGTATTGTAAATCGGAATCATATTGCGCGGAGGCGCAGGAAGATCTTTATATTTACCCAGATGAAATTCACCATGAAATAATTCAGTAGTATAGATAAGCAGACAATAAAAAGACACGGGAAATTTAATTTTCTACAATAATTGAGTCACAACCCTGTTTTCAACAATGTGAGTATTTTCTATATATATTGATTAAATAAAAACAAAAAGTAAAATATGTTAACTCACCAGCCTTTAAGTTTAATTATCCAACTCCTGATATTACACTACTTCCCACTATCATACCTGAAGTACGATAAAGAAAATCTTACTGAATAGGGTCTGACGTCATTAGGATAGTGTACATTACATTGGACTGTCAAACTTAACCGAGGGCATGATTATATCAAGCCGCGCAATGCGCGCAATTACTTTGTTCGGATCATATTTTAAGAAGCAAAACACGGCCTGGGCAAACAGAGCCAAAACGGCGCAAAGACAAGACGGAAACAGGATTTTGTCAATCATATTCAATTTGAACGCGTTCTTAAAAAGGGTTTTTGAAGGTTGGCACTGTTGTGCTATATGCTTATATATATAATAATGTATACAGGGAAATAACTTGTACACACTGACTACACAGTGGGAGATATTTACATCCCTTAATATGTTGGTCACATGGTTCAGTTTAAGTTGGGTATCCATTGTATAAGTTGACAATAAAGGACTAGATTGAACTCGTCTTTATCTTGTGGTTTAATCTGAACATCAGAATATAACAGGCACGACAATCGACATTACAGATTTGCACCGAAGAAAAAAAAGGCATACATGTTGTTTAAATATTGCACATCCCACATCCCCAAACAAATAGTATCAAGCAGTTTTAACAAGCTGAACACAAAGGAAAATGAACCCAATACCATAAGAAAATCAAGTCAATGATCAAACACACTATCACCTTCAAGTATATTTATATAAGATGACCCTGTTTCTAATACGCGTCTGTTCTGTTCGAAATGGTAAATGTACTACAAGATTACGTAGATTATGGTGTTTTTCCGAGTAAATACATTTGGAAACATTGTATTGTTACGAGAGTGTCAGATTATTATATAAACGAATGGGATATAAGAACATCCTCACAGCAATTTACTTTATATAGGTAATTACAGCAACGATTATCAATTTGTCCGATATGGGATTATGCTAAACGTTATCCGGATATGTTGCGTGCTTTCTTTTCCATCGCTCAACTAAGTGCTTATACCGTGTCACATTGACTTTTGTCAATCGTCGGAAAGAAAGTTGGCCGAGCCATTATTCGAACTCACAACCCCTGGATTGACAGCCCGCGTCGCTACCAACTGAGCTACCGTGGCTCGGCTAAAAAACAAAACAAGTGTGAAGGAACATATTTTGATTAACTGTACAAGTGTGCAATCTTATACTGTCTTGTTTCAAATCAGAACTTTATTGAAGTTTGGTAGAAACATTTTCAATTTATTATTATTATTATAACTATGGTATCTTTTACAAACATGTTGCGTTGTTTTACATGTGATATGGACATGTTATAAATACCCTTATAAAATATTCGTGTTTGGCTTCACAGACGTACTTACATATGTTGATATGTTTGTGATTATCTTTCTTGGTTATTCTTTTGTCATAATAAAATTCATGTATATAGTTACGCTGGTATTTGTAACGATGTGCGCTTGTATTCATTCGTCCTAATTGAACGTTTTTCATTTCGTTTCGGCCATGTCTTAGAAATTGGGAACACCATGTATATTGTTCCTCCTTCACAAAGTGGTGTCACAGATGGTACGCGGTAATTTGACCACAAGTAATTTGACCACAGGTAATTTAGCCACTGTATTTTGACCACAAGTCATTTGACCACAAGGAAAGTTGACCACATAGAAAGTTGACCACAGCTTAACCACAAGTAAATTGAACACATGGAAAGTTAACCACAAGTAATTTGACCACACGGAAAGTTGACCACACGGTAAATTGACCACAAGTGAGTTGACCACATGTAATTTGGCCACACGCGAAGTCACGTGGAGTCACGCGAAGTCAAGCGAAGTGACTTCGCGTGACAATGAACAAAGTTCAAGGTTTATTCCGGACAATGAGGATATCTGAATTCATTCCAATAATTATAATGGAAGCAGATTCACGAGATGATAGGCTCGAAGAAATACGAGGCACAATCTTTGGAGCATGTAAGTGTTTGCGTGATTATCCCTTTCCAGAAGATGCAGACATGAAACGTCGCAAGAAAACCCAAAAAGGCAATAGCATACTGCATAAATTAGCGACTGACGTGCATGTTTTGGTATCCGTGCTTGAAAATAGGTCATTTGAGGATACGAAATATATTATGAGTCTACCGAAGTCGTACTCAGTGTCGGATCCTGACAACACTATGTCAAATAATCAACTAAGTACATGTATACAGGACATAAAGTTGCTTAAGAACAATTTAAGTCTGTGCCAAGCCGATATTATTTCTCTGAAACAAGAAAAGGACAATCTGAGAAAGCAATTAAGTGAAGGCATTAAAGAAGTAAAGTTTGAAATAACGAAGGTTGAAAAAGAGCCTGAAGATCAATATAGAAAAGTAAAGTAAGAAATGACATTTCAAGGATTGAAGACGAAAAGTGTTAAGAACTCAATCAAACTTGCAACAAGTGATATACAACTGTGCAAAGACAGTGAACTATGTACAATTAATGAGAAGTTATTAAACATTGGTAAAAAGGTTGATAGACAGATTGGTAAAATTTACTCAAAAGTGCTTGAATTGAAGACTTCATTCAACGTGAATGACGATATGAATCAGCCGCATCCATCCTACCGGGTCGTCTTGACTAGAATTCAGTTATAACTGGATTAAACACTAGAAGCACGAGCCGACAGGAACAAATCTCACGCAGTCAAACGGTCATAGTATGTCACATCCTTCCACTATCTCCGATAATCACGTGCAGACACAGTCCAACTCGTGCGGGGGCGTTCATGAGTCTACACATAGTGCACGTGATAGTAACAGTAACATGCCGTGGCTTCGAAAGAATGTTGTGTAAATACTGGTGTGGGAAAGCCAGGAAAACATGGGTAGGTGCACTGACCGCCGTGATATGACCAAAGCTGTTGAAAGCGGCGTTAAACTCCAAACAAACAAACAAACAAAACAGTAACATGCCTAGAAAACAGTTGTCGATCACATGTACAGTTGTGTCATGTATAACTGCATTTATTCTGACTGGTTCCCAGTTGTACAAGGAACGCGACATGGTGGGGTATGGTCCCCTTTCCTATACCTCGTATATCTTTAAGTTCTAGGCTCTAGCGTATGTGCCCCGTCCTTTGCAGACGATTTGACCCGTCTTGCTCTATCGAGCAAAGCCTTACGTAAACATGACTTGTATCATGTCTTGCAAGACATTTCGACATTCGGCGAGTTTCCAAGTCAAAATGTGTGGAAAAGGATAGTTAACAGCAAAATAACCAATCTTGTGTATAAGTTCATGGACCAGAAAACTTCTTCGAACGAATTTGTACTATATAGACATATTCAGGAGCAGTTATCTTGTAATCCTATATGGTATTATGCAAAACATAAACCTAGTATGATGTATGCTTGTTTTTTCTGTGGCGCAGTTAATCGCGTACTCGTCTACTTTTGATACTTATTGTACGCGTTGTGATAGGCACGATATATATTTAAGTGTTACTGAGCATACTTTACTAGACTGTAATAGTCTACAATCTTGTAGATCCGCATTTGAGCGTAGAATACGTCATCAGTTTAGTAATCAAGTTTTTGATCGATTAAAATCCTTGAGTAAGACTCACTTGATTAGAGGTCTATTTGGAGTAAATGATTATTTTGAGCAAGTTCTTCATGCAGACTACCAACACTTCTATCGAACTGTATTTTTCAACTTCCACACTGTTTGGAACTGTTACATTTACGTTCGGTAAGTGGGACAGTTTCCCTCGTGTTTTGCGCTTCAAATGTGTCGCAAGTTGTTGCACACGTTTTGCTAGCGACGACGACAACTTGGGCACAATTAATGTGATGTAGTCATGTGAATTGGTGTAAATTTAACCCTGTCCCCCATGCATACGAATTTCCTTATAATCATCATGTCATTCGGAAGCATTGTCTAAGCGTTGGAATTTACTTATGCAGTGTCATTTTCCTTATGAAGTTCTCTAATGTTATTAACGCTAGAAGTATTCATGTATTAATGTATGACTGCTTAAAAGTTTAAGAGTTATGCAATAGTTTCATTGCATGGGGTATAGGGTACATGTTTTGTATGTTTTTTTCCTTTTTTCATGTGCATGTATATATTATTTGTCTATGTTTGTATGGTTTTCATGTTCATGTATATATTGTGTGTCTAAGTGTGTACATGTGTGTGAATGTGTGTGAATGTGTACATATTATGGAGGCGTTAATACGTCTGATAGCATGTGTGCATATTCACATTCACAGTGTTTTTGTTGATTTGTTTCTTTTTTTCTTCTTCTTTTTCTATCAATTGTATCTCCATTCTGTTATTTTCAATTTCATTTACATTGTATTCTTGTAATCTTCAATATTGGAGGAAATAAAGATTATATATTATATAATTTAACACACAATGCACATCAAAGTTGCAAAAGCTCGTGGCAAACCCCTTTTGCATGTAAAAGGTATTGATGATTTTGTTAAATATTTGTTCACGTGATACATATATCTTTCGGCAATACAATATGTTAACAGTTACTATAATTAATTATTTAAAAAAAAAGCCTGTCCGGTCTTCTGAAAAAACAGCTAATAATAACAAATCGTAAATATTTCTGCTATCCGCACACTATCTGAATGTCTTTGTTGCTTGCTATTTATAAACTGTTTGAACACTTTACCGTTTGTTTAAGGAAATAAGAAAGGTGGATGATCCATATATTATTTACTAAAACCTAAATCTATATTTATATATTATAACAGGCTCGTCTTTTGTTTAATTGATACGACAGAGGTCAAAATGGGTATACCTTTCAGTAGCGACCAACCATGACAATACTGCTGAGCCACTTTGTGAGTTTGTATGGTGTTTTACGCCGCTTTCAACAATGTTTTTAGTTATATCACGGCGTTTCCTATGCAATGTACCAGTACTACTTGTCCATTTATCCTGACACCAGCGAAAAGGCCGTAATGCTAGCGCCACAATCCAGAACGCCAAGGAGGTAGAGCCATTTCTACCATTTTTAAAGTATTTGGTATGACCCCGACAGAGGATAGAACCCGCGACCTTCTGCTGATCCACACTGGTTGATCTATAACACGTGATTTAGTTACATATTATTGTAAACGAATGTGCTTATATCAAATTTTCTTACGAATAAAGGTGAGGTTGCATGTATTGATGCATGTGTGACAAACGGATAATATGTATCTGTAAATTCTCACAGCATCACACGTTGTGTTCAGAGTTTATATCTTTGAACACATTTGAAAGAGAACCACCAAAGGAACATTTCTGTGAAATCTTGCCGAAATTCGCCCAGTGTATTAGGATTAAAGGTCATTTGAAGCTAAAAGTTCAATATACCCCTTTTTTGATACGTTTTTCAACCTGTCAATATGGCTTAAAGAATCACGAAAAGTGTCAATGAAGAAGCAAACCAGACAAGCATTTTCATAAGAATGGAGTTTTAACATTTTGTCATTTTTTCCTTTTCTGATGCCGCTTCGCTGCCTTTTTTTAACCAATTAATATGGCTTGATCAATTTTCGTAGACAGTCACTAAAGGAACATTTCTACTAAATAACTTTGGAATCGGACAAACGGATTTAGAGGAGAATTCATTGATATACAGCTCCGGGGAGATACTTTGTTCATGGATTTCATTCAATAGTCAGTGTAAATAAAGCTTTACTTTATTGTATTTCGTTTACATTTTACAACCAACGAGTAGCAGTCCTGCGCTTTATGTACTTTAGTGTAATATGGTATCTAAGGTCACTTGTGCTAATTGCCTATTTACCATTTGCAACAAGTTTTGTATGTATATTTTTCTTTTTAGAATAGACCAAATATGTATAGACGATAATAACCATATCAATGGATTTTTTATTATTATTGGATGAAGTTGAAAACAGTCGATAGCATTATGTGAAAATAAGAATTGCCCGCTTTAAGGAATTGCTCCATTTTACACAATGTTTTCAAAACAAATCTGCTTCATAGGACTCGATAGCTATCGGGGAAAGGGTTTAAACACAGATATCTCATCATTGGCGAATTTTAAGCAAATGTTTAAAGGGAATCCAATATGAGAAAAAAGCGAAAAAAAAAAAGAAAATTGTTAAAAATTGCTATTACCTAGATGTTTTTGCATGTAAGGCATTGAGATTTGCTGACTGATGTACTACAATATATGCACACTATTAATATTGCGGAGATTTTTCGTTATTTTGCATTGTAAAATCTACTGGGTTAGTAACCCAGTAAATCTAAAAATATCGCTGTATATTTATCACGTTATCACTACAACCGAAATGACAATCTCCTTCCCAGAGTTGTTGTTCGTTACACTCACGCATACATGAATGTAATGAGTCGATAGTGTTAGAGAATGCCGAATTGAATCCACAAATTCAAATGAGCAAGAGGAAATTCCACGGTATTTTTAAACGGGAAAACACGGAGCGAACGTTTTTTTAACTGCTTATTTCCTATGAAATAATGAAAAACAAGACTTGTACGACCTTCTACAAAATTCCGTTACATATATATAGACGTATTTTGGATTAATTAGAATAAGTATAAAATATAACGATTTTGGACCATTATGGTGTTCAGTCCCTTTAAAGTTTAAATTACACACTAGACATTCGAATTTGCCAATGGTCAATCGAACTTGCCAATGGTCAATCGAATGTTTACTGTTTAAAATTGCATTTTTTAGATTCCAATTTACGAACGTTCAAACGATAAAGGCCGATGTTTGATTGAATGTTAAATATGTGTTGTGGGCTCTGGAAAACTATGCAGTGTATTCCCTTGTATTACCGTACTGGCAAGGCGAATTTACCGGGTGCAATCTTGGACTGGTCAAGTGTTCCACCCCTGTGACAAAAATAAGGAAAATGAGCGCCATTACAGTAATAAAATAAAAAGCCGAAGTTCAATTTAACTGACCATTCTAACAAAAAGTGATATCGATCTTAAAGTACTTAAACATTGAGTAGAACTGTTAACACCGTAATTAATCCATAACGAACCAAACACTATACTCATATAATAAATGTAAAGTTTTCGGTGCCCATGTATTTCTGATAGCTAATCTAGCCTTCTTAGCACATAGAAGCATTGCTTAGGATATGTTGTATAAGAAAATTGTCCATTGGTTAAACAACCGTTTTCTTTGCAAGGGGTTCGTTAGAGCCAATTGTTTTAGTTGGCGAAATCCGCAAATCAGACTGGAATGAGCCCCTAATGTTAATATATTATTGGTTATACAACCAGTCGTTCTTTTGTGCAGTATCGTCCTAGCATTATCTAAATATCTGTTTTGTAGCGTCCATAATGCCATACACCCTTCTTTATTCTGAAAAGGTATGTGCAAATACGAAACGATGATATTGTTAGAACAATTGATTAAGTATGTGTAACCATTCTGGATGAAGACAATCAGTTATGTTATATGTGCTTAACGTTCACCACTGATTGAATTAAACACGTTCTCTCCGAGTGTCCATGTTTAATGCCTCAAAAACGTGGATTGTTCCGAGCATGCGACATACTCTTCATCTTAACAATCATCATCAGCAGCAGCACTATTGTAGATTAAACAGTTTTAATCCCATATACGTATCTCGTATCACTGTATGCGATATGAAAAAGTGTGGGATTCAATAGGATCCATTTTAGTACGAGGCGGGGGTAATATACAGTTAGATGTATGCAGATAAACATCATGGTAATAACAGTGATACCAATCAGTTTATACAGCTGTCAACAATTAGTTGTTTTATTGATTGTCTTAACGGACCAGTTCAATTGACCCGACGTTCAATAACTAGGGTTAGGCTGATCATCTGAAAGTATTTCAATGAGAACACCTTTTCTTCAACATACTAGAATTTTTGTAGCAGATGACATTGAAAATATCGTGTCAAAATTGTAATAATATTTTTCTACGAATGTCTGTAGAATTACTGAAGTTAAAAACTTTGTGACTATATTGGTTTTCTATTATTCCCAAGTAGGATCAGAATGTGCATAGGTTAAAGTTTCTTCGAAAACGAACGAATCAGAAATAGCAACGATTGGATTGGTAAAATAAACAGAAAAATCATATTAATCGTCTTATTAATGCCTTGGTTTCACAACTGTAACAAGTAAATTATAGGGGTAAACTAGGTACAGTTCTAAATTTAGCACATGTATTAGTCTGTGTTGCGATTGGTTTGGCAACCAGAAACAACAACAACTACACAGCCTGTTGGATATTATGCAATACTGCAAACCAAATAACCTTCAAATAGAAACCGCTAAATAATCGCATCAGTGATGCAGAGACACGTTTAACAATAATCGCGCCACTGCTCTTTTGGTACCGGATTGAGACAATGATTTGAGATTTATGGAGCTTACGATCTACGTTGAGTTAAAAGATGTTAATATTATCAATATTCATGTTTGGGCAGAACAAAACTATCATTGCGCGCTTTATCTGCCATGCAAAGTATTCTCACGGTACTCAAAACACCTCGCCAAAAAGAAAAGACCCATAAACTACCCTTCGTAATTTCTGAAAAGACTTACGAGGTTTACAATCATGTCAGTGTTATTTCGTACCTGGTCCCATAACCCTGCAAAATTCTTTTTTCGGACTACATCTTAATTGCCTCTTATTAGATTTAGTCCGTGTTCACCAACCCGACTAAAATGAAAAGCGACCTAAAAACGCGATGCTGAACCTTTTTCAATGATGCATGAGTAAAAGGCATGAAGGCGCCTGGTCCGTGTTTTATTTATATAAATAGAACATCGGGGAGGTGCCCTAATCAAGGATAAATGAAATCAAAAGCCTGTCTGCCCTTATCAAGTATATTGATAATGAAAACTGCCGGTTTTTCAAACGAGTGTAGTAAACTTGTGACCAGCATTCAGAGATTCACAGAACTTATTTCAATGTTCACTCAACCCGAAAGGCTGACAAGAAAGAACTATGGACATGTCTAGAATATTTGACACAATATTCCCCGAATTTTTTTCCTGAAAAATGGTCGATGGTCGATCTTTATTACTGGAAACCTTTTCGATGAAACATTTTATGCTTTAACTGGGTGGGGTAATTTGATAATTTGTTCCCCCAGTCAAAGAGACACTCAATATACGAACCTATTATTCAGCAGCATTTCATCATTGAATAAAGTATCCTTACTGGGTTAAGATCGGAGATTGGACCGTTCGGATGTTTTGTTTATGTTCACGGACTATTTGGTTAACTATAACATGCACGAAACGACGAGAATAGAGATACATAGATACTTTTACATATCTCGTATATATCATGACTGATGATTAAGCAATCATGTGTCATCCCATTTGGCATCAGTTAATGTTACATTGGCATAAACTTAGTTGGGCTATGTAGATGGTTAGTGAAGATTGGCGAAACTCTGAAGATACACAGGCTCACCAGAGTTTTCACTAGACGAAGATATGTTATAAACCAAAACTCACAATAATGTAAAATAGATACATATTGTATTTAACGGGCCTTACTGACACTCTGCACTGATTTGACATCAGTTAATGTTACATGGACATCAAATCAGCTTGGCTACATTTCCATTTTATGTCAAAACGCCAAAGTGTACATCTAGCATAAAACTACATGTATATGGTTAGTGAAGATTGGCGAGACTGCATTTGCAACAGGCTCACCAGTTTTCACTGATCGAAGATGCATTATGAAACAAAAATCACAAGATGCGACTCAATGATTGAAAAGAATTGATAATAAATTTTCAAGTTTACGTTATAATACATTTTACACAAAACATCTCTATTGTTTTCAGTATGAAATGAAATGCATTGGATAGACAGAAGCACATGTTTGTGTTGAATTTGTTAGTCAAACAACTATGCAGACTTTGATGTTCCTTTCTTTTCCATTCATTCACTGTATTAAAACAATTATTTCAACATGAACATTTATGGTCCTTACATTTTGTTTCATTTCAGTTCTTAACAAGAAGAATTTTGATGCAAAGCATCAAAGACGCCGCGCATGATTTTGAAGCATGACTTAAAGGAAGCAGATGCAGTTCAATACATTTAAATAACCTGTGCAAACAGACAGGATGTAAATATTTCGAAAAAGAAGGCCAAATGTCCCTCTAGTTTAAACAAGAAGGCGAAGATGTGCCTATATTGCTCACCTGGCTACCATAGCCTATATAAAAAGGTTACCAAGAGCAGAAAGGGTCAATATTGACGTAGGGATTAAACGTTTTATATGCTATGATCTATGTGATATTCAGCATGTGAAGTTTAGTCGTGAAATGTCCTGTAACCATTTGGTTTACTGTTTGCTTAACATTCACTACTATAATGTGTCGTAAAGCTGAAGTTTCTCAAGTTTTTTCTTACTAATAAACTGTTTTGAATCCTCTAACAAGATCAATTAGATAAAGAAAAAAACCATAGGTGCTTAAATATTAACATATATTAAGGTTTATTGCCTCTAGTTATAAGTTAAGTGTGACACAAGCTTTGGGAGGAGAGGGGGAAGTTTATTCTCCTTCCAGTTTAACAGAAGTATGATAGCAAAAACGGGAGTATATAAACAAAAATTACGAAGTCAATTAAAGATATTTATGATCAAGATTGAGCATTATGAAAGTTCACATGTATAGTTTTCATATAGCAATAATTATTAAGTCTGTTTTGTTTGTTTCTAATGTCAGTTTAATCGTTTTGAACATGCAAGAAGAAAACTGAAAAATAAACAAAAGAAAATGGTCAAGTCAGTTCCCCAAGAGCAAAGAGCGAAAACCAGTTGGTACGAATCGTTCATCTGGAACGAACCATGAAAACCCGAATACGAATCCAATGAATTTTAGAAATCGGAAGAAATCGTGAAAACAGCGAAGTATTCATAACGGAAGGAAGCAGAGACAACTTTTAAAATTACTCTATGAGAACCGATGACACCTTGTCGTCTATTAGATAATAATGACTAAAATCGCCAAGCGATGACATGCTGCATTTACAAATAATAGAAATGGGTCATGTTACGGCCCTGCCTATTGCATAGTTGGGTTAACGTTGTTTTTAGAGTTTCTAGAATTATACTGTAATATGTAGTAATTAAAATGAATCATCATTGATTTTTTAAAGATTACCCATTTATTTAAAAATCTCAATATTGTAAATAGGCAAAAACATCGCCAGAAACTTTTTTCTGAGCTTTGATGAATCGGGTCGTAAACCAAACTATAAAAAATGCGTAGCCTAGGAAGTTAGGGGAAAGTTATTAAATACCCATTGCATGTGTCTAAAGTTTTGTTATAATGGTAGAAGACATACGTATTTTGTATCTTGCTGTTTCTTAAATCATTTTATACAATTTTTTTTATTCATAAAGTTTTTTTTCAAACAAATAACCGAGTTTTTCTTAACAATAATAATGTTGGTTGCTCCCTTTTCGATTACGTCACCCCATGGTACAAAATTAAAACCTATCCCATACTGACGCCGCGCTTCCACGCGGCGTTAATGATGACAAACTTATACAGAATTCCCGAACTGAAGGATGAGATAGCTGCCTGCCAAAAATATATATTAGTCTTCGCGAAGGTCATCAGTCTGTCAATCATGGCATTGACTGACATACAAGCCCCTGATCAAAGAATGAAATTAAAAAAGATAAAAAATGAGCTTACGGACATTTTTTTGGCGGTGGCGTCAAACATTTGCGTTTAGCTCAAAGTCAAAGTTTTATATTTATTATTTCAATAAGTACAGGTACTAGGGCTTTCATATTTGGATTAAAATTACATCTAACACCCTTCTTCACATTGTATGCTGAAGATGCTAAGATCAAATGGGATTTTGGGACAAACATTTTGATTTTTTTTTAAATTTTCTTGTATATTTGTACTTTGTGTTTAGTACAACGTTAACGTTATGGTTTGTTTACATTTCCTAAGAAAGTACAATTGCTAGGGTTTTCAAAATTCAGTCATGGTTATATCTTACACTCTTCATGACATTGTATGTTGTAACTAATGAGTGTTACCTATTCATTTTTTTGTTAGATTGACTTCAAATTTAATGAATAATGTTTTTCAACATATGAAATTGGTTTGGGGGTTATACATTTGTATATTTATTTTATAAATTTTCTGTACTTTTGTACTTTTGACATTTTTACAATTGTGTTTAGCTCAACGTTAACATTTTGTTATTTTACTTTTTGTCTTTTACACTTGCATTGATAGTAAAAGCAGGGGACGGCGAGACATTTAATTACGCTTAATTCTTGTATATTAGATTCAATTGAATTATAATGTGCTGTGATTTTTGCCAACGTATATTTTGATCTGCTCTATACGTTGACAAACGTCAGGGATGATTTTCATGCATAATTATTCTTTATTATTATTAAGGGGTATCAACACATAACAAAACACGATATGAAATTGATAACAAGAGGCCCAAGAGGGCCAGTATCGCTCCACGGCCATAAGACAAAAATAAAATCTCCAAACAGCCCTGCCCCCTGGTGGCTATTTTTTTTTTTACCAACCACCATGGCTTAAAGGAATCTTGTAGAGTGTCACCCAAGGAATGTTTCTGCAAACTTATTTGAAAATCGGCCTGACACTTTCGGAGGAGAGGATATTTTAAGTTTTCACTATAGCCATATAAGGCAAAATAGCCCCACCCCCTGGCAGCCATATTTTTCAACCAATCAACATGGCTTAACGGAATCTGATAGAGGGTAAGCCTAGGAACATTTCTACAAAATTATTTGAATATCAGCCAAACACTTTCGGAGGAGAAGATTTTTTAAGTTTTCACTATGGTCATATAAGGCAAAATAGCCCCGCCCTCTGGCGGCCATGTTTTTCGACCAATCAACATGGCTTGAAGGAATCTGATAGAGGGTCACCCAATGAACATTTCTACAAAATTATTTGAAAATCGGCTGAACACTTTCAGAGAAGAAGATTGTTTGAGTTTTCACTATAGCTATATGGGTCATTATCAAAAAACATGCACTTCTCTGTTATTTTTGTATAAAAACTCTTTGCTAATAAAATTCATTGCAAACAAGATGTTTTTGCATAATATACAATGTATTTCCTTCAACTTTATAGATAACTGTGCATATCTAATTGACATAACTGATTTATACCTCCTTAAAGGACAACTTTTTCACTGTTATTTTTCTTAAATTTAATTTTCCTTTTTTGGTATTCCCTTAAAAATGATGATATTGATATTTTGACTCAGTCCAAGTTTTCTTCTCAATCCTCAAAATCTGTGGCGATTTATCCTAAAATTGGCTTTCATAATATTTCAACTCTTGTGTTTAACAGGAAGTACATTTAAAAATTAGACGGGGATCCTTTATTATTTTTTATCGAAAATTGATGCACTGGTTTGTCTATGGTGTTACTTTCTGTGGTGTTACCTTCAGAAAAGTAACACCACAAAATGATTTTGGTAACACCACAGAAAAATATGCCCTTTGTTTCTGATATTTTCTTTATTCATAACATTTGTTGTCTAGAAGAAATTATTGACATATATCACACATTGGAATGTCAGTATAGTTTACATAAATAAAGAAAAAAAAAAGTCACACTATTTATGCAGGCAATATTTGTTTCAAAAAGCAACACCACAGACATTTTACCATAACACCAAAGACAAATACACTTTTTTTGTAAAAATACATGAAAATTGCTTGAATTAAATCCTGAATATTGCTGATTTCCAGCTATGTTTAATATTAATTGTCACCAAACATAAAAAAAAACAGTCGACTCCTTTTATCTGTCCTTCTCATTTATATAGTTACACCACAGACAAAAATGTAACACCACAGACAATTTAAAAGGCGGCAAACGTTCAAACGTTAAATCCCTCTTTTTTGCGTTCATAGTTTTGTTATTGTCAGGAGACAATTTGATGGTTTGTCTCTTTCTTTGGTTCTATGTTTAATCTTGAAAAAGTAAAATATTAAACATACTGGTGTCCATGGTGTTACATGTGTGTCCTTGGTGTTACAATTTGTCTGTGGTGTTACAGCATATAAATTGGTGCACAAAATTTACTAAAAATTATTAATTTGACTACAAGTAGGACATAATCATAGAGATTTATCTCTTTTTTCCAAAGGCTATCTTTAGCTCTTTCCTTCATTTATTTTTACTACTCTGTCAATGTTGTAAGATATCACAAACTGACCCATATTAATTTTGACCTCTTAACTACCTTGAAACCTCTAATCTGATTAACCAATGAAATTCATTTTTTTGTCTAGTTATGATAATCTTATTCATATAATGATATCCAGTGACTTGGAAGTATTAAAACTATGATTGTATTTGATCAGTGTGTGATTATATGATAGTAACACCACAGACAACAAAGTGTGTGCGGACCTTCTAAAAAAGTGTCAAACTCTCAAACAGGACAATTTTTTGATTGCATATTTATATATAGCAAAGTTATAATGTTAATGAAAGTTCTACGGCAGAAACAAATGAAATTCATCAATCTTTATTTTACAGAAAATCTTAAACCACAATGTATATAAATTTTGATAATGACCCATATAAGGCAAAATAGCCCCGCCCCCTGGCGGCTATGTTTTTAATCTTCTTGGTAATTTCAGCCAGTGGAGCTAATAATTATTATTTTGTTCTTATTAGTCATCAAGAAGTCTTTATTACTTACGAGGACACTTATACATACATGTAATAATCAAACTGACTTATCATAACCAATCTGATATTAGACTGAAATGCCAGTCTAGCAACATACATACAATGCTAATAACAATCACAAGCACATACTATTTAACAATAAAGCAATGACATCACTTACATATTTACAAAACATGAAAATAACATGAACATGAAACATCACTTTAAACAAACAAACATTTAAGTCAGTGGTGGGTGGGCAATTTTTCTTCAATTTTGACTTCCTGACTGATCAAACTCTTTTCAGACTGTGAAGATTGGCGCTCTTCCTTTCCTTCAATGTAATTTATTCAACCAATCAGCTGACAGTATTTTAACATTCATAACAATCTTTGATTGAATAAATAACCAAAACCTTAGCAAATGAAATTAATTATTATAAAGTAGCTATACAGGAAGTAGTGTAATTAACCCTGTAGAGCTTAGTATAAACAATTCGTATTCATAATTATATATTTTAGTTATTAAAAATCCACCAATTATTCTTTCCTATTATTAAGGGATATCAACAGATAACAAAAAAAGATATGAAATTAATAATAATTATTATTGTGTTCTTATTACTCATCAAGAAGTCTTTATTACTTACAAGGACAATTATACATTATACATACATGTAATAATCAAATTGACTTATCATAACCAATCTGATATTACACTGAAATCTGAAATCCACGGGCCAAAAACGAAAACAAACAAAAACGGAAGCACAGTAAAATACAATAAAAACATGAAGCATACAAGAAATAACTAATATGAAAAAGGCAAAGCCTCATCACGAGCACAGCGTCAATAATGGGTCTAGCCTGTAGGTATATATATGACTACCATGATAAAGGAATCCGTTTCAAGCTACTAATATGAAAAAGGCAAAGCCTCATCACGAGCACAGCGTCAATAATGGGTCTAGCCTGTAGGTATATATATGACTACCATGATAAAGGAATCTGTTTCAAGCTGTCGGAACTGAGACCGCTGTTGTACACTATTCCTACTTTATCTTTTGGTGCAAAGTCAAATCTTCAACAATTTTAACATTCAATTCATCACATGAACATAATCAATACAGAAAGGTAAAAAAATAAATAGTGAAAACAAGTTTTTTCTTCAATTAGGCTTAGTGACATAGTTTCTGGGTTAAAAGCAATGTTCAAAACTTTTATTCTGCCAAAGTTTCAACATGCTAACATTAACAGAACAGCTGTCAGAGTGTTAACAAGATTTTCCTTTAATTTGGTCTAGTGACCTTATGTTTGACCCGACTTGACCAATATTTGAACTTGGTCTAGATATCAATAATCATCAGGCGAACATTCTGACAAAGTTTCAAGATGCTGAATCAAACCTTGAGGTCAAGCTGTTTACAAGATTTTTCTCAAATGTTTTTCTTTGGACCTCATTGTTGTTTTTATCCAACATGACCTATATTTTAGTCTAGATTTCACCAAAACACCAATTCTGACAAAATTTCAACATGTTAAAATAAACAAGAGGACCATGATGGTCCTACATCGCTCACCTGATTTAATCAAACTTAAAAAGTGTTCAGTGTTCTTTCCCCTATATAAGTCCATGAAAAACAATCTTGGTAGAGGTCCACTAGATGATACTACATACCAAATATCTTTTAGACAAGATTTTTAAAGTATTTTCCCTATATGAGTATATGTAAAACAAGTGACCCCTGGGGAGGGGTAAATTTTGAACCCAGGGATAAAATTTGCACAATCTAGGTAGAGGTCCACTAGATGATGCTACATACCAAATATCAAAGGTCTGGGCCTTCTACTTGCCCTTCCTGTGGAGGGGTCATATTTGACCCCAGGGCTATAATTTGAACACTCTTTGTAGAGGTCTACTAGATGATGCCACATATCAAATATCAAAGGCCTGGGGCCTCTACTTTTAGACAAGAAGATTTTTTTCTCTATATGAGTCTATGTAAAACAATAGACCCCAGGGGAGGGGTCATTTTGACCCCAGGGCTATAATTTGAACAATCTTGGTAAAGGTCCACTAGATGATACTACATACCCAATATCAAAGGCCTGGGGCCTCTACTTTTAGACAAGAAGATTTTTTTCTCTATATGAGTCTATGTAAAACAATAGACCCCAGGGGAGGGGTCATTTTGACCCCAGGGCTATAATTTGAACAATCTTGGTAAAGGTCCACTAGATGATGCTACATACCTAATATCAAAGGCCTGGGCTCTCTACTTTTAGACAAGAAGATTTTTAAAGTTTTTCCCCTATTTGAGTAAAACAAGTGACCCCCGGGGAGGGTCATTTTTGACCCCAGGGCTATAATTTGAACAATCTTGGTACAGGTTCACTAGATGATGCTACATACCAAATATCAAAGGCATGGGCCTTCCACTATTGCAAAATAATGTTCAAATCGGGCCAGTACTTTTGGACAAGAAGATTTTTTAAGATTTGGCAATTTTCCCCTTTTCTGATGCCGCAGCAACCAAAGTTCTACTTGGAATTAATTTCTTTGAACAACTTTGAAAGAGGACTACCTAAGGACCATTCCTGTGAAGTTATTTTGAAATCTGTCCATTGGTTTAGTAGGAGAAGTCATTTGTAGGAAATTGTTAACAGACGCCGACGACGACGACGACGGACGCCGGACGGTGAGTGATCACAAAAGCTCACCTTGCACTTCGTGCTTAGGTGAGCTAAAAACACGAACTGTGCAATAAAAAAACAGGACTTCCTTTATATACTACATTTAATTAGATAAAACAAGCTTGATATGATTTTGATAAACTTATCCATTAATAAAGATTACCTTGTATGAATCCATTAGTAATATATGTAATCAGCTGAAGTTTCTCTCCTGTCCTCGTCATAACAGCTGTAATTTCATCAGTAAATGGGCTTCTCTAAATATATTCCCTTGTTTGATGTTGATGCAGGAAGTTATATCCCACAGTCAAAGATGCATGCAATTTGTTTTGACAGGCACCAATGACCAAAGGGTATATCACTAACTGCCTATATGAACTTCTTCTCCCATTATCGCCATAACAGCTGTGATTCCATGATTGTACAGGTTGATTTCAATCCATTTACTGTTTTGATGTGTATGCAGGAAAGAATTTTACCCCACAGTCAAAGATGCATGATATTTTAATTGTATAGACAGGTACCAATGACCAAGGGGGTATATCACTAACTGCTTACATGTATATGAATTTCCTCTTCAGTAATCGCCATCAGAACTGTTATTCCATGATTGTATGGGATGTTCTAAATCCAATCTGTTTTAAAATAAAACTTGATGCAGAATATGATTGACTAATGTTATAATAAATGACATCAGAAAATAACTGCAAATAAAAGTGGCTTTATATAAAATAAAATGATAAATTAAAGAATGAGATTACAAACACTATTTATACCTTTTTCCTTTTAAATAGCCTAATATTTAAAAAGTAGACCAGAATTGAAAACAGTATACATGTATATTAGTTATGTCAAAAAGCCAAGATTTGGGTTCTGCAACCAGTTTTGTTTTAGACCAGTTTGTACCCCTGTGCAGTCTTATCTAGATTATTCCTTTAAACCAATGACTTTAAACTTATCTTTTTACATCAATTGTGAAACAAGCTTTAATCACGCTCAATGTTCTGGAGATAAAACCAGTTCTCGCCCAATTTGTGCGGAAAATCCCAATCTTCACTGAATTCTTATTCAAATATTTGGGGCATTTTTTTAAGAATTAGGTAGACTGAGGATTCCGGTGTATTTTGGTATTTTTATACATTTTTCATTTGAGTATATTTGGGCAAAGATGCATCTATAATTTTTTGAAAAGGGGTCAATTCCCCACTTGTGTTCAGAAAAAGTAGCCATTGAGGGGTTTATACAGATATTGTTGACAATCACAGATAAATCAACATTTTAATTGACATATTATGATTATTATAATAACTGATGATACAGATGAAACTTACATTTGTGTTTATCTTATGAAGATGACATTTGACCTTACAGCATATGATGTTTGAAAGCATTGTGAAAGAAGGTCAAATTGTTGACAATATGCAATTATACTTCTCACAATGCTTTTGAATTAAAATCATTGTGCATTTTCTAATTCTTAAGATTTAACTGTTTTGAAAGATGTGGATTCTTTTAAAGCATCGCAGTGGTCCTGACGGCTTCCAGAATTCTCGACCCCAATTTCCTAAGAATAGTCGACCCCAATTTAGACCCGAGTTTATATAGGTGTGAATGGATGATGGTTATTTTGTTGTATAATCACTACATTTAGATAATGATTAATGTAATAATGATGTATGTTTTAACATTGTTATAAATTATCCTATATCATGGTTTTCAAAGTTTCTTAAGATTTGAAGTATTGTTTGATAGAGGACATTTCCTCCTTTTCTCACAATCTTCCTTATTCATTAATATAACAATACCTTAGCCAGAAGTCAATCTGTCATGTACATATTCTCCTTTTCTCACCAAATGTTTTCAAAGTCGTCTGCAGAAGATTAACTATTTAGAACACATCATGATCATTTAAATAATCAATCAACAGGTAAGTAGGTATCAATAATCTGTCTTTTGTTTATGACACCTGTGTGTTAAACCATCCATTCACACCTATATAAACCGATAATGGGGTCGAGAATGATTTGGGTCGAGATTTCTGGCTACCGTCCTGACATGCAATGTGCCTTGTTAAGATTAACTTTTGATTATCACATCCTTTTTTCACTTGTAAAAACATTTTTAAAATTTTTGTTCAGAACACACAGCACAAGGCATGCCTATATAAATCCGTCTCGGCCACGGATATGTGTCTCGGAGACTCCAGTCAAGTCTTTTAAACAAGAGGGCCATGATGGCCCTGGAATCGCTCACCTGATTTTTTTTTTCACTTTACCTATATAAGCCCCGCCCCATGGCAGCCATAGTTTCCGACCAATCAACTTGGCTTGGAGGAATCTGATAGAGGATCACCCTAGGAACATTTCTACAAAATTATTTGAAAATCGGCCAGACACTTTTGGAGGAGAAGATTTTTTAAGTTTTCACTATAGCCATATAGTGCAAAATAGCCCTGCCCACTGCCGGCCATGTTTTTTGACCAATCAACATGGCTTGAAGGAATCTGAAAGTGGGTCATTCAAGGAACATTTCTACTAAATTATTTGAAAATCGGCCTGACACTTTCGGAGAAGAAGATTTTTTAAGTTTTCACTATAGCCATATAAGGCAAAATAGCCCCGCCCCCCTGGCGGCCATGTTTTTCGACCAATCAACTTGGCTTGAAGGAATCTGATAGAGGGTCATCCAAGGAACATTTCTACAAAATTATTTGAAAATCAGCCTGACACTTTCGGAGGAGAAGATTTTTTAAGTTTTCACTTTGGCCATATAAGGCAAAATAGCCCCGCCCCCAGGCGGCCATGTTTTTCGACCAATCAACATGGCTTGAAGGAATCTGATAGAGGGTCACCCAAGGAACATTTCTACTTAATTATTTGGAAATCGGCCCGACACTTATGGAGGAGAAGATTTTTTAAGTTTTCACTATAGCCATAAAAGGCAAAATAGCCCCGCCCGCTGGCGGCCATGTTTTTTGACCAATCAACATGGCTTGAAGGAATCTGATAGAGGATCACCCAAGGAACATTTCTACAAAATTATTTGAAAATCGGCCTGACACTTTTGGAGGAGAAGATTTTATTAAGTTTGCACTATAGCCATATAAGGCAAAATAGCCCCACCATCCCTGGCGGCCATGTTTTTCGACGAATCAACATGGCTTGAAGGAATCTGATAGAGGGTCACCCAAGGAACATTTCTACAAAATTATTTGAAAATCGGCCTGACACTTTCGGAGGAGAAGATTTTTTAAGTTTTCACTATAGCCATATAAGGCAAAATAGCCCCGCCCCCCCTGGCGGCCATGTTTTTCGACCAATCAACATGGCTTGAAGGAATATGATAGAGGGTCATCTAAGGAACATTTCTACAAAATTATTTGAAAATCTGCCGACCAGTTTGGGAGAAGAAGAATTTTGAAGTTTGTTTCATTTCGTTGCCATGGAAACCAGAATTCTGCATGGATCCCAAAAATTTGAAGGAATTCTGGTGAGGTCATTGAGAGGATGCTTTCTGTGAAGTTTCATCCAAATTGACCCACTGGTTACTGAGGAGAAGAAGTTGACGCACGACGCACGACGGACGACGCACGACGCACGACGGACGACGCACGACGCACGACGGACGCCGGACAAAAGGCGATCACAATAACTCACCTTGAGCAAAGCTCAGGTGAGCTAAAAACTTGTTCAAACTTCCTTTTTTGGACACCCGATATGTCTCTTGAATACACTGGGGACGCTTCTTCTTGGGTTCTTTTAGCCTAAAAAGCTGTTAGTTTTAACTGATTAGCCATTAGTCTTAAATATTCCGTCCACATTGCAAATGTGTTCACCACTAAAAAATGAAGTGGATGCCATGCAGTAGACACGTAAGATATTACGTCATTAAATGTGTAAACAATCTGCACTCGAGAACATCGAAGAACACTTCTAAAAATAGATTTACTTTCTTATGTGCTATTTTTGTGATATTTATGCGTAGGGACTTAGGGTCATATTTATTTCTTACATCATACAGTAAGCGTGGGAGTTTCGGATCACTAACGAAACAAATAGTGATAGCTAGAATAAAGGAATTGAGAATTTAAAAGAAACTTTTTGCAGTTTAATTGCAAAATATTCCACCTTTCATCTTATATTTGTTGTCTGTCACACACATGCACATTGTTTTAGTGCTTAGTTTAGTTTAGTTATAAATACATGTCTCTGATTTGGGTCACAGGTTGTATACATGTTCAACCAATTTTTGCATCGATCTTTGACCGTCCAAAGGAGTTTTGTCAGAAGGACTGACGACTTTAGTAGGTCTGTGAAGCATTGTCATTGATCTAGTGAAACAAATTTACCACGAAGAGCGTCTTAGGTCAGACAGTTATCGCCAGGAACATCCGTCAATGAATGCAAAACATTCAAATTTACAATACAGCTAGATCTTACCTACAAGAACGCCAAAATGATATTGTCTGTGTTAATATATGTTACGAAAACGAGAGGGATAAACATTCTTACCTAAAACAAAGGGAATCGTAGCCGATAGGTTCTCGTTATCAGCCTTTACTGTAAACAAAAAAGTTATTGCCGTTATCTCGGGAACCAGCTTGATTTGGACGGATGCGACGTCGGCCGGATATGAATAAATGTCGGCCATGGTTCCCTGCTTTGTTCTATGTAATTTCATTTGGATTTCATGAGCTGGGCCGTTGTATCTTTGCACCCAATTGTTTTCCATACTGAATATAGGAAATTTCCCCTTATTAAGGTTAAACCTCATAACGAGCTATAAAGCGATAACATCATTAAATTCGTCTCCAACTAACTAGACCTGTTTTTCATGTTTAAACATCTTCATGAAAAGATATCATAAATATGCAATAGTCTATCATAGAAAGAACTCATTTGAAAAGCAGAATAAGCGTTACAGATACATGCACACTCACTTACCTTTTAAATTTGTTCGCTATAACCTCCTCGCCTGTTAGTGTCCTTCGGATGTGTAGTAACTTCTGTCTATAACTATACAAATCAAAAATAAATTGCTGTTATACAACTCTACTGATACAGTGCACATCTATCAGATTTAAATCCCGTCAATCATTACAGGCGAGTTCTTAATTTTAACAAGAAATGTTAAAGTCTGTTGGTACCCTCTGAGTTAAGATGTAGACCCCCATCTATTTTTGCAAATAACTTTTCCGCAATGTGTAAATGGTTTATATGAGCATACAAATATAAAATTCATGTCCTTGCTCATGAATTTATTTAAATAAGAATTAACTTCTCTTATCCCAGGGTCTGTTATTTTATGGTCAATTGGCCTGGGTAAAATAGCAGACACTACTATATTGATAGAAGGTTTCAGTCCTCTACACACCCCTATCAGATTCCCGTAATCAGAAATGATATGTTTTGCAGAAGCCCTGTTACCAATATCATTAGTTCCCACATGAAAAATAATGTAATCAAAACTTTCTAAATCAGCTTCATGGTACTGTAACCTATTAGTCAGTTTTGCTATAGTATCTCCCCTGAAAGCCTGTTTGACACACCCATCTATACCAGAAATGTACTTTGCGATAGAGTCACTAATAATAGAAATTAACCTTTTTGAGTTCTGCAATGTAAAGAAAATGTCTAGTAAATGTTTAACACAAATTAATTACATATTTAATATCTCTAGCTTTCCACGCCTCCCAACCTGACTGGACAGCCACACCAAAACTAGTCCAGTAAATCAATACATTTTACTGAAAACTAGCTGCTATAGTTTTTAGTCCATATACCTTATGACTATCCAAATCAAACTGGTGAAGCAATGAAAACCAGGAATATTGCATACAACAGTTTAATTCTCTGTCTATACATGTACTACCAAGGACAGTTAACTAATTTATGATCTCAACAATACCTACATATTTTCATAAGAAGATGCAAGTCCAATAAATCAAGACATTGTATTGAAAACTAACAACTACACCATAATTCTTGACGAGTAGACTTCATATGAAATACACAGGCAACGTCAAGAATATTATTATTTTAACCTACGAGTTTACTAAAAACTAAACACATATATATACAAGCAGATGTAAAACAATTTCTACCTCCTCTTTCCTTATGGTGTGAATCATACTATTCCAGTTCCCCAACTATACTAAGTAAATTCCACTCTATAACAACGATATTGCTTATATATCATACTTTTTTATCCTTAACTTTGATTATTTCCAATAATGTGCTTTCTCATTTTATCTGCTACCAATATTTTATCTTGTAATGTAAATGTTAAATATGTTGTATGCATCAGATCTCCAGTCCACCAGTAACTGTATCAATTCAGACTGGACCCAAGACTTAAAGGCAAACGTTGCTCCCCCTCTTCTGAAACTATGAGAGGAAAACAGCTTTGCCTCAAGATCTACTTTAGATACTAATTGCCTTAATTTATATTGAAAGTTAGCATATGTTATATATATGTTTTTAGAGTCACTAAACACAGGTTTGTGTGAATGAATTTGGACCATTTCGCACATTCTTCTGTATGTGGAAACAGGACATAATATTGAACTTGGTATAGGTAAAGTGGAGTTAATAACTTTCTCTCCCCAAACTGAATTGTTTTAGACCAGTTCATTTCTACTATTAATATACCTTCTTTTTCCTGAACATTCTTATATAATAAGCATTTTCCTTTACTTATTTCTGTTTTAGAACTTGGCACCAAGTTTGATTTCCTAGCAAAAAGACAAAATGCAAATAAAAATAAGCACCAATATGTTAGAGAACTCCAAATGTTCAGCCATTTTTATTAAAATCTCCGGTGTAATTGGTTCAGCTTGTTTAATACAATATGGATTATCTCCAGCTAATTGAGTAGCCTAAAAGAAAATGCATATATTTAACGCCACTGATGTAATTCTTAATTGATTGCACCGACTTAAAACTTCTTCCTAAGAATTGTGCATAAAGACTTAAAATAGTTGAGTTTGAAGGCAAAATTTGCAATCTGAAGTACATACAAAATAATAAATATGCCTCCCACTGGGTTTTCAAATTTGTTAATGTGCCCTCAGCATATGCGGATCTTCTTGATCTTTTTAGATCCTTTTTTAATGTAGACATCTGATCATCTGAAAACCGGTTTTTCTTACCAAGAGTGTGAAAAATTAAACATGTCCGCCGAAACAGAAAATTCTTCTAAATTCATATCTTGAGTTAAATTGATAAAACCTTTACTATGAATCTGTGCATTCTCCAACCTCGACACGTGATCTGCAATTCTGTTCGAAATTCCACTTATATGTACAAGTTTTATCTGAAATTCTTCTCTTGCTGCTAAAAATGCTATTTCCCGTAACCCTGACTGTAAAATTTCATTCTGGATTTTACCTGAATTTATAACCCGACATATTGCTTCATTATCGCAAAATATTTGTATTTTCTTTCCTTTGTAAAATCTTCCCCATAATGTTAGACAGATTACAATTGCAAATGACTCCAGCACATTTATGCTAAATTTTCTTCTCTCAATTTGTGGAGGAAATTCAGTATGGAAATATTTTCCTTCACAAAATCATCCACAAGCTGTAAGGCATGCATCAGATAAAAAAAATCATCTGGTTCTGAACACTCTTCATACAGCATCATTGAAATACCGTTATACAACGGTAAAAAAGTATGCCACCAACAAATATATTTCTTGACATATAAGGGAATAACATGTGATTTTAGCTCTTTTTTATATAGAACTTTTAGCCATTTTAACATTCTTGAAATATAAATCCTCCCAGGCCAAACACATTTCGCAACAAAATTTAATTTCCCTAATAAAGATTGTATTTCTTTTAAAGTGGCATATTCCTTTTCTATCCATTTAACTAGCAGTAAATTTAATTCATGTAATCTCTCTAAAGTAATCGATATTGTCATTCTTTCCGTGTTAAACAAAATCCTAAGAATGACGTTATTGTTGGGGCAGCTTTATCTTTTGCCGCCTCAACCCCACATTTTTCTAATAAAGCCTGCAACATTTTATATGCAAAACTTGCATTTTCCTTTCTTTCTGCCGAAGCCAAATCATCCAGATAATTTAAAACAGCAATATCTAATTTAAACATGATAAACGATAATGCATTTGTAAATCTTTGACAACAAAAAGCAGAAGAACGACTCTTCATGCTCAATACTGTGTCACAAAATATATGCTTTTTCCAGATAAAATTATATGAAGATGGAAACATATAGAGCTGTATATCAGATGTTGTTGTTCGAACTGCTCTGCTGAGGCTCCTAAAGGGTACCTATCTACTTTTGGCGACCTTCTAAGAGAAATGTCCATTTCTCGCCACAGTTCGGTTTGTTCTTCATCGCTCTGACCCTCATGCATCTTTTTATAATCCACTCTGGCTTTGTTCCTCAAACTTCTTTCTTCCTTTGGACCCATTGAACTTATTTAAAATAACCCGCCTGACACCTCGTAAAATGAACCCCGTCAGATTAACGCTGTTGTAATATTTACTCAGCTATGTTCGTACCATTCTGTTTGATATATTAAAATTCCTTCGTACTATAATTCTGTTTGATGTATTAACTCCTACGTCTGACTACAGTAAAATTCGGAAAATGTCTCTCTACAACTTGAGACGTAATTGTTTGACTTTTCAATTTTTCTTCAATTTTGAATTCCTGACTGATCAAACTCTTTTCAAACTGTGAAGATTGGCGTTCTTCCTTTCCTTCAATGTAATTTATTCAACCAGCTGACAGTATTTTAACATTCATAACAGTCACTAATTGGATAAATAACCCAAAGCTTAGCCAATGAAATTAATTATTAAAAAGTAGCTATACAGAAAGTAGTGCAACTAACCCTGTAGAGCTTAGTATAAACAATTAGTATTCATAATTAAATATTTTTAATTTATTCATTTTCAATTGTCTGTAATATCTTTGAGCAATACTATATCATATTAAAATAGCGTAAACACTGAAAAGGCAATCTTACGCGCTCACCATAGATAAAATCGTTTGATGTTGTTTTTTTTTTTAGCTCAAAGTAAATGTGTGCAATATTGTAACTGTACACGTCCAATGACAGGCAAGCCCCAAAACTTCACTACTATAATTTAGTATAGGTGAGACTAATTTATCGAATAATCTAAGCCTTTTCCTAACAGAAAAGGATATAAAGGTACTTGTTTAGTTTAGTGAAAACGACCTTTAAAGCCTGACTGTGTGTTAAGAGCTTCTAAGAAAGAGCCTCCAGACGTTATTACAACAAGTATGAATCGTTTTTTTAACTTTGTCGAATTTGTTATCATTATTATGAAAGTTTAAATTTTGTGAGATTCGGCCTCCCTTTCTAAAGATAATAATTTACGCTTTATTTGTATAAACTACACACTTCCATCGTTGGCAAAACTCAAAGAGAAAATCTAAACTTTTCTGTCATTCTCGACAAAGATCACAAAATATCATCTGCATATACAATTAGAAATATCTTAAAGTTGACATCAATGCCCTTTAAGCCTTTTTGTTTTTAAAGAATTCATCTTCTATGTCATTTAAAAACATACTGAATAGATGGAGATAAACACATGCCTTGTCTAACCCCTAACATCCAGTCAAACGGCTCACGTTCCTTATCACAACTTTTATCATTCCATTTTACCCATGGTTTAATAGAATCAAACATAGAGCGAATTGTGTTGAAAATGTTCCCCTTAAGCCTAATTGAATAATTGTATTGCCATAGGTTATCCCTGACTATATAGTCAAACGCTTTTGTGAAATATATGAACGCCCAGTATAACTATTTTCCTTGACTATGTGTTATTAATCCATGTCAAATATAAATGATATCTGTTGTCCCCATTTTTGCTCTAAATCCTGCCTTTGCCTCAAGATAAGCATTATACTTTTCTGCCCAATCTGTAATCTTTACCAAAAGAACGTTTTTGGTTCTCTTTTCTGTCATCACTATTCCATGCACTTTATGTTTTGTAACTTGTGAATCTGTTTTTTGAAAATATCCCAAATCAAAAATATTATCAAATAAACTTCGTACTTATTTCTAGTTTAAAGAAGCTGTCTGTGCATCAATGCTGTCAAGCAAAATAAACAATATCTTTAAAAGTTTCTCGGAATCTTCTATGACGTAATCGCAAATAATGGCACATTCTCTAAGATCGGCTGTCGTATAGCAGCGATCATGTATTCTCATCCAATATTTAACGTTTTTGATTCCTCCATGTGTACTACTTGCGAGCTGCGATGGCTCAGTCGGTTGTGACATGGGCTATCAATGAAGTGAATCGTTGATTCAATCCGAAGGTCGGCCAATAATTCGTTCCGAGAATAGATAAAATCTATTGCGACTAGCATCACATATCTTCAACAACCAATGGGCTAAATAGTTTAAGTGGGAACGTAGTCACTAACCTGTGCATAATGTTATGTGGGGTACTGGTGCGAGAAAGAGTAAGGCGATTTTACCGCCGTGATATAACTAAACCAACGTTTTGAACGGCGTTAAAACATAACTTAATTAAGGATTTCCATAAAAGATATATCACATCAAACGTGTTTTTTTCAAAAATAAAAGAGATAAAACATTGGATGAAAACAGCTGCACGTCATTAAAATAAGTAATAGTGATACAAAGGTCGTGGTAATTTTATCTCGTTAATACAATTTTATCTTTAAATAACGAAGTCAATTTGATTGATACCACCCAATAGTGATAAATGGGATATAAAGGAATATTACTACAAAAATCCATAATAAATGTTCATGTCGAATGAAACCCGCCCTTCGGGGACTTTGGAGCAGCCACTCTAGTCCATCTGCACAGTCTCGTAAAGATCTCGTTTGTTCTTGTCGTGAACACTTCCTGAAAGTATCAGGCCGGGGGACGACTGTGATCAAAATTTAACTTTACAAGAAGGCGCCCGTATAGTTATTGTCGATAAATAAAATAAAAACTTTTACGGTAGGCACTCTTATGACGTGGTTCATACATGATGAACAATTTCCCCTCATACGGACTAAGTTTCACGGCTGTCACAGTATCGGTAAAGGAGAAATACAGCGATTTAAAAGTTCCTGCGATTAATTTCACTCTTCTGGTATCTTCATATTTTGTAGACTTATCTGGTACCTTCATGTTTTCTTATTGTACTATGCACCTCTGCGAAATATTCTGGAACAGTTCGAGAATTATACCAGAATTATACTAACATTGTTCCAGAATAAATGTTCAAGAACTGCTCTAGAACAAGCCCAGATCCGTTCTAGAACATTTAAAGAACATTTCTATTACGTTAAATGAGACAAATTTCAGGGACAGATGTTCTAGAACAGTTCTGTTACTGTTTTTTGACCACTTGTTCAAGAACAGTTCTATAACAAATATTCTAGAATAATTCTAGAACAGTTCCAGAACAATTCTTCTGGAGAAATTGTCTCACTTAACGTTCTAGAACTGTCCCATAAACATTCTAGAACTGTCCAACAAACATTCCAGAACAATTCTAGAATTTTCTAGAATAGTTCAAGAATGGTTTCAGAACAATGAAGGTTTGTTCCAGAAATGATGTGGGATGGTTCTAGAATAGTTTCAGGACACCTGCTCAGTAAACAGTAAACAGCAGTTGTCTTGTATCTGTTCTAGAGCTTGGGTGGGATGTACCTAGAACAATCCAAGAAATATTCAATTAAAAGTAAACTCACAGAAACTACAATCATGTTTGCATTTATTACATGTCTAAGATAGACTATGTTGTAATGGGTTATCCTAGCCATTGTAGTAAATTACAAAATTAACTGAAAATGCCAGGGCCTGGAACTGCCTAAAGCCTGAAAGTGTTCCAAAAAGTAATCATGTTACAAGAGTTATCACTAAAGATGATGAATTTCACTTTAAATCACTGAATAAACATTCATTACCATAAGTTTTACCTGTCAAGTGTTTCTAAGCCAAGTTGAATACATTCTGTGCTTGTAAAGCTTCATTTTATGTTTTTTCTATCTGCTTTTATCATTAGAATAAGAAGAAAAGTTATTTACAAATCACTTTGTATATAATATTTGATGACACTCCATTATAACCGAGTGTTTTGTGAAAACATTGCCTGAATTTTAACATCATCCATTTTGAAAATTTAAAATCTCAACTTCCTGTTGTTGTTGTTGCAAATATTTAAAAAAAAGAAGGTTCTAGAAGTGTTCTAGAAGTGTCCTTGTTTCTCTTCAGAATGGATCAAGTTTAAGTGATTCATTCACACTGAGTTAAAAAATACAAAGTCATTATTATTTAATTAAATTGACTGAGTAAAATTATTCTAAAAGTGTACTGGAATTATGTTGTAGATCATTTCTAGAACATATGCATAACTTGATATGATGATGATGATCTTCTAGAATTTTGTTTTAGAACATTTGTAGAACATTTCAAGAACTTGATATTTCCTTGAAATGTTCTAAACATGTTCTAGAACATTTGTAGAACTTGTAAATCACAGATTATAAAAGTTCATATTTTGGAACATTTTAGAACACTTTTAGTACCAAATATTAAAAATTTGTAGAACATTTCTTTAACTGATTTTGTCCTTGACAAGTTCTAAAAATGTTCTAGAATATTTCAAGAACACTTTCAGAATGAAAACAAGTTCAACAAATGTTCTGGATTTATTCTAGAATAATGTTCTAGAACAGTTCTAGAACATGCATATTGTATTGTTCTAGAACTGTTCTTGATGTTTTAGAACTGTTCTAGAACTGTTCCATTTTCTAGAACATAATTTCGCAGGGGCAGTCAGCTGATCTAGTACTTTTATGCTTTCTTATTGTTCTATGGGGTCAGTTGATCTGGTACATTCGTACTTTCTTATAATACTATGGGGTCAGCTGATCTGGTACCTTCATACTTTGTTTTTGTACTATTGGATCAGTTGATCAGATACATTCATATTTTGTTATTATACTATGGGGTCAGTTTATCAGATACATTCATATTTTGTTATTATACTATTCGGTCAGCTGATCTAGTACCTTCATACTTTGTTATTGTACTATTGGATCAGTTGATCTAGTACGTTCATATTTTGTTATTATACTATGGGTCAGTTGATTAGATACATTCATATTTTGTTATTATACTATATGGGGTCAGTTGATCAGATACATTCATATTTTGTTATTATACTATTCGGTCAGCTGATCTAGTACCTTCATACTTTGTTATTGTACTATTGGATCAGTTGATCTAGTACGTTCATACTTTGTTATTATACTATGGGGTCAGTTGATCAGATACATTCATATTTTGTTATTATACTATTCGGTCAGCAGATCTGGTCCCTTCATTCTTTATTATAATAAATGTGAATACACTCGAAATGTATATTATATAGGAAAGGGTAGAGGTTAGATATAGAATACAACAGATAGATGACTGTATTTTATACAATCTATAGTACACAAACATAGATTAGTGTTGAACACACACAAGTCCACGTTATCACAGTAATGTATAACTCATCCTAATCAAAGAGAATCAGCATCACAAACGACTGTCACAGATAGCCAGTCTGTACTGCTTGTCTTGTGTTTGTACTTAACACGTTTCACTTAGAGTATAAACTCTTAAACCTGCACCAGGATATGTTTAACTAAAGGTCTTTTCGTCCAGAGGAAGATGTGTTGTATATCATCGTCTACGTTTAATATGTATAAGCATTACGTCTGCTGTGGTCAACTTGGCTGAAGTTCTTCAATATATGCCCCATTGTGTAGACTGCGTATGTAGTCTGCTCATTCTGCTCATTCTCAAAACGACTACTCCTACAAGTATGACTCTACAAGTATGACTCTCCAAAGAGGCGAGGAGACTGTAAATTAATAAGCACCAAGAAAGCAGCAACTACAGTTTGTACATGCAAGGTTAAATACGCAACTCAAACATACTGACAATTACAAACACGACATTGCACATTTCAAACGGGCAGCAACAAAGCATGCAGAACAGTAATAGAGTACAATAACAAAATAGTGACTCACCCTGCCCAACAACCACCACACAAATTCAACATAATTTGGAGATTTGTTAGGTGTAGGTGGTTTCCGGTGCCATTAGTTTTAGAAAAACGACGAACTCCCAACTGTTTGGTACGGTAGGGTTCTTCGCAACCACCTACTTGCGCTGACTGTTTTTCATTTTGACCGACGTCTTTGATCTCTGGTCTCTCTTCTAAACCCGAGGGGCCGGCCTCCATGGACTCCTCCGTCTGTGTTATGACGTCTGTTTTGCGGTGTTTGGTAAAAGATTCGTATCCGATGAAAACAGTCTGACACCGGGAACAATAAAATTTCTTTCCAAATCTGTGAAGAAAATTTCATACTCACTCAAGTACTACCAACAGCCTTATGTCTATCGTCTTTTCTTTAACTATCTGAATAATTCGTCACATGTCATTTTATAACTCTCTTCTGCAGATACGTTATCATAATGACAACACCCCAATAACACGGCCATTAACTTAAGCCTCCTTCTCTGTTTATGTTTCGTAAAGGATACTATTGCCCTTAATTTGACATCGCAGTTGGTACATCGTAATGAGTTGTTCGACCTTTAAAACACGGAATTATATATGTAAATAATTTAAGACGCAATACTGTGTAATATACAAATAATTGATGCACCATAGCCGTGTTTGGTTATTCTAATAAAATTTAAAATACCATTTATATGTTCTAAAAAACAATTATATTTCTAATGAAATTGGTAATTCTAGTTATGGGTTCTAAACGATTATATTCAAGTTAATTTAGCTCATATATATACTCACTTAGTTTTGTTGTTCTGTGTACACACAGTTGATGTCGCTGTCATCTACCTGTTTTAGTGACTCAATAGTCGTCCCGCGAGAAAACCAACATTATGGCTTCTGCGTAATGTATCGACCCAGATCAGCATGCGCAGTCTGCGCAGACTGATCCGGGCGACACATTCCGTCTCAGGGGAATAGAGTAATGATAATCCACAGGAGGCAAAACGTGTCTATCCGGGTACGCCTTCGCGGCATGCTTAGGCTGATCCGGGTCGATACTTTACGCAGAGTCCACAATGTTAGTTTTCTCGCGGGATGGCTCATATTACGGCGTTTTCTGAGTAGGGTACCAGAACTACTGATGCATATATCTTCACACCAGCGAGTCGGTCGTAATGACAACGATGTACTTATCCTTTTCTACATGCAGATACCTTTTGACGTATCTGCCGCACACTTTTCAAATGAGAAAGTTCTCCTTTTGCCACAATATTTTCAGCTCTATTCAATGACTTTACTTTCACTTTCATAGATACATTGTCTTTACCTAGCTGTTTTCAAAATATTTCTGCTGCAGATTTATTGTTTGTGGCAAAGGGTTTATAACTTCTCTTTAGGGAGTTACTAGGTTCTTCTAGTAATAAGTGTTCCCTCCCACCCCCTTACAGACGAGCAGCGTCAAGCGATTTAGGGTCTTATTGACACTCCGTAAAAGGACATAAATGAGGTAAAATCTAGTTCGGCTACACTTCTAAAATTAATAGATGAAATACATCTATGCTTCAATTTCATTTATGTGGATTGTGAAGGCTCTGGTGTGACAGTGTGGATTCACAGGTTTTCCTGAGTCTTCACTGCTCGCATATTCTTTAGGAGTTGACTGGACTAGGGGAAAAGGGGGTCTTACTTGATATTCAAACTTTGTCGATCAAATGCACGTTTACGCATGATTCTAGCTAATTCTAATTTCAGAGTAACACTGAAGCTGGACCATCTTTTAAACTCTTTCCCACAAACAACAGATGCGCCGTGCCTTCAGAAAACCAACATTGTGGACTCGGCGTAAAGTAGCGACCCGGATCAGCCTAAGCATGCCGCGCAGGCTAAGCCGACAGACACTTTTCGCCTCCTGTGGATTTTCAGTTTCAGGAATTAGTACTTTATACCTCTCTCCCCATGATACTTAGTGTGTCTGCCCAGATTAGCCTGTGCAGTCCTGGAGTGCAGGCTGATTTGTTATAGTTACTGAAGAAGTTGAAAACATTCAGGCTAATTGACAAAGCGCTCGTTTTGATAAATTTCTACTTTTGTCACAATGCTTCCAAAAGTCGTCTGCTACATAGGCATCAGATGCGGTCTGTATGTGGGAAAAGGGCTAATTCGATTGTAATTATATCTGGTTACTCTGAAATTTGCAGCATGTTCTTTCTGCCTCAGTTGTGTAGTGATAGAGCGTTCACATCGGGGAGGTCGTGGGTTCGAATCCCTGCCGGGTCAAAACCAAAGTCTTTAAAAAAGGTAGTAATTGCTACCCTCCTTTGCGCTCATGGCTACGGGGTTAGCAATACTACTGAATACCGAGGTAACGCCGTTATATAACTAATTTTTCTTTTGAAAGCGGTGTAAATAACAAAACAATTAGGAAATATATTTCATTTTGAGTGATATACCGGCTCGTATATCACGATTTGGAGTTCAGGTTTTAGGTCTTATGTCTTAGGTCTTAGTTTTCTAGACACCCAAACTGCAACAATTTAGATAACTCTGTCAACCATATTTGTAGAGTTTTTGTACTTCTTTGCCATTTCTCAATATGTTTTCATCAAACTTTTTAAATTATTTTGTCTATGACAACAGGTTTGTGATGCAACCAAAATCTTTGCGTCAAGATCACATTTGACAAAGTTATGTCCCTTTTTGTAATTAGATTTTGTCATGATAACTTAAAGTCAGCAATGATTTTACAACTTCCAAATGATATTGCTTGTGACAACAGGGTCATCATGTATCCCCTCTACCTGTACCACCCTCCCATACCTCGGAAAAAACCCACAAGTTGTTAGCTCAACTATTCAAAATATGAAGACTGACTTCCACATCCATGTTGGTTACACTCTTTAATGAAGTCCAATATCTTACACCATTACTTAAGATATTCCATTGAATTGCACTAAAGTCGGTCCTTTGGTCCCCAATCCAATGAATTGAGTATGGTTACGTACCCGCCCCCTTTCCAATATTGGACCTGTAGGTTGACCCGCATACTGTGGAAGTGTGCTGCATCGCTTGTTGGGGCCAATTGCTTCGGATCTAGAAATATTGAACTTTTCGTTTCCTTTCATAACATTTACTGACTCTAAAACTGTCAAATGAATGGGTAGGGTAATCTTTGTACAGGTTGGCCAGTGCGGTTTCTCCATTTCTCCAAACATTTTCCTTTAAAACCTTTGGTTGCTTGAGAAATACAGAAGTTGCTTGTCTGAATATCACTTTTCTCAAAAGCCTTTAATGCGATGCATTTTCTTAGGCTATACACTTTGAATGTCACTTATACACATATCCTAATCCAGATGATTCAGGAAAGATCCGCTTGATTAATTTTATGTATAGGTTTGAGATACAAGGGTATGATGGATTGTGGCGATGTGTGGTAGCAAAGAAGTACAAGCAGGTATGTACCACCACCTTTCAAAACAGTAGGTTTAGACATTGAGCACTGTACAGCCGCCATGACAATAAAAAGATATTCGTCAGCATTTGCATGTGCTGTTTTATACCATTCATCACATCCAGTGTGATAAAATGTCAATGCACATTTGTTTGTTATTGAAGATGGCTAGAAAAATGCTCTGCTTGCCTCTAAATGATAATCTTCTCACAAAACTCGCTTGCTTGGTTCGGCATTACTTTCACATGTAGACGTATGACACAAGTCATATTGTGATGCCTTTTTAGGGCTATTTCGTAGTTAAATAGATTCCTTTCGTAAATATACTCAGTACTGTTTCTGTCGATTTTGTCACGGTTGTGCATTGATGGACTTGTGTTTTTGTGGTGGTCTCTTGATGTATATATTTCTCAAGAAAAGTTCTGTATTGTCTCATTCATTGCTGGTGTTGCTGGTAGTGACAGCACACAAATTGCTCTTTGAATATCTGTCACCACTCTACCTCTAGTTAGACCTCCTGCACCTTTTAAATTTCTCATAAGCATCTGCTATATCACAAGATATGTTGGCAAGCTTCTGCGTATTACATGCAACCCTCATATGAAAACTTCATGTAAGCGTGGATGTGATTTCTTTAATGAATCCACCTTTGCTAAGTATAGATATGCAGACTTTGTTTATAGATTGTGCCTTGCTGCTGCATACTAAGGAAGCATTGACCTGACAACTTTGAAATACAAGCTATTTTCCCGTTGTATCAGCCTTTATGTAAAGACGCAGTCGTTACACAATTTCTATATACTGCAACTACAGTCTTGCGTTTGTCAAGAGATAAGTTGACGTGTTTAGGGTTGTTTCGCAGGTGAAAATGTTTTAACTGAGACTGTGTACACGTTGGACGATATATAGAATGTTGCTCGGGCTACCTGTTATCTGTTGATTTGTGACGAAGTATCAACTCTATGGTCTCGGCTCAAGCTGCCTTTGGTATGTAACTATCTGTTCAGCGCATGGGATCTGGAACGGTGTTGAACCTATCTGTCCAACTCTGAGCACCCTGTGTGAAATGTCCTAGTGCTGAATAAGGCATTTGACTGAAACTTAACCCTTTCCCTCATATAGACGCTTTCTGACGCCTCTGCAGCAGACGGCTTTTTGAAAACATAGTAACAAAAGAAGAAATTGCACAAAACGTGCAATTTCTCCTTTTGTCACAATGTTTTCCACTTTTAGTCATAGGTTATCCATTCAATTTTAGAGATTTCCCATATTTTGTCGTCTGCTGCAGAATTGTCGTATGAGGGAAAGGGTGAAACATTAAGTGAGTCCACTTTCGATAACACAAATTAACCTTTTGATATACATAAAACATGAAACTAAAACTTGCATGATAATAAAACAGTTAAAAGTCAACAATTTGTGTGTTATCAGCGTAAGTCATTACAGAACCAAAGTACAATTGGTGTTACATTGAAAAGAAACTATAAACAAACATGTGTACTGCCTGTACTTAACAGATTATTCTGACGGCGCTCTACTCTCTTCTGATTTCCTATCACATTATTCTATCAGTCTATACTCTTAATCTGTTTTACTACGTGGTCTGAACATGTTGCATCAATACTTGTTTCACCTGTTAATACCCCGTCGAACAATTTAAAAGCATTGTCTAAACCTTTATCTACGTCAACCATATGTTCATCTGTAACTTTTTGCTGTTCTATATTTAAATGTTCAATGATACACTGTCTGTTTTTCTTGCACATACATGTAGTCATCATCCTGAAGTGTTTTGGTTCTCCTATTTCTGTAACACTTTGCAGTTCAATATGTTCCTAGCTAGCGAGTTCAAGATTGAACACACCACAGACTAATGGACTAATCCAATACTCTTAGTGTATTTTAGAATAGTATAGAAAACATTGTGCCAGAAGGAGGTATTGCTTTATATGAGCAATGTCTCCTTTTGCCAAAATGTTTTCCAAAGTTGTCTGCTGCAAATGCTTCTGCAAGGGGGGAAATGCTATTAAAATATCACAAACAAATCTATGTTGTTTATTTATTTCTGTTACTAGAGGGAACAAATGTAATTTTATTTGGTTTCTTAGTATTTTGCTTATTTGACTTTTGCTCATGTTTGCAATCGTACTAATGTTTGTGTTCTCAGTCTTTTACATTACGTGAATTAAAATGTAGCTATACTTCAGGGCCCCGTCTTACTAAACGTCGTACGTTAAAATTTGTCGTAAGTTTTACGTACGACAATCGTAACTAAAAAAGAGCGTCTTACTAAAATAACGTACGATAATTTTAGTTAAGATATCGCACATTTTTGACGTAACTTTGCGACTGGTGGGAATCGAACTTAACGCTGCATTATATCGTAAGTGTCATGGCCGCCTTCGTTCCAATTGTTAATGTCAACAGGCGTCTTCGTCGAGCTCCTCGAGTTTTTCGTGAGAGACCCGAAATTTTACAAATGTTTCGATACAACGAAGTTGTATCGCGGTACAGGCTGGATCGGGAGTCCATTATTTACTTGGAACACCTTCTGATGGACGATTTGTGCCCAACGACAGAGCGCAGTTATCCTGTGTCTACATTAACACAAGTAAGGGCCTACAGTTATAAGAGTTTCGTCAAATATTTTCTATTATGTTTAGAATGAAATCGTCATTTTTTGTTTAACCACAAAGGGGAATAACCGAGCTTAACTCACCCAGTCGGATTTTGGAATTTCGGACTAGTTTGTGAAACAAGAGGCCCAAGAGGGCCAGTATCGCTCCACGGCCATAAGGCAAAAATCAAATCTCCAAACAGCCCTGCCCCCTAGTGGCCATATCTTTTACCAACCACCATGGCTTAAAGGAATCTTGTAGAGTGTCACCCAAGGAATGTTTCTGCAAAATTATTTGAAAATCGGCCTGACACTTTCGGAGGAGAAGATTTTTTAAGTTTTCACAATAGCCATATAAGGCAAAATAGTCCCACCCATGGCGGCCATATTTTTGAACCAATCAACATGGCTTGAAGGAATCTGATAGAGGGTCACCCAAAGAACATTTCTACAAAATTATTTGAAAATCTGCTCAACACTTTCGGAGAAGAAGATTTTTTAAATTTTCACTATGGTCATATAGAGCAAAATAGCCCCGCCCTCTGGCGGCCATATTTTTCGACCAATTAACATGGCTTGAAGGAATCTGATAGAGGGTCACCCAATGAACATTTCTACAAAATTATTTGAAAATCGGCTGAACACTTTCGGAGAAGAAGATTTTTTAAGTTTTCACTATGGTCATATAAGGCAAAATAGCCCCGCCCTCTGGCGACCATGTTTTTCGACCAATCAACATTTCTTGAAGGAATCTAATAAAGGGTCACCCAAGGAACATTTCTACAAAATTATTTGAAAATCGGCCTGACACTTTCAGAGAAGAAGATTTTTTAAGTTTTCACTTTTTTTCTTTTGGTTGCCATGGAAACCAGAATTATGGATGGATAAAAAAAAATTGAAGGAATTTAAGAGAGGATGCTTCCTATGAAGTTTCAACCAAATTGGCCAAGTGGTTAGTGAGAAGAAGTCGTTTAAAGGAAAAAGTTTACGCACGCACGCACGCACGGACGCACGACGGACAATTCGCCATGACATAAGCTCGACTGGCTTTCAGCCAGTGGAGCTAAAAATTAAAAGTCACGAAAATGAGAATATGTTTCACCAGTTCATGAGTAGCTGGTTAGAAAAAGAAGCATATGGAATAACCTGTATTCATATCGGACCTCAGATTACATACCAACAGGATTAAATATTAATTTGTCATCGGTTTTCGCAAGGAATTTTAGATAATCTAGGTCACCTAGTAGTTGTCAGTAACTTGAGTAAGGATTTCTTCTAGTAGAGGATAAAAGGGTATTTTATCACGGGTAGATGTCTGTCTCAACGAGATCCATTTGTTTACCACTGACGGGGCTGCGATTCGGTGCAATGTTAATAATTCAACTGTTGCATCAACTGTCGTCTTGTGTAGGGGTAAATAATATTCATCTACACAATTAACATGCACATAAAATGGGAATATACACACTTTATCACAACGAAAATGCTGTGGATGAAATTTGTCAGGTAGTATATTGGGTGGACCATCTATTGTAACAAGTTATTATATACATTTTTAAGAAAATTAAAACCAAAACAGAAAATTAAATTCTAATGATTTTAATCATAAGTATAGTTTTACTTGGAATTGCATATTATGAAATATATACAAAATGATAATAAATAAGTTTCAAAATAATAATACAGATCTGAAACAATCAGTGTACTCGAACTGGCATGTTTGATCCTAGGCCAACTCAATTACTCTCATAAAACAACACTCAATACTAGTTCTACCCAGGAAGCAGGTCTTGAGAGTGGTTTATGTTCATAAGCTATGAATTTCACCACAATGAAGCTAAACTAAAATCATTATAAACTAATATGAGAGATTGACAACCGGTGACAAACTGAATGTGTTTTCTTTGCAGATCTTGGTTGGATTGCGTTACTTTGCAAAGGGAGATTTTTTGTCAGAAGTAGGTGACTTGCATGGGATCAGTAAAGCGACCACAACAAGATTGCTAGACAACTTTGTTGATGCAGTCAATAGACGTGTTAATAATATAACGTATGTTTTAATTGTTTACATTATTGTTTAGACATCAGTTCATCACATTGGTATAAAATAATGTTTACCTTTTACCATTTCAAACAAAAACAACTTGTCTGAGCCTATGTGCTAATTTCAACATATTAAGATGAGAGTGGGGTCTGCATTTGTAAGATAAATTTGGTTTCATTTCAATTATCTCCAAAAGTGGTTGTAATTTATTACTCTCAAATAGATTTTATCACTTGAGTAAACGTGATATGCTACTGAACATTGAAATTCAGATTTTAATAACCTGAATGAAAATTCTTATTACAATAGATAGCATATAATTTTTCTGTAACATATTTCATACATCAAGAGAACAACTTGAGAGAATGAAGCTGGGCTTCTATCAGGGAGCTGGCATTCCAGGTATCATAGGGGCAATTGATGGTACACTTGTACCAATCATTGGTCCTACTGTGAATGAAGATGTTTACGTGTGTCGCAAGGGGTTTCATGCTGTCAATATCCAAGCAGTAGTGGGATTTGACATGAGGTAATTTTTAGCTCACCTGAGCTTTGCTCAAGGTGAGTTATTGTGATCGCCTTTTGTCCGGCGTTCGGCGTCCGTCGTCCGTCGCCCGTCGTGCGTCGTGCGTCAACTTCTTCTCCTCAGTAACCAGTGGGTCAATTTGGATGAAACTTCACAGAAAGCATCCTCTCAATGACCTCACCAGAATTCCTTCAAATTTTTGGGATCCATGCAAAATTCTGGTTTCCATGGCAACGAAACCGAAAAACTTCAAAATTCTTCTTCTCCCAAATTGGTTGGCAGATTTTCAAATAATGTTGTAGAAATGTTCCTTGGATGACCCTCTATCAGATTCCTTCAAGCCGTGTTGATTGGTCGAAAAACATGGCCGCCAGGGGGGGCGGGGCTATTTTGCCTTATATGGCTATAGTGAAAACTTAAAAAATCTTCTCCTCCGAAAGTGTAAGGCCGATTTTCAAATAATTTTGTAGAAATGTTCCTTGGGTGACCCTCTATCAGATTCCTTCAAGCCATGTTGATTGGTCGAAAAACATGGCCGCCAGGGGGGGGGGGGGGGCGGGGCTATTTTGCCTTATATGGCTATAGTGCACTTAAAAAATCTTCTCCTCCAAAAGTGTCAGGCCGATTTTCAAATAATTTTGTAGAAATGTTCCTTGGGTGACCCTCTATCAGATTCCTTCAAGCCATGTTGATTGGTCGAAAAACATGGCCGCCAGGGGGCGGGGCTATTTTGCCTTTTATGGCTATAGTGCACTTAAAAAATCTTCTCCTCCAAAAGTGTCAGGCCGATTTTCAAATAATTTTGTAGAAATGTTCCTTGGGTGACACTCTATCAGATTCCTTCAAGCAATGTTGATTGGTCGAAAAACATGGCCGCCAGGGGGCGGGGGCTATTTTGCCTTATATGGCCAAAGTATAAACTTAAAAAATCTTCAACATCTTCTCCTCAGTAACCAGTGGGTCAATTGGGATGAAACTTCACAGAAAGCATCCCCTTAATGACCTGACCAGAATTTCTTCAAATTTTTTGGGATCCATGCAGAATTCTTGTTTCCATGGCAACGAAACGAAAAAAACTTCAAAATTCTTCTTCTCCCAAACTGGTTGGCAGATTTTCAAATAATTTTGTAGAAATGTTCCTTGGATGACCCTCTACCAGATTCCTTCAAGCCATGTTGATTGGTCAAAAAACACGGCCGCCAGGGGGGCGGGGCTATTTTGCCTTATATGGCTATAGTGAAAACTTAAAAAATCTTCTCCTCCGAAAGTGTCAGGCTGATTTTCAAATGATTTTGTAGAAATGTTCCTTGGGTGACCCTCTATCAGATTCCTTGAAGCCATGTTGATTGGTCGAAAACATGGCCGCCACGGGGGGGGGGGGGGGGGGGCTATTTTGCCTTATATGGCTATAGTGCAAACTTAAAAAATCTTCTTCTCCAAAAGTGTCGGCCCGATTTTCAAATAATTTTGTAGAAATGTTCCTTGGATGACCCACTTTCAGATTCCTTCAAGCCATGTTGATTGGTCAAACAACATGGCCGCCAGTAGGCAGGGCTATTTTGCATTATATGGCTATAGTGAAAACTTAAAAAATCTTCTCCTCCAAAAGTATCTGGCCGATTTTCAAATAATTTTGTAGAAATGTTCCTTGGATGACCCTCTACCAGATTCCTTCAAGCCATGTTGATTGGTCAAAAAACACGGCCGCCAGGGGGGCGGGGCTATTTTGCCTTATATGGCTATAGTGAAAACTTAAAAAATCTTCTCCTCCGAAAGTGTCAGGCTGATTTTCAAATGATTTTGTAGAAATGTTCCTTGGGTGACCCTCTATCAGATTCCTTGAAGCCATGTTGATTGGTCGAAAAACATGGCCGCCAGTAGGCAGGGCTATTTTGCATTATATGGCTATAGTGAAAACTTAAAAAATCTTCTCCTCCAAAAGTATCTGGCCGATTTTCAAATAATTTTGTAGAAATGTTCCTAGGGTGACCCTCTATCAGATTCCGTCAAGCCAAGTTGATTGGTCGGAAACTATGGCTGACAGGGGGCGAGGCTTATATAGCTAAAGTGAAAAAAAATAAGAAAAATCAGGTGAGCGATTCAAGGGCCATCATGGCCCTCTTGTTAATATATTTTGATAAAGCACATGTAGCATCATGGAGATGCTCAAGCCTGGGACCTTTTTAATACAATGCAGTTACAGATCTATCAGTAGTAATTAACCTTCCATGATCACATGGAATAGTTTAATATTGGGTTCACTGATTGTCTGTAAGCCCATGATGCATAAACAAATGCTAAAAAATCAATCAGTATCATATCTGTCTTAATTTATTTCTTAATATGGTGTAAGATTGAAACTCATTATATATATTTGATTTGAATATAATTGTATATTGAATGTGGAACATTATTGAAATCAGATATAACACATTAAACACAGACAAATTATCATAGTCTTTGTCTTGTTTGTATTATATGAAATCAGGTAGTAGTTTTGCTTTTTAATAATCTTTACATATCTCACATTGATAACTTTAGTTGACATGCTGATATATTTCATACAAGTATCAAAAATGTTTTCTTTAAATTGCATTTATAGATTCACAGATGTTGTAGCGAAATGGCCGGGATCGCAGCATGATGCATCCATATTGAACATGTGTGGACTAAAGGTACTAGGCTAATAATTTATTTGTCTTTAACCCTTTCCCTCATATAGACGCTTTCTGACACCTCTGTAGCAAACAGCTTTTGGAAAACACTAAAGAAGAAATTGCACAAGGCGTGCAATTTCTCCTTTTGACACAATGTTTTCCCCTTTTTGTCATAGGTTATCCATTTAATTATTGAGATTTTCTATTTTTTCACAAACTATGTTCAAAGTTGTCATCTGCAGATTTGTTGTATGAGGGAAAGGGCTAAGGGTGATTTATTAAATAATTTTTGTGTGCAACAATCTTCCATTAGTTGACAATGTTTGGTCTATATGCTCTATTGATAAATATATTACTATTCAAGGACTACCTGGAAACCCATAATATTGGACAACTGATTGGAGACAGTGGCTATCCACTGCGTCCCTACCTTTTGACACCTGTAATGCACCCTAATTCTGAGGCAGAGAGGATTTATAACAACAAACATTCCAAGACAAGAGTGGTCGTAGAAAAGGCATTTGGACTTTTGAAGTCCAGATTTAGGTGAAATATTCTTTTGTTTGATTAGTGTTTGAATCAAATCCAATATAAACTGATGAAGTGGTGTAATTGTCCTACTTCTTAATATATCATATTATATGAAAGCAGATGACTATAAAAGAAAAAAGGTATAGTTACACTGATCTTAACACATAATATCCAGCTATGTTAACCCTTTACCACTCAATAATTGTTGGACTCATCCAAATTCAAAGTATTTGCAGAAGACAAATTGAAATGGGATACATTTGAATTGAAATATGTCTATCTGGTGCAAAGCAATGTTGGAAAAG
Source organism: Serripes groenlandicus (assembly GCA_031761405.1). Taxonomy (NCBI): domain Eukaryota; kingdom Metazoa; phylum Mollusca; class Bivalvia; order Cardiida; family Cardiidae; genus Serripes; species Serripes groenlandicus. The sequence goes on from JASEVX010000002.1 coordinate 94,624,670, forward strand.
GAGAAATTGCTCATTTGGAGCACTTTCTCCATTTCCCAAAATGCTTTCCAAAGACATTTAACACAGATATGTATCTGAGTGGTAATGGGTGAGTGATAGTAATGGGAATAGAATTTTAGATGTGCTCTATCAACTTTTAATAGTGAATCAACTGATTTTAAAGTTGATAATTCTGTTAATGTGCATTATCTCCTTTGGTCACAAGGTTTTCAACCTTCTTTTACAATAATTCCACATTTATGGTTAGGTTTTACCTGTTATGTTACAAAGTCATCTGCTACAGATTTGTTGCAGATGGTGAATATTTAAAATTGGGAATAGGTTTTCATTTTGAGTCAATCAATAATCAAGAGACAAATGTACATGTACACTCTTTGTTGCCTATTTTTTACTTGAAAATATTATGGCTAAAAGAAAATGAGTGAAATCTCCTTTGGTCACCATGTTTTAAGATGTTTAAAAAAAATATGGGGCTGATTCAGGTTTTCAAATGGCTGTCTGGTTGTTAATTTGTCTGCTTCATATTTGTTGGATTAAGAAGGAGTAGAAGAATTATTTGAAAATCTTACTTATTTTGATGAATATAGCATGATGATGAATATAGCAATTTTTTTTTTAAGTAAAAGGGTATTTAATTACAATGAAACCTGTCTTATGCCACCAGCCTAGTGAAGAAAAAATTGCTGCTTACAATAGGTGGCAGCTCAAAGCATATAAGTTATATAATGTAAAGCCAACTTTGGGATATTATACATTGGCTGCTGTCGACATTTACTTTTTTCTAAAGATGACTCTTTTGTCATTTTTAATGTTTGAAATGAAGATGTTTTTTTTCAAAAAAAATAAAGAAAAGCATGCTGCCATAACTAATTAATTATGAAGGGTCTTTAAATGAATGAATGTACTCAGGGCTTTAACATTTCTTTCCAGTATTTAGCCAATGCTTGGTCATGTACATTTTTGCTACATATGTATGATTAAACCTGCTCTAGTGGTCACATCTTTTATGCAGTCAATAAATAATTTCCTAATATGATTTTTTTTATTCTCTTTCTATTTTCAATTGTTTGTGTAGGTGTTTGTTCTTAGATAGATTGTAAAAAACTATTTTAAAAAAATGAGCAAATTGTTAAGTGGTGTTTATATTGCAAATTTTAATCAAATATTTAACAGCAAGAATCTTTGTCTATGTTTTTTTTTAAAATTTATATGATTAATGACATATCAAGCATATTAATAGTTAATTATTCTTTCAGCTCAATATAATTATGTTTTCATATTTATAAGCAGAATGAGATACATGTATTTATTTTGTGCTAAGTGAGGAAATACCATGTTCTATCAGTGAAAAAAATAAATTGATATTCCACACTGTGGAATATGATAAAATGATGTCACAATTACGACTTACAGTGCGTTAACAGGTACGAAGACACAAAATAGTTCCCTACTTAAGTCATTGTTAAGCGTAAAATAAAAAGAAAATTTGTTTGTTTCGAGTGGATAAGGAGTATATTTCATCAATAAGTGATAACATTTTAATATTTCACTCGTGCTACGCGCTTGTGAAAATATTGAATTTTATCACTTATTAGTGTAAAATAATCCTTATCCACTCGATACGCACAAATATCCTCTTTATACATATTTTTAAATATTTCTATTGCAGGTGTTTACATCGATCAGGTGGGTGTCTACCTTTTCAACCGTCAAAATGCTGCAAAGTTGTAATGGCATGCATGAGATTGCATAACCTTTGTATTGACAATGATGTGCCTATTCCTGAAATGTGCTTGCAGAACAATGAAATATGTGATGATGAAGTTGTAGAAGCTGAGGAAAGAGGATCAGGCCAAAATATCAGACAAGGCATCATCAATACATTTAACTAGTCATACATTTTTTTGTTTGTTTTTCACATTCTGTTGAATTAACCCTTCAACAACTATAGCAATCATGCAGCAGACAACTTAAAGGTATATGACAATTTTTTTTTTTTTTAATTTCAGGATTTTTTTTTTAAGAAAATACATAAAAACATATTTTTATTTATGCATGTTTTATAAGGAAATAAAAATTATAGGTCTTTTTTGAAAAATATATTAAATATGTAGTTTCTTATTTAAATACGTTTTAAATATCCTAACTAGATATGTATTTAAGTAAGAAACTACTTATTTAATATATTGTTTAAAAAGACATATGTTTTCTATGTCTTTGTAAAACATGCATCAAAATAAAAAAGTTTTTATATATTTAATTTTTTTAAATTTCCTAATATTGAAAAAAAAAAAAACACCTAAATACCCCTTAAAAAAAGTTTTGTAAAAGTATGGAAAATCTATGAAAGTTTCTAACCTATATTGTGTTATTATAAATTCATGTTTAACCCATTACTTCACATAACATTTCAAATGTCGTCTGCTAATTAAGCATCATGTAAAAATGGAATTTCTAAACTAACAAAGAATAAAATAGTGCATTCAAATGAGAAATTACTGGTTTTCAGCAATTTCAAAATTCATCTGCTGCAGTAGGTGCTCTATAGCACTATGTGAAGTAATGGGTAAATGTGGCTTTTTAATAATTCAAAATCTGAATTTAATTACAGGAGAAACACATTGAACAGGACCAGATGACGATTCCAAAATTCTAATTAAAATATTATTGGTAACTCTTTGCTGCTCCAGGATTTCTTTTAAGAGTTCATTTTGAGTTTCTTTAGCAGCCAAATCCTGTCGTTTTAAATGTATTTTCTCATCTCCTTGATTTATGATTTTTTGAGAATAATCATCAACATCTAGAAAGAAAAAAATACAATTAATTGGGAAATCTTATATGTTAGGCAGTTGATCTTCATTATACCATGGTAATTATCTCTTCCATATATTTGAAAATAAGTGTTGCAGTATATATCCTCATATACATCTTGTGTTGATCTTTGATTGAAATACATCTTTAACAAGAACTGCCAAAGTTAAGTGTTATCTCATCTACTTTAGCCTTTTGTCACAGAATAGTTGTTGATATGTACCATCAGAATAACAAATAAATATTATTTATGGAAATTCTATTTTATAAGTCATTTCATGATTATAATGTTATGAAAGTATAAGTCAAACTTGTATCTATTTGAAATACCCTTCCCTTTCCCTTCACTTCCAATCCCTCTCCCCACTTCACCTTAAGTACATACATGTATATGGCTTAGAAAATCCCAGGTATTTTTGCATGAAATGTACATTTAGAAAAGGTCTTTGAATAACTTTTATATCTTTGATCTTGATTCTAACACCAATGCATGTTCTTAGACAAAAAAAGCCATTTTACTGCCAGCCTCTGAATAGTCGAGCACGCTGTATTACATACATCTCTTGTTAAATGGGCTACTCACCTGAGAAATAAAAAATGTACATATTACAACTGTAGCTGTCCGGGTGAGAAAAGAATTTCTGACGATCTTTGCAGAGGATAGCAATCGTCAAAATGAATGTCAGGAATTTTCCCATGCTCATAGTAAAATAACCAAATCCTGTGCAATACAATATGAGCAATTTTGAATCAGTGTTATTAATTCAATGCAAACTCGAGGAAGGATAATTGTTAATGGTAGGATGTCTTGAAAACGGTGATATGTGTGACTCAGTTATGTGGAATGCATTAAACCTGTGAACAGCCAATATATTGAGTGTGTTTTATATGAATGGTGAATGAAATAAAATTTATACTTTTATAAATGTGTTATAAATTGTTTTCTTACCACTGTGGTTGGAAGAAGAACCTTCTTCTTTGTCTAACGTTTCTGAAAAAGAAAAAAGAAAGAATTATCAAAAATTTATGAAACAATATAAAAATATTTCATTATAACACACATATGTGTGTTTCAAAGTCGTCTGCTGCAGCATTTATTAGGTGTTGAAGAGTAAACTCTTGATTGGGTATTTTATAAATGTTAATAATTTGTGAAACGATGCAATTTTGATATTTAATTACCATTTCAGCCCAATGATTTGTATTTAAATGTGTTATAAATTGTTTTCTTACCACTGTGGTTGGAAGAAGAACCTTCTTCTTTGTCTAACGTTTCTGAAAAAGAAAAAAGTAGAATTATCAAAAATTTATGAAAAAATATAAAAATATTTCATTATAACACACATATGTGTGTTTCAAAGTCGTCTGCTGCAGCATTTATTAGGTGTTGAAGAGTAAACTCTTGATTGGGTATTTTATAAATGTTAATATTTTGTGAAACGATGCAATTTTGATATTTAATTACCATTTCAGCCCAATGATTTGTATTTAAATGTGTTATAAATTGTTTTCTTACCACTGTGGTTGGAAGAAGACCCTTTTTCTTTGTCTAACGTTTCTGAAAAATGGCATGATAAGCAAGCCCAGAAAAACTTTGCCGGACATACGCCATCCATTTGATCTACACTATTTAAGTCCGTACAAACACCTTTGTTTGTGTAGATATTAGTGTATACCGTCACTAGTATGTATTGAATATATGACAACCAGTTTAACTGCATTGTGAATATGTATAGGATGCACTGGAAATGATTGATTTGATCACGTTTAGTTTTTTTACCTTGTCTGAAAGCGAAAGAAGAGAGTGCTAAACACCAGTTAATCCGGGACATTTTTGGTGGAAAATGTTGTTAACCGTTTTTGCCTGGCGAGTTCATTCTTACCTAATAAATGACCCCCCCCACACTTTAATTTGGATTTTTTTAAAGCTAATAGGTAACTCTTTTCAGTGATATATGGTGTTCTAAATGGAAATGCTTAGAAAATTTGACAATTGATGACTGAAATTGGTCAATTTACATGGAATCAAAGAAGGATTTTATTTAGTGTATTCTAACCTTCATTTAACTGATTGGGTAATTATCTCCCTTATAAGATCTTGTTTTAGGAGTTAATTAGCAGAAAACGCGTGTGACTTGGATAATTGAATTAAATTAAACTATTGTATCCCTTGGGATTTTGCCGATTATTATATATCGTAGTATGATTTAAGAAAGTGACATCTTGGATTTAAAGTTCCGCATACATTATCAAATAGTGCAATATGATCTTGTGATTTATGTTAACAGTTTGGAAATTAAAAACAAAACAGATTCGTTAGGATTACCGCTGACGTCATACATTTAAAGGGACATATGAAGAAAACATAAAAAACAAAGGTAAGAGAGCTCTCCGATCACATGTTTGTAAACATTCAATACTTTACTGGGCGCATAGAGATAGTAAAATTTCAGCAATGTGACGTTTCCTTAAAAAATGAATATTGTAAATGTAATAAATGAGGAGAGTGCATGACTCTCGGGGATGGAATCAAGACGTGTTTCCCAAGTTCAATCACGTGACGAACTGGGCGATTTCCATTAGATGTCAAAAATAGACAAATCTGGTTTTTCCAACTCTCCGAGAATAATGCTTCTCCTGATTGGATAATGTCTTATTTAGGTTAATATTAAAAGCACTTTGATTTGAATTGTATAAGTTGGTTTTTGGCAAACATTGTGGATAAATGAGACATCACTGATGGAAGGCTCATATCTTTCGGAATTAAATTCCTTCATTGTCCCTGGACCAGGGGCCCCCACTACTAACATATTATTTGTTGATTATTATTGAAATAGGTCTTCTGATTTAATTTTTTTTATATTTTATCAGAAAGAAAGATTATAAATATTGTGGGGAATGGAGCTCTTTGAAAACATGGTTACCTTTACAACCATCGGACTTAGATGAGACGACTTTTGAATCGATATGCTCAATCGGGTTGATGATCAGGGTTGTGACTGTTAAAGATCAGTCTCCTCTGTCCATTTTCCCATTTGAGTACTTTCAATAGCTTCAAGATACAAAAGATCAACACTACCGCACTGCATAAAAAGGCGTTAGTATAACCACTACTTCGACAAATTTATATGTTAATTTATTGCGGATTTGGAAGTATCAATTCAGTTAGTATAATCTACAAATTTGACATAATATAGACAAAGCTATCAAGAAAAATCAATATACTATACAAATTCATAGGCCTATGGATCAAAGTAAAACTGCAGTTGCTACATTGCATATAAAGCCATAAATCGCCAAAAGATGGTCGCCTGACAAACGATAAGCTCAAGCTTTGCTCATGCTAGTTAAAATATTGCATGATGCTTCAGTTTTGTATGAAAGTATGCCTCTTTCATTTATGAACAAAAATTGCTGATATATTTCAGATTTATTAGCATTCTTGTAAAAAAAATGAGGTACCATGTTCCTCATTTTATAAATAAATGCATACCACACATACATATTGCATAGATTGGATTAATTGTACATACCTTGGAATATGTCCCCTTCCTCCAAAATGCCATCAATCACCGAATTTGGAAGGAAGCTTACAACCTGAAAAATTATTTAAATGAATTATTTTATGGAGTTTCAAATTTTATTGTATAAAGTTTCAAATTTTATTGTATAAATTTTATATTTTATTTTATCAAATGGCAAAGACAGATATGAGGAAAAAATTTATATTCTCATAACCAACAATTTCACATTAAGATAGAGAAATGGTATGTTCATCAAGGGTATTTTGTCTATAAAAATTGTATCTTTTCATAAATTTGGCAATATTGAAAAAAATCGTTTTATTTGTTGAATTCAAGAGAGTTAAATTTTTGTATTGAAGGCCATGTAACATGTTCCTATATAGTTAGACCTTATTTCCGTATATTTTGTACAGTCTAAATGAAAATGATATTATGAATCAACTACTCTTTTATAAAGTTTATCATCAGTCATTATATTTTAATAATTTCCAAAGCCAAAGCTAATTTAAATTTGCATGTTTCATTACTGTCTGTCAAAAAATAATTCCTGATCTCAAAAAGACTACTAATTTCAAGAAATTATCAAGATCAATGATTAGCCACACCTTCATATTAAATTAGATCAGATTGAGTTTTATTTTAAGTTAAATCAATACAAATAATGTAAATTGACAATATAGAAAACAGATATTAAATACCTTTTCCTCCCATTCTTTCAATGGTGAAGGTGCAGGCCCCCCCTCCTGTTTGCCGTAGTTCCTTTCTATTGACCTGCGCCTTCCGTTTTTTGCTGGACTGTAATAGTAAATATACTTGAGTAATTTAAACAGTATTTAATCATGGTATTCCTTAAGAATTTGATATGGCAAAACAATACTATGTCCTTTACGACATATCTCATACAAATACATCAACTGTATTTAGTCTTGCACTGGAATAATATTATATATATGAAAGTATTAGTATATTTTCATAAGGTTAATAGACTCAAACAGTTGTAACATGTGGAAAGAAACTGTGTAGGATGAACTAACTTTTAAAAATATTCTCAGAATCTTCACAGAATTTATTTGAGTTTTGTTATATTTTTTTTTTTATTATTAATTGATATGCTATATGCAAATGAGTTACCTTTGTATCAGTCCATTTTTTCTTCACCTCCTCCTTCGTTCTATTCCCACATACACCAACACTATTTACTCTACAAAATGGAGTAAAAAAAAGAAATACTTCGATACTGTAGATTTCATCTGCATACTTTATTAATAAAATTAACATCAAATGAAATAATAAATAATAACAAATAAAAAAACATTGAATAAGTGAGACTATTTAATTTATGTCAAAGCCAAACTTATGAATACTTGAATTTATTCGTAAAACACAACACAGGTTAACATGAAATTCATCACATACAAAGCGTTTTTCGAAATATATAGACGTTCTTTAAACTAAAGGTTTGAACGTATGTACGGTTCGAGAACAGGGACCTGTACGATACAGGATTAGTACTTTGATTATTCTCAATAATGAGACGTGACCGATGCCTCTTTCATATTTGGACCTTATTGTGAATCGGAGGCGATCAGTCAAAAATAAAATTTCACCTTCGAGAAAGTTATCTGGACTTGTACTTGGATGGGGGACAGTAAAGAGTGTAAACTAGATGACGTCAACATGACTTGTATCTGGATTACAACTTACAAGTATCGGGAAAAAATCCCATTTTAACTCACCTCTCCGTGCATTCGTCCCAAAATGCATCCTTATGGACGGCCTTGACCGACCCAGAAAATTTGGCTTTGATCACGGTGCTGGTCGAGCAGGAGTCGACAAGGAGCTGTAACTCCTCGCTCGACCAGTTAGATTTCCTCTTGTTCATGTTTACTCTTGGATCTGTCGTCTGTCAGATCTGACAGGTGCGCGCACTTTTACCTCCGCGATAAAGAGCTTCGAAATAGTCGGGTTTACGCGCTATTATCATGTCGTACGACAAAAAAAAAACTTACGATCTTTTATAACTTACGTTATTGTTAGTAAGACGGACGTAAGTTTTTCGTTAAGATATCGTAACTAAAAAAACTTACGATAAATTTTATCTTATCGTACGATGTTTAGTAAGACGCTCGCATGGTCTCTTTGCTATCGTAAATCTACGAAAAAAACAAATTACTAACGAATTACATTGCTTCAATTATTTGAATGTTTTTAATCAATTTTCAACAATATTTCAGCCATTACAACCATTTTAGAAACTAGTACGTATGATCTGATAGGGGATTAAACATTGATATACAGCTCCGGGAAGATATTTGGTTAATGGATTCCATTCATTCGTCAGTGTAAATAAGCTTTACTTAATTGTATTTCGTTTACAGTTTATACACCCCGAGAGTATATGATGCCCTAAGAAGTACTGCGCTCTATGTACTTTAGTGTAATATGATATCTAAGGTCACTTGAGCTAATTGCCACATAACCATGCTAAACCCTTGTTAGAATAGACCAAATCTGTATAGACGATAATAACACCATAGCAATGGATTTTTTATTATTATTGAATGCAGTTGAAAACATTGTTACAAAAGAAGAATTTGGTCATTATAATTTTTTTATTTGTTTGCCATACTGCTTTCAAAAATCGTCTGCTATGGATCTGTCAAAACAAGCTTAGGGTGAAAGGGTTATCAAATACACACAGCAATATGGGTGAAATATATGATATTGCAAGAATCATCTTGAAACAGGGTCAATAACATTGTGTGAAAATATGCATTGCTCGCTGTAATAAATTTCTCCATTTAACACAATGTTGCAAAATTAGTCTGCTTCAATAGCTATCGTGGAAAGGGTTTAAACACAGAGATCCACAATGCAGTACACCCTTCTTTATTTTGGAAAGGTAAGTGTACGCATTGACAACTTTCGGGAAATCCGGTGTCTCGAAAGCTCCTATAGAGTTATAGTGGCAACAAATAGTTAAATTGCTCCTACAAATTAGTTAAACGAATACGTTAGGAAAACATTTCCCCTTTAATATGATATTTTTTAATATGATTCTATGATTTTTACATTTTAGTCCTTTTTTAGGTTTTTGTTGGTCACCCAAAGTTACATTGAAATAAGAAGGAGCTAAAACATATTCTGCTTTATTAAGGTATTTAAAAACACACGATCGCTTCATTTCAAACGGATCAAGACGCAGATTATTTTTCTCTTCATTTGTACTGATTCAAATCATTAGTTTTTAAATATATTTCGGTTCATTTTGAACATTTATGTAAAATTCGATGCCTCAGAAAGTTGAAATGTCTGTGTATTGGTGTGCGGTATTGTCTCATCTTAGCGGGGTATCAATACTCCGTAATACATTTGTCGTATGCAGATGCATATTGTAAATATTAACTTACTATTTTGACGATAAAAGTTGTGTGTTCAATTCATATGAATAATGCTTTTGCCCTGTTCTGTTTCAAAAACGTCAGGGCGCTTGTTTAATTTTCTTTTACGATAAAAGGTGAGGTTTAAGTATTGCTTCATATCTGACAGACGGATACTCCCTATATGTAATTGTTTATTTTCATGTTTATCTATTACGATTTGATGCCATTTCAACAAAATTTCAATTACCCTACGCTGACCCGACACCCACTAGCGATCATTGGGTGAATATCCAGTACAAGACTAAGAAATATGAATGCGGAAGAAGGAACCCCATCATGACCGCTAGGAATAGGGATTGTCATGGAAACATCCGGACTAAACTTCCGCATGCTTTCGCCCGAGAGGTAAGCGTCGGGTATTTGGAACCGGGCGTCCCGGGTTCGATCCCCAATCTCGGCGCAGTGGTCATGGAAGATTGCCATTGAGGAAGACGTATGTACTAGCCTAGTACTGGTTTGTTTACATGCATATGGATTATGAAAAGGTGAACTATCGACGTCATATAACTGAAATACAGTTGAAAACGGAGTTAAACACTTAATAAAACAATCATAATCGCCATGACCGATTCCGTACTGTAAACTCAAAGATGGACAACAACATTTGGCTATATTCGAGTGATGCTGTTTACTGGCACATATTTCAAGCTTCTAAGTCTTCCCCTGGTTCCATGATGCACGTAATGTGCATACAAAATCGAGTCGCTGTAACACGTTGTACTACGTTTTTGAGCTGCGTTATGCTACGGTGTTTTACGTTGTACGACGCTGTGCTACGTTTCTGCTATGTTGTGCTTCGATTTGGTACGTTATATATGATACGCTCTGACACATCAATGGATTGTAATAATTTCTTGGTCTTGGTAGAGGGTCATCAATGCGTGACGCGTTTTAACTGAACGGGGTTGCAGCGTGGTATAACGAAGCACAGCGTGGAACAGCGTGGCGACAACGAGGCAACAGCGAGACATTACCCAACTTTGATTTTCGTTGTCACCTTTAAATTGTGTCACAACGGGAATACAACGAGGCGACAGCGTGGCTAGCACATAGTTAGGACGTTGAAAAAGCGTGGCACATCGTGGCACCCGGCTGAAATGTCCAAATCGTGTTAACCTTCACATTTATGTGCAATACATACCTGTATTTCTGAAATTATGGCTACATACAGCAATTTTCGCTGTGACGGGTAAACAAAAATATTTAGATTTTGCTTTCGCGGGAATCGATTTAGTCAAGCGTTTCGAGATAACGACATCCGTTCTTGAAATGACAACTTCCGAAATCGAAGTGAAACTAGCCAAGATAATGGGAAATATTGTCAAAATAATGTATCATTCTCGAATACTAAACATTTTTTTCCAAATGTGACCCGGAACTGTCGAGTTCACTGTAGGCTAAATCTGGAAAACATGTGATAACATTCTCTGCGTTTGAAATAATCAGAAAAAATCGCCTATAAACACGTAGTTTGGTTTGGTTTAGAGAGGTTCTCTTGCATTTATTTTAAACCATTGACAGATACACAATCTCTTGTGTTTTTATTTCTTTTTGTCTCGATATAATGAATTGTGTTTTCTTGATCAATATCTGAAATCAATTGTGACTAGCTCGGTTTTTGACAAAAGGAATCTTTCCACCATGCGGGTTTTGTGTTCCTGTCTATTGGCCCCATTGTATTTGTAAATATTCGAAACACTGATATGCTAAAGGTCTACTTAAAAGGTAATATAATTGAAATCGACATTGATTTACACCCTCTGAATGTTGGGTTTTAGTATCGCATAAGTCATCGCCTAAATGTATAATACTTTATTTGCCAAAAAAATACACTTGGACATTGCATTATCTGTATACAATATATGTCATATCCCCAGTGAGGAACCCAGTGATGTTAAGGTGACAGACGTGCAGATATCAGTAGTGACAATGATAACTAATACCAGCCGTTTCACGAGAAAACCAACATTGTGCAGTCTAAGTCTAAGCATGCCACGAAGGCTAATCCGGGTAGACACTTTGCGCCTCCTGTGGATTTTCTGTTTCAGGAATCATTACCTATATCTCTATCCCCCTGAGACGGAATGTGTCGGCATGGATTAGCATGGGTGGACTGCGCAGGCTGATCGGGGTCGATACAATACACAAAGTATATAATGTTGGTTTTCTCATGGAACGGCTCATATGAAATGCCCTGACGGAACGCTTCGTTAATATCTTGTTTTCATTAGCTCCACTGGCTGGCTGAAAACAATTCGAGCATCGGCCGTCGTACTTCCGTGCGTGTGTTATTTTTTTGTTTCAAACGACCTCTCCTCTGACATACAGCCGATACTTTGTTTGTTTGTATGGTGTTTTACGCCGCTTTCAACACTTGTTAAGTTATATGATACTTTGTTAATGTCTAGGCCAATATATGGAAACTCTGTATAAATGAAAGCTTAATTATTGACGGAAACGCTGTGCCTTTTGTGACGGAAACACTGTGACAAAGGGCAATGACAATGATGATGTTTTATTGACATAAACGTGGTGTACATTCCTCCCACATTAGTTTGACTGACGGGAATACTGTTTAAAATTCCGAATAGCTGAAAAAGGGGCTAGGTACATGTGTCGTTTCCCTGTTCTGGATATAAACGACTTTTTGTTGTATCATCTGTAGCTAAGCTACAGCTTGAAGTAGGGGGCCCATACCAAAACCATTAAAGGAATCGTCATTTGACTATACTCATTTGCACACTACAGATGGATTTACATCTTATAGGAATGGTCATTTGACTATACTCATTTGCATACTACAGATGGATTTACATCTTATAGGAATGGTCATTTGACTATACTCATTTGCACACTACAGATGGATTTACATCTTATTGGAATGGTCATTTGACTATACTCATTTGCATACGAGAGAAGGATTTACATCTTATAGGTATGGTCATTTGACTATACTCATTTGCATATTACAGATGGATTTACATCTTATAGGAAAGGTCATTTGACTATACTCATTTGCATACTACAGAAGGATTTAACTCTTATAGGAATGGTCATTTGACTATACTCATTTGCACACTACAGATGGATTTACATCTTATAGGAATGGTCATTTGACTATACCCATTTGCACACTACAGATGGATTTACATCTTATAGAAATCGTCATTTGACTATACTCATTTGCATACTACAGATGGATTTACATCTTATAGGAATGGTCATTTGACTATACCCATTTGCACACTACAGATGGATTTACATCATATTGGAATGGTCATTTGACTATAATCATTTGCATACTACAGAAAGATTTACATCTTATAGGTATGGTCATTTGACTATACTCATTTGCATACTACAGATGGATTTACATCTTATAGGAAAGGTCATTTGACTATACTCATTTGCATACTATAGAAGGATTTAACTCTTATAGGAGTCGTCATTTGACTATACTCATTTGCACACTACAGATATATTTACATCTTATAGGAAAGGTCATTTGACTATACCCATTTGCATACTACAGAAGGATTTACATCTTATAGGAATCGTCATTTGACTATACTCATTTGCATACTACAGAAGGATTTACATCTTATAGGAATCGTCATTTGACTATACTCATTTGCACACTACAGAAGGATTTACATCTTATAGAAATCGTCATTTGACTATACTCATTTGCACACTACAGATGGATTTACATCTTATAGGAATGATCATTTGACTATACTCATTTGCATACTACAGAAAGATTTACATCTTATTGTCATGGTCATTTGACTATACTCATTTGCACACTACAGATGGATTTACATCTTATAGGAATCGTCATTTGACTATACTCATTTGCTCACTACAGATGGATTTACATCTTATAGGAATGGTCATTTGACTATACTCATTTGCATACTACAGAAGGATTTACATCTTATTGGAATGGTCAATTGACTATAATCATTTGCACACTACAGATGGATTTACATCTTATAGGAATGGTCATTTGACTATACTCATTTGCATACTACAGAAGGATTTACATATTATAGGAATGGTCATTTGACTATACTCATTTGCATACTACAGATGGATTTACATCTTATAGGAATGGTCATTTGACTATACTCATTTGCACACTACAGATGGATTTACATCTTATAGGAATGGTCATTTGACTATACTCATTTGCACACTACAGATGGATTTATATCTTATAGGAAAGGTCATTTGACTATACTCATTTGCATACTACAAATGGATTCACATCTTATAGGAATCGTCATTTGACTATACTCATTTGCACACTACAGATGGATTTACATCTTATAGGAATGGTCATTTGACTATACTCATTTGCACACTACAGATGGATTTACATCTTATAGGAAATGTCATTTGACTATACTCATTTGCATACTACAGAAGGATTTACATCTTATAGAAATCGTCATTTGACTATACTCATTTGCACTCTACAGATGGATTTATATCTTATAGGAATGGTCATTTGACTACACTCATTTGCATACTACAGAAGGATTCAAATTTTATAGGAATCGTCATTTGACAATACACATTTGCATACTACAGATGGATTTACATCTTATAGGAATCATCATTTGACTATACTCATTTGCACACTACAGATGGATTTACATCTTATAGGAATGGTCATTTGACTATACTCATTTGCATACTACAGATGGATTTACATCTTATTGGAATGGTCATTTGACTATACTCATTTGCACACTACAGATGGATTTACATCTTATAGGAAAGGTCATTTGACTATACTCATTTGCATACTACAGTAGGATTTACATCTTATAGAAATCGTCATTTGACTATACTCATTTGCACACTACAGATGGATTTACATCTTATAGGAATGGTCATTTGCCTATACTCATTTGCATACTACAGAAGGATTAACATCTTATAGGAATGGTCATTTGACTATACTCATTTGCATACTACAGAAGGATTTACATCTTATAGGAATGGTCATTTGACTATACTCATTTGCATACTACAGAAAGATTTACATCTTATAGGAAAGGTCATTTGACTATACTATACTATACTATAGATATTTATATTGGGGTTTTCCTTAAATATACAAATTTAATAAATTAAGGAATAAATGCTTTACCATTATTAAAACTGAATGACATTAATAATTAAAACAACATGGTTTTTAGTGTTTTGAGAATACGTAAAATGCACAGCTTGCAAAACTGAAGATACCAACATTGCTTTGTTGCAAAGCATTCAGAGGATATTCAAGTGTTTTCAAAAAACCCTACAGTTAAAAGAAGAATACAGATAAGGCTATGTTTTATTCAAGATACAAGATTTTATTCAGTAATTAGGCCATCGGCCCATAATACAACATTTAATACAAATCATAGAATATATACATGTGATATGCCTAGTCAGTTAATTTTGATTATTGCGTCACATAAATAGCAAGCTGCTTAACTCTAATGTAAGGACCATTCGGAATAGTCGTATCAAAGTTGTAAGAACTCGTGGCAAACCCCTTTTGCATGTAAATAGTATTTGATGATTTTGTTAAATCTTTGTGCATGTGATACGCTTATCTTTCGGCAATAGAATATGTTAAAAGTAAATATATTTAATCATTTAACAAAGATAAAGCCTGTCCTGTGTTCCGATCAAACGGCTTATAATAACAAATCGTAAATACGTACTGCTATCTGACACTATCTGAATGTCTTTGTTTCTCGCTATATATAAACTTTTTGAACACTTTACCGTGTGTTTATGGAAATACAAAAGGTAGATGGTCCACATATTTATTTACTAAAACCTATATCTGAGTAATAGACTCGTATTTTGTTCAAATGAGATGACAGAGGTCAACATGGGATAGAATTTTCAGTAGCGATCAACCATGACAATACTGCTGAGCCACTTTGTTTGTTTGTATGGTGATTTACGCCGCTTTCTATTTATTACGTTTTCAGTTATAACACGGCGTTTCTCGTGTAATGTACCAGTACTATTGATATATAACATGTGATTTAGTTACATACGAATGTAAACGAATGTGCTTATATAAAGTTTTCTTACGAGTAAAGGTGAGGTTGCATGTATTGATGCATGTCTGACAAACGGATCATCTGTATCTGTAAATTCTTAAATTCATATTCCGCCGTTTCAACAGAAGTTCAACTTCGATAATCTTACGACGATCACTGAGTAACTAGCCAGTACAATGATAAGACATGTGCAGATGTATAGGGGAACCCAAACCACAAATAGGGTTCGAACATGTGCTATCCGGTTTAAATTTCCGGAAAACTCAAAGATGGGCGATAACATTTGGCAATATTCGAGTAATGTTGTTTTCTGGCACATATTTCAAGCTTTTAAGTCTTCCCCTGGCCCCATAATGCACGTGGTGTGCATAAACAATGGAGTCGATTACGTCCCTTTTTTCCTTTCCATGACTTGCCCATTCAAGGCAAACATCAAACAATGAATTTTCTCTTGAATTTTGTTTACGTATGAGATCGGTGCAATTTGTCGAGTCGTATTCTTTCGTGAGACAATGGGTCATGAAATATTCTACATTTGACATAATAGGATTACAATGCTTTTTTACTAGAAGTAATGTAAAATCTTGGATCAAAAATTCAAAGTATTCATGCCGTAGGATGGAAATCTTAATCGTTTCTAGATTTTGGATGGATCTGTATTCACGAAACTGCAAACTAATGAAAGAATTGAACATTCTTGATAGGAATCCGGGACCTGCTTTATTTAAAATGTTCGGTGCCTTTGTATGCGATGGTAGTTGATCAATTACATACCGAAAAAAACCATGTTTTGGTTTACAAAAGAGAACGGCATTGCTCAAAACAGATCTGAATTTAGGCCCAAAGAAAGGGTGTTCAATCGGCTCTGCTCCAACGAGACAATCGTCCAACATCGTCAAATTGTCGAATGGGATTTTGGGATCAATATCAATGTCGAGATACGCTCCCCCATAATGATACATTAACACATAACGAAGAGCGTCTGCCCTAGATGTATCTGACTGGTAACCATTATATGCCGCTAAAATATGTGGTTCTAATTCTTGAACGACTGTTCTGCCCTGCGCTATCGTCCAGAAGTTAATTTCCCAATTAGGATGTAACATACGAAACCGTTTAAGGTTACCAACAAAAACACTAGGTATTATAGCACCGGACCATATAAAATGAACTCTTCTGGGAATTCCACCCTTGACATCATTTGCCATTTTTAAATCCTCAGCTTTCACAAACTGCTTGTTACTATTCTGTTGTCTGAAATAGGGTCCAAATGTGACCGATCGTTCAATATTGAAGTTGATGTTTAATTTTAACGTTTTGTTACGATCTGTACAGTACTGTCCACTAGCAATAAAATCCGACTTTGATTCTAACTCATCCTCTGTAAGAAATGGATTTGTTACCAGGCACACCACTCCATTGTTCTTAATGTCGTTGGTCCTTTCTGCTACAGTAATAAGGGTTTGGACTACACCTGTAAGACTTGTTTTTTCCACCATGTGATTCGATAGTTCAGGTATGCGATAGTTGATAAAAAAATATAGAACAATTATTCCTGTGGTAACCAAGGCAACGAGACAGGTTGGTTTACGTTTAAGCATTCTCTGCATTATTCTTGTTGCCCCTTTCTCGCCCGTGAAACATGAACCTGACTTGTGTTCTGTGTAACAGTAAGTAGGTCACGGATTGTAACGGTTCATTCCAGGAATGAAAACACCTGTAATTTGGATACCATTTGTTACCAAGGCAGGACTGTCTTCTTTAGCCAGTTTGTATCTGTAACAACAAAAAGTTATGTTTGACCATACAACTGTACCTACAACACAAAAGCTTCTGTATTCTGTATCTGTATTCCAAAGTAAAATGGAATTAAATTGCCTGTTTCTAGAAGGTTAACATAATCAATTAAGGTATCTCATACTTACACATTAGTTATACATTGGTATAACATTTAACGAAGAATACCTTTACAACAATGTTTTAAGTTTACATCTAGCAATACATTATTGTATCTTTCACGGAAAATCATTTTCCAACAATGTTTTCAAAATCGAAGAGTTCAGTCTATAGATATATGTTATGTGTTTATAGGAGTTTGCTATCAAAGTTCAATCACCACAATTTTCATGTGACAAGGATCAACAGACGGCAGAGCAGATACTACAATACAGCCCCCTGCTAGAGCACCAATGTGTGTGACCAATATATACAATTATGAAAAGAAAGTTGTACGGCTAGATTGAAGAACTGGAGAACCCAAGTGCCTTTCATCTATGAGGCCGGGTGACATTGTAGAAAGGCGTGTACGTAATGAAGTCGATAGTAGTCTTCACCTGAGCAATTTCGCTTTATTCTATTTCTAGTCCAATAGACTGTTTCATACTGATTTGGCAGTTTAAGCGCTGTTGAACAGAACTTTGTTTGTCTACAGGTTAACAGTTTAAGCGCTGTTGAACATAACTTTGTTTGTCTACAGGCTTACAGTTTAAGAGCTGTTGACGAGAACTTTGTTTGTCTACAGGTTTATAGTTTAAATGCTGTTGAACAGAACTGTGTGTGTCTACATGTTTACAGTTTAAGCGCTGTTAAACAGAACTATGTTTGTCTACAGGTTTACAGTTTAAGCGCTGTTTCACAGAACTTTGTTTGTCTACAGGTTTACAGTGTAAGCACTGTTTCACAGAACTTTGTTTGGTTGTCTACAGGTTTACAGTTTAAGCGCTGTTGAACAGAACTTTGTTTGTCTTCAGGTTAAAAGTACAAGTCTGTCCAACAGAACTTTGTTTGTCTACAGGTTTACAGTTCAAGAGCTGTTGAATAGAACTGTGTTTGTCTACAGGCTTTTGAACAGAACTTTGTTTGTCTACAGGTTAAAAGTGCAAGTCTGTTGAACAGAACTTTGTTTGTATACAGTTTAAAATTTAAGCGCTGTTGAACATACCTTTTTTTTGTCTACAGGTTAACAGTACAAGTCTGTTGAACATAATTTTGTTTGACTACAGGTTTACAGTTAAATAGCTGTTGAACAGAACATGTCTACAGGTTAACAGTACAAGTCTGTTGAAGAGAACTTTGTTTTTCTACAGGTTTACAGTTTAAGAGCTGTTGAACAGAACTTTGTTTGTCTACAGGCTAACAGTTTAAGCGCTGTTGAACAGAACTTTGTTTGTCTACAGGTTAACAGTACAAGTATGTTGAACAGAACTATGTTTGTCTACAGGTTTACAGTTTAAGCGCTGTTGAACAGAACTTTGTTTGTCTACAGGTTTACAGTTACAGCACTGTTGAACATAACTTTGTTTGTCTACAGATTTACAGTTTAAGCGCTGTTGAACAGAACTTTGTTTGTCTACAGGTTTACAGTTTATGCGCTTTTGAACAGTACTTTGTTTGTCTACAGGTTTACAGTTTAAGCGCTGTTGAACAGAACTTTGTTTGTCGACAGGTTTACAGTGTTAGCGATGTTGAACAGAACTTTGTTTGTCTACAGGTTTACAGTTTAAGCGCTGTTGAGCAGAACTATGTTTGTCTACAGGTTTACAGTTTAAGCGCTGTTTCACAGAACTTTGTTTGTCTACAGGTTTACAGTGTAAGCGCTGGTTCACAGAACTTTGTTTGTTTGTCTACAGGTTTACAGTTTAAGCGCTATTGAACATAACTTTGTTTGTCTACAGGTTAAAAGTACAAGTCTGTCCAACAGAACTTTGTTTGTCTACAGGTTTACAGTTCAAGAGCTGTTAAATAGAACTGTGTTTGTCTACAAGCTTCTAGTTTACGCGCTTTTGAACAGAATTTTGTTTGTCTACAGGTTAAAAGTACAAGTCTGTTGAACAAAACTTTGTTTGTATACAGGTTTATAGTTTAAGCTTTGTTGAACAGACCTTTGTTTGTCTACAGGTTAACAGTACAAGTATGTTGAACATAATTTTGTTGACTACAGGTTTAAAGTTTAAGAGCTGTATAACAGAACTTTGTTTGTCTACAGGTTAACAGTACAAGTCTGTTGAAGAGAACTTTGTTTTTCTACAGGTTTACAGTTTAAGAGCTGTTGAACAGAACTTTGTTTGTCTACAGGCTAACAGTTTAAGCGCTGTTGAACAGAACTTTGTTTGTCTACAGGTTAACAGTACAAGTATGTTGAACAGAACTATGTTTGTCTACAGGTTTACAGTTTAAGCGCTGTTGAACAGAACTTTGTTTGTCTACAGGTTTACAGTTACAGCACTGTTGAACATAACTTTGTTTGTCTACAGATTTACAGTTTAAGCGCTGTTGAACAGAACTTTGTTTGTCTACAGGTTTACAGTTTATGCGCTTTTGAACAGTACTTTGTTTGTCTACAGGTTTACAGTTTAAGCGCTGTTGAACAGAACTTTGTTTGTCGACAGGTTTACAGTGTTAGCGATGTTGAACAGAACTTTGTTTGTCTACAGGTTTACAGTTTAAGCGCTGTTGAGCAGAACTATGTTTGTCTACAGGTTTACAGTTTAAGCGCTGTTTCACAGAACTTTGTTTGTCTACAGGTTTACAGTGTAAGCGCTGGTTCACAGAACTTTGTTTGTTTGTCTACAGGTTTACAGTTTAAGCGCTATTGAACATAACTTTGTTTGTCTACAGGTTAAAAGTACAAGTCTGTCCAACAGAACTTTGTTTGTCTACAGGTTTACAGTTCAAGAGCTGTTAAATAGAACTGTGTTTGTCTACAAGCTTCTAGTTTACGCGCTTTTGAACAGAATTTTGTTTGTCTACAGGTTAAAAGTACAAGTCTGTTGAACAAAACTTTGTTTGTATACAGGTTTATAGTTTAAGCTTTGTTGAACAGACCTTTGTTTGTCTACAGGTTAACAGTACAAGTATGTTGAACATAATTTTGTTGACTACAGGTTTAAAGTTTAAGAGCTGTATAACAGAACTTTGTTTGTCTACAGGTTAACAGTACAAGTCTGTTGAAGAGAACTTTGTTTGTCTACAGGTTTACAGCTTAAGAGCTGTTGAACAGAACTTTGTTTATCTACAGGCTAACAGTTTAAGCGCTGTTGAACAGAACTTCGCTTGTCTACAGATTAACAGTACAGGTCTGTTGAACAGAACTATGTTTGTCTACAGGTTTACAGTTTATTAGCTGTTGAACAGAACTTTGTTTGTCTACAGGTTTACAGTTTAAGCGCTTTTGAAAAG
Organism: Serripes groenlandicus; assembly: GCA_031761405.1. Lineage (NCBI taxonomy): Eukaryota > Metazoa > Mollusca > Bivalvia > Cardiida > Cardiidae > Serripes > Serripes groenlandicus. Next base: position 94,645,700 of record JASEVX010000002.1, read on the forward strand.
AACTTTGTTTGTCTACAATGTGAACGCTGTTGAACAGAACTTTGTTTATCTACAGGTTTATAGTTTAAGCGCTGTTGAACAGAACTTTGTTTGTCTACAGGTTTACAGTTTAATAGCTATTGAACAGAACTTTGTTTGTCTACAGGTTTACAGTTTAAGCGTTGTTGAGCAGAACTATGTTTGTCTACAGGTTTACAGTTTAAGCGCTGTTTCCCAGAACTTTGTTTGTCTACAGGTTTACAGTGTAAGCGCTGTTGTGTGTTTGTCTACAGGTTTACAGTTTAAGGGCTGTTGAACAGAACTTTGTTTGTCTACAGGTTAAAAGTACAAGTCTGTCAAACAGAAGTTTGTTTGTCTACAGTTTTACAGTTTAAGAGCTGTTGAATAGAACTTTGTTTGTCTACAGGCTTATTGTTTAAGCGCTTTTGAACAGAACTTTGTTTGTCTACAGGTTAAAAGTACAAGTCTGTTGAACATAACTTTGTTTGTCTACAGGTTTACAGTTTAAGAGCTGTTGAACAGAACTTTGTTTGTCTACAGGCTAACAGTTTAAGCGCTGTTGAACATAAATTTGTTTGTCTACAGGTTAACAGTACACGTATGTTTAACAGAACTTTGTTTCTCTACAGGTTTACAGTTTATTAGCTGTTGAATAGAACTTTGTTTGCATACAGGTTTACAGTTTAAGCGCTTTTGAACAGAACTTTGTTTGTCTACAGGTTTACAGTTTAAGCGCTTTTGAACAGAACTTTGTTTGTCTGCAGGTTTACAGTGTAAGCGCTGTTGAACAGAACTTTGTTTGTCTACAGGTTTACAGTTTAAGCGCTGTTGAACAGAACATTGTTTGTCTACAGGTTTACAGTTTAAGCACTGTTGAACAGAACTTTGTTTGTCTACAGGTTTACAGTTTAAGCACTGTTGAACAGAACTTTGTTTGTCTACAGGTTTACAGTTTAAGCACTGTTGAACAGTTTCGAGAATTGGTTCAGAGTAACACGATATATTTGAATGTCACATGTTGGATTTATCGCGAGTCCTCTGTATTCTAAAGTGATACTAAGTCTGCACTATAAATTTACCCCGTTTGTCAATGCGTTTTGAGCGCACTCTGATCTCGATCTACACTGTTTCCTCAAAGGTGTTTGCAACGGCATTGCCCTTAGCGTCTAGAGTAGGGATTTGCGAAAAGCTTGACGCAATTACGATCCGTGTATATCCAGTAAACCTGCGCATCCACATTCATGGATGCCGTCTTTCACTTCTCATCACTCATCACGTTATGATCCAAGAAATGTCTAACAACTACATTGTATTGTAAATGGGAATCCTATTGCGCGGAGGCGCAGGAAGATCTTCATATTTACCCAGACGAAATTCACGATGAAATAATTCAGTAATACAGATAAGCAGATAATAAAATGACACGTGAAATTTAATTTTCTATAATAATTGAGTCACAACCCTGTCTTCAACAATGTGAGTATTTTCTATATGTATTGATTAAATGAAAACAACAAGTAAAATATTTCAACTCACAAGCCTTTAAGTTTAATTATCCAACTCCTGATATTACACTACTTCCCACTATTATACCTGAAGTACGATAAAGAAAATCTTACTGAATAGGGTCTGACGTCATTAGGATAGTGTACATTACATTGGACTGTCAAACTTAACCGAGGGCATGATTATATTAAGCCGCGCAATGCGCGCAATTACTTTGTTCGGATCATATTTTAAGAAGCAAAATACGGCCTGGGCAAACAGAGCCAAAACGGCGCAAAGACAAGACGGAAACAGGATTTTGTCAATCATATTCAATTTGAACGCGTTCTTAAAAAGGGTTTTTGAAGGTTGGCACTGTTGTGCTATATGATTATATATAATAATGTATACAGGGAAATAACTTGTACACAATGACTACACAGTGGGAGATATTTACCTCCCTTAATATGTTGGTCACATGGTTCAGTTTTAATTAAGTTGGGTATCCATTGTATAAGTTGACAATAAAGGGCTAGATTGAACTCGTCTTTATATTGTGGTTTAATCTGAACATCAGAATATAACAGGCACAACAATCGACATTACAGATTTGCAACGAAGAAAAATGCATACATGTTGTTCAAATATTGCACATCCCACATCCCCAAACAAATAGTATCAAGCAGTTCTAACAAGCTGAACACAAAGGAAAATTAACCCAATACCATAAGAAAATCAAGTCAATGATCAACACAATATCAACTTCAAGTATATTTACATAAGATAACCCTGTTTCTAATACGCGTCTGTTCTGTTCGAAATGGTAAATGTACTACAATATTACGTAGATTATGGTGTTTTTCCGAGTAAATACATTTGGAAACATTGTATTGTTACGAGATTGACAAATTATTATATAAACGAATGGGATGTAAGAACATCCTCACAGCAATTTACTTTATATAGGCAATTACAGCAACGATTATCAATTAGTCCGATATGGGATTTTGCTAACCGTAATCCGGATATGTTGCGTGCTTGCTTTTCCATCTCTCAACTAAGTGCTTTTACTGCTTATACCGTGTCTTCAGTGTACACGTTGTAGCTGTAGCTATATTAAAACAAGTTTGACGGAACATATTTTGATTAACTGTACAAGTGTGCGATCATGTACTGTCTTGTTTCAAATCAGAACTTTATTGAAGTTTGGTAGAAACATTTCCAATTCATTATTATTATTATAACTATGGTACCTTTTACAAATATGTTGCGTTGTTTTACATGTGATATGGACATGTTATAAATACTTTGTTAACTTATAAATAAGATATAGATTTCTGAACGATATTGATGTTTGGTCATACACAATTGGTTATAAATACACTTATAAAATATTTATATATGGCTTCACAGACGGACTTACATATATGTTGATATGTTTTTTTATTTTTTTTCCCTTGTATATTCTTTTTTTCATAATAAAATTCATGTATATAGTTACGCTGGTATATGTAACTATGTGCGTTTTATATTCATCCGTCCTAATTGAGCGCTTTTCATTTAGTTTCGGCAAAGTCTTAGAAATTGGGAACAACATGTATATTGTTCCTCCTACACAAAGTGGTGTCACAGACATGTTTCTACTACTGTGTCAGTTGGGCGCTATAATACTTAGATATAGCAACTATTCCTTCGCAGTATTTAACGTGTGACGAAATTGGTATTCGCGTATCTGCATACTGAGTGAGATATATAAAACGTTTTTCCGAATATTTATTTTATATTTACCGACCTGCCTTCTCTAAACGTCCAATACACGTATACAAAGAGAACACAATGTTTTGCAGTGATTGAAGATTATTTTTATATATATATTCGTCATTTTAAAAGATTTTTTCTGATCAGCAGGATCGGCACCCGAGCTTGCCTGAGGCGACGCAATACGGTCTGTCTGCTGATACCGTACTGCCTTGCAGTACTAGACACCGTTTGAAAACGACGTCGAAGGTGCGTCAACGTAATAAACCTGTCCGTTTGTTGATTTGTTACCCTAGGTCTACTAGATCTGCGGCGATCTGCTACACCACCTGTTTGCTGGAAACGTTAGCGCAACCGAATTACTGTGTTTCTGTGGCATACTAACGCTCTACTAACGTTAGTTACGTTGTCATCACGAGCAAGCATCGTTAATGCTAGAATTCGCTGATTTTCATTCAATCTAGGCATGTTCGTTGTGTAGCGATGTGATTCAAATGTGATTTTCCCTTTGTATAAGCATTAAGGATTACCCCCATACACGTTTCCGGTGACATGTACATTTTTCTCGGGCTGCACGTGCAAATCGGGCAAAAGCACGTCTAATCGAATACACTGAAAATCTCTTCATATTATGTGGTATATTTTGGACTCGATCGATGACAAATACACTTGAGATATAGTGTGCGAAAATTGAAACCGATACGTCTGCAAAATATTGAAATATTTAAAATTAAAAAGTGCACACTTTCTTTTAGTGTAGTGTATGTGCAGATTATCTAGATGTGAATGTAACCCATCCGCCGTATCGCTCATTAGCACACAATCGTCAGCAAACAAAATGAGTAAAATCGATAATTGGTCTATGTTAATACAGCCGTCTTGACTTGACTGTGGTTCTAATTCGATGTCATTTAGGATCATGGAAAATAATATCAGAGAGCTTATGTCCCTTGGAATAAGCCGACTTCGCACTTGAATAACTCAGAAAGATTGTCGAATTGTCTCACTTGCAGTTTAACATCTGAGTACATTGATTTTATTATCCTAAATAGTTTACCATCTATGATATATTTCACTAATTTATACCATAACCCGTTTCGATAGACACTATCAAAAGCTTTTGAAATGCGATAAACGCACACGTAGGAAAGGAGCTTTGCCAAAGGGCACGCCACGCGGGACGCCGGGTTCCAAATCCCTGACACTACCCACTCGGTCACGGTGGATTCCCGCATATCAATTAAACACAATGATAAGTCCAATATTTTATTGACGTAAAATGCATAGTATCTTTTCAAACAACAAATCAAAGTAAGTCCCCATGGTCTCCGGGGACCGCGTTCCTGCTACGTGGACTTTCGACATGTTCAAAACCTCACATAGCGCGGACGTGGCCCGAATAGGACGCAGTTAAGACCTACTTAGGACGTACTAACAGCGCCATTGACGTAGCGGAGACGTTGTATTGGTGGTTAGAGCGTAGCAACAACGCAGTGACAACTCCGTCCTTGTCTACTGCGCGTTCACTACGCAAAGGCTGTTGTCGCTACGTCCATACTACGTTACATAAGACCCCATTAAGTGAATGCTACGTTCGTGGCACGTCCATGGTACGACCAAGAAGTTTATATCAAGCTCAGAGTGCGTCCAAACACCGACATACCTACGTTCTAACTACGTCTATGAAAAATAGTATAAATACCAGGCACATCTACCCACTGGCATCAGTTCTTGTCAAGTCATGGATGTGCACAGGCATAATGTGCTTATTCTCCAACAAATGGGTGGAATCGTACAAGCGGATTATTGAGGATTTTGATTTTTAAAGTTTGGACATTTTTTTCCTTTCTGATGCCGCAGCAACCAGAGTTGTACACCGAATGTAAGTTTTTGAGCAACCTTGAAACAGGGCCAACAAAGGAACACTCCTGTGAAGTAAAGATGACATTGGTCAAGTGGAATGAGTTATCATTTGTAGATAAATGTTTAATTTACCCCTTTTGTGATGACGCCTGGTTTGCCATGATTATGTAACCAATGATATGGCTGAAAACTAATTGAGAAGAGG